>PVIJ01001366.1:17516-62088 GCA_004024925.1 Scalopus aquaticus
TCGGATGTCCCCTCTCAGGGGACATTGCAGTTTATTAGTGATTACGGGGAATTGAGTTATTTCAACGCAACTTTTTGAGACATGCATGTTTCCCTGAAGTTTTATCTTGAAATGGCACAAGAAATTAAATCAAAATATCGTAAAATTACTAAGATATATACAAGAAATGTCAGCGGGTTTTGTGTCGGACGAGAACGTGTACTAATCAGCCTGCAGTGCATATTGGGGAGTGTTACAAAACTTATCATACTGTACAAAATTATAAACAATAAAATATTGGTTTTTTTGCAAATATACATTCCTCGATGTCACCCAATTCATATAAGTCCAATATCATTATAATACGTTACTTGGTTCCAAAATTATACTAAATAATACGGGGGTCTGTAAATGCACGTTTCCGCCACAAAGTAGCGTCAAGTAGCTGGTAGCCAATGTCCAGAATGGTTCGGAGTGCAAAGGGTTAAGGAGGATATCAGTGAAAGCTGAAATACTTGAACAGATCACTTACTGGTAGAAGCTTGATGGTCTTTAAGGAGCTCCTGGCAAGAAGATTAAGGAAGAGTGAAGCAAATGCTATTGGATAATATTCCATGGTAGTAACTAATATGGGTAGGCACTTCACACTTACACTCAGTATGGATAAGTTCAAGATTATGGGATAGACTGCAGGTATGGTTCTATGGTTGTCTAGTTCACGTTTTAATAGTTACTTTTTGAACCGAATTTACTTTTCATCATATCACTAGGGACATTTATATTTAGCAATAAAATACTGGTCTTTTGACTGGTATCTGGCTCCTGAGGACTGGTCAGAACTGGACTAGTCTTAAGTGTCTCTTCAAGTGATTAGTCAAACAGTGAAGTGTTACTGAATATTATGGGCCTGAGTAATAATAATTTATTATCTATCGTTTATAGGTTTAGTACTGTGTGGAAGATGATAGGCAAACATTTACATAGTTCAGAAAAACCATATGGAATAATAACAAGTAGTAGTATAGAAGAGTGAAACTTGAAATTCTGGGTCTATTCCTATTGTGTGGGTCCTAACTGTGTAACCTTGTGCCTTTGAGTCCTGACTGTAAAAGGCAGATAATAATAGTTCCAGTCTTGTAGATAGGATGAAGAGGAAATGAATTAATACATGTAAAACCCTCAGGACGATGTCTATTGTCTGTCTCCTTTTAATGCTATGTATGTGTTACCTGTTCTTATAATAAACCGAAATTATATTCTCAGAAGGCAGAATAACAGACCATTTCTTATAACTAGCAGCAAAATAAAAGCTAGGCTAATCACATGTGTGATTTTTGTAAGTTTTATGGTGCATTAAAGCATTTAATTTCATACCTTTTTAACTTGGAATAACCAAGTCTCTGCACTTGAAAAAAATCTACCAACTAGCAAAAGAAAATAGCATTACTTGTTTGTGTTGATTTCTCCTACTGTGAAATGCTGTATTGAAGTTTTCATTTGTAATTGGAATAGCTTGTAAATTTTGAAAGTCATAACAGTGCTCTTAGAATTTTTTATTAGATTATTTCCATTGATATTTTGATGCTTAATTGTGGTAATTTGTAAAACACTTAATTGTTATTTTTATGTAGTTTATATATGCTTAAAATTAAGCTGTCTTTCCTGAGAAGATAATTTTAAAATTGAGATATCTATGAAAAAAGTGGAGAGTAACTTTTATTGAACATATGGGAATGTATTTTTCACTTACATTTTAAATATTGGTGTGTTTAATAGGACCTTAAATATGGAAGTCACACGGCATTGTGACTTACTAACTCAGGAGTTCTGGAAAATTTGGTGTGGTTTTACATAAAATTTACTGTCATAGATTTTCTTTTTTCTTTTTTATTGAAGTACCATTATTTTACATCCTTTTTCTTTCTTTTTTTTTTTCTACAATAAAGAATTGTGACACTCCCCTTGGGTGTGGTCACCATAGTTTTCCCATGGCCAAATCACATATAATTCTCCACCATAATCCATTGTGCTCATCCCCTCCTTTTTTTCCCCTCCCCATCTTCCTTCCCCTCTCCTTCCTCCTCCTTGTCTGGATGCTTCAGATATGTCATAGTTTTCTTATCCATAATTTTGTTCTCTTTCTTTGTATTTCATTATATTATGTAAGTTTTTGTCTTTTTAGAATCAGTTGGAAAACATTAGATAGTAAGCAGATACATAGAAATGTGTGTTTTTTTTTTTAATGAGTTTGGGCTACATAGAAAATAATTTTATTTTTTTAAGTATTTTGTTTTTTTTTTTTTTAAAGATTTATTTATTTATGCATACAAGCTGGGTTACAGGCCAGAGGTGTGGGGTGGTGAGAGGACTCACCAGAGACAGAGTGGGGAGCAGAACAGGCAGAAGGACGGAAAAACACTGCTGAGGGGAGCAGTGGGTGAGGCAGGAGAGGTCTGCTGGGCCATGTGGGATCTTCCGGGCCGGGCATCCAACTCGCATGGCCGCTGCGGACAAATCCATAGTGCAGCGCCTAACCGCTGCGCCACCAGGGAGGCCCTACATAGAAAATAATTTTAAATAAGAATTAATAGTTTGACTTAAAAAATTTTATTTGCAAACTGTATGAGGAAAAGTTTTTTTTTTGTATTTGATTATTTATTTAAATATATATATTATTTATATCTTTTACATTATCGGGGGATTCCCTACCACCAATTCACCCTTGAACTGTCACCATAGTCCTTTGTGCTCTTTTCTCCCCCATTTTGAACCCTTAACCTCCTCCTCCCTCAATGAATCTCTCTCATTTCTGGTTGTCTGCTAGTTTTTATTTTTGTTTTTTTTTTGTTGTTGTTATTTTCTCCTTCTGATCTCTTGTTTGGTTCCCCTATATTCCTCCTATAAGTGAAACCATTTGATATTTTTCAGGAAGAGAAAATATTTAAAAAGAGATTACATTGCATGTTTTTTACCAACTTGGTGAGATGATTGGATCTAATACTGTATTTTCAGATCAAATCAGTTTTAAAAATAATTGTTTTATTCTGTATAGTTTGAGATTAAAACTTGACTAGATATTCAGAGGTCACAGTAACTGAAGCATCTGAAGATGATTATGAATATGAAGAGGTAATTTGTTCATTTTAGCCATTTTGTAAATTCATTACAATTGTACTTGTGAACTACTCATTTTATTAATTTTTTTATTTATTTTTACCCTGAGAGATGGCTGATTTTTTAACTAAGTTTAGATAATATCGGTTGGCTAAGAGTGAGGTGGGAATGTTCTTTTTAGGAGTTTATGCTTGTTAATCACCTGGCTCTTGATTTTCCTGTTAATTGCCCTTATTACCTACCTTGTGGATCCATAGAACACACTGACATCTCTGTCTAGCAGGCATTCCATGTATTCCATTTGGCCTTTGGAGCGCAGGTCCTCTGCTTCCTTCCAGCGTAAATGTATTTCTGTTTAACATGGTTCCTGTCTCAAACCTTTCCTTTAATTCATTGTTCTGATGGGACCTCTCATTACTCCTGAGACTTGGAGGAACATAGTGTCATTTTTAGATAACAGAAGCTGCAAATGAAACTGTAGAAGGAGGCCTGGCAATTCGTGGCCTGGACAAGTAAGAGATAGGACTAAGAAAATAGACTTTTTATTATTATTGAGGGTAAAATGGAGATTATATGTACCACCTGAAACTACTGAATGAGTTCATAAGGTAGACGTTAAAAACTGCATGACCCACAAGAAGCATAAAGTAAGTGTTAACGATCACTAATACTGTGATTAGGTTCGATTGCCTTTTACCAAGGGCTTAACATTTAGGCAGGGAGTTTTGTTTTCTTTAGTTTTTTTTTTTTAAGATTTATTTATTTATGCATACAATAACTGGGGTGTAGGCCAGAGGTGTGGGGTTGTGAGAGGATTCACCAGAGACAAAGTGGGGAGCAGAACAGGCGAATCTACTGAAGTACACTGTTCAGGGGAGCAGTGGGCGAGGCAGGATAGGTCTGCTGCACCATGTGGGAAGCTCCCTGGCCAGGGATCTAACTCATGCTGCAGAGCTTCATAGTGCTGAGACTTAACCCCTTATGCCACCAGGGAGGCCTGTTTTCTTTAGTTTTCTAATAAACTAAATATTTGTAGTTGCTGGTAGTTATAAAATAAAATAATGGTGGAGAAAATCTGGGATGAGGAGAGAATAGTGACATTTAGTTGACCTAACTTTTATTTTCTCAGCAGAGTTGTTAGACATTTGTCATTATAGATAAAAGCAGTTGCCCATACACTAATCTCAGGTTTATTAGAAGTGACATTGAGTGATGTTTACAAGGAAGTCAGGAACCTGCTTGCTTTTTGGTTTTCCATTTTTCGTAGATCTTCAGCATGATGCTGTGTCTTACACATAGTGAATTTCTTTGTTTCTTTGTTTTGTGAAGAAAAATTATTTCTGAAAGGAAATAAGGTATTTTTATATTCTTGCTTACTCTTCCCATACTTCTTTTTTCCCGCCTGTGATTTAGATACCAGATGACAATTTTAGCATTCCAGAAGGTGAAGAAGATTTGGTAAAAGCATTTCAGATGGTCCAAGAGCAGGCTGCAGATACTCAAATTTTGGTGAGAATTTTGAATATAGCTGTTTAGCTGTTTTCCACTTTTACTTGAAAATGTGACTCATTTAAGTTTTAAGTACTTCACCTTACTCAGTGTAGCCCTACCACCTGCTGTCTTTTCACTCCTGTTTATTTATCATCAAATCTTCACTATAAGTAGTTGTATTTATTCTTCTTTCCATTGTCATTTTAACATCATGGTTACTCTTGCATTACTTTGCAATAAATGACACCTGTTCTCAGAACTTTGCCTGACTAGTTACATTAAGAATTTGCAACGCTCATGTACATGGTATAATATACAAATTCTATAATTTGTTTTTTAAGTATTCTATATTTATTTTTTCTCATGGAATTTTTTAACCCATAGGGAATGGTTGACATTATTGTGAGGCTTATGAAGTAATTTCATTAAAGGATATGGTTAGTGATACTTGCTGATTATAATATCATCAAGTAAAATTACATAAAACTGATGACATTCCTTTAAAATTGAAAACTCTCAAAAATTGATGATAGCATAAGATATAACATTTTTAATATATTTTTAATTGAGGTAGTGTTGGTTTACAACACTGTATATGATTCAGAGGTTCAGCTTCACACCTCTTCAGATGTATGTTGCTGTACCCGCCCGCCACCAAAGTGTCCATAGTCATCTACCATAGTCCATTGTGCCCCCTCCCACTTTGCTCTCCACCCTCCACTCTCTGGTAGGTTCAGTTCTACAAAATACAACACTTTAAATGAGGTACAACTGATAAGTATTCACTGCTTATCTTATTCCTCTTGCTCTGCATCATTAAGTAAAGAAGGATTTTTAAAAATACTGTATATACTACTCATTTGTATTGATTTTTGGTATAGTGGTTGTGCCTAATACAGAACTTGGCACATAGCAAGCACTAAATAAGTAACAGTTGAGTAACTGAATATATAAATGAATCACTGAATGAAAAAATTACCATCCAAACTTGTTTGTGTCTGGTATCATCGTAGAAGGTAAATCAAAAGGTGAATTCAAGGAGGACAGTTGGGGGAGAACGCAGTGTAGTAGCTATCTTATCTACTGAACCAAATATCAGCAATTTTTCTCATCTTCTTAAAAACTGTCTTTTATCATAATCTTCCAAGAGTTAACTTTTATGTTTGTTATATTTATAACTGGTTGACTATCATTTAATTTTTTTGTTTCTGTGTCTTGAGTTCTTTAGAGAAACAGCACTATGCAGAAAATTCAAAGAAGTTGCCCTTAAGCTTTTAAAATTAAATATGAATTCATTTTAATGATAAGAATATCAACTAGCGATTTTTTTTTAAATTTCTAAAGTATCTTATCTTCAAATACTAGCTTTGTTTTTTGCCATGGGCTTTCTGTTTTAAAACGTTTTATATTGCTTATGAAACCAATTTCCACTTGTTATGATCTTATTACACCAGTTTATAAACAAGATGTATTTTTTTCTGTGTTAGAGGATTCAATAGTTCCTACCTAATGAGAACTTGAAACATTTTCATTAAAGTTTGCAAGTATAAGGCCTTCACACTACAAAATTGGATATAGTTGAAGCAGTTGACAAATAGTTAAAATTAATTGATGTAGCTGAAATAATTGAAAAGTTGAAAGTTGGAAATGATGTAAATACTTGTTAAGAAATTAGCAAAGACTAAAGTTGACATTTAAATAAGTTCTCATTATTTTCTTTAAAACTTGGTAATCTAGTTGAAAAAAATGAGAACACTTTAAATTGTGTTTTTGATACAATATGATTTTCCTTAACAGGTGCAATGGTCCTGTACTCTGAAATAAAGCATGGTTTCACCATATTGAAAGTGATTATTGAAAAACAAACAATTAAGATCAGCACAGTTGTTAATCTGTAACAAAGGTGTAGTTTGGTTATACTATCAAGTTTCTTAAATTTGAAGTCCTTTTTTCTAAGGATGAATATAAGTAGGGATAGGAATACACACACACCTACCTTCTGAGGAATTATTTGTATATAATTTTATTAAAAAAATCTCTTGAATATATTCTGGATTTTTGCCCTCTAAACTAGGGTTTCTAATTAGTATATACTGAGATATAGATATATGATATGTGTATCTATCTATATCTATATCTATATATAGATATAGATATAGATATCTATATCTATATATAATTTTTAATGTCCTATAGCTACTAGTAATTTAATACCAGTGTTAAATTATGTATTGCACTTTTGAAAAGAAATGTTGGGGCAACAAGGACTTTCTTCCTCGGCCATTTCTTGGTAACCGCTCTGTGTATGATATGTAACCTGTTGTGCTACATAGAAAATCCCAGTTCACTCCTGAGTTTCTTATTCTTTGTGCCAAGAGTAGAATTAGTGGGTCATATGGTATCTCTAGTTTTAATGTTTCAAGCTAAGTCCACATTGCTTCCTTATTAGTTTCACTGGTTTAAACTCCCACCAACAGTGTAACAGGATTCCTTTTTCTCTGTGTCCTCTCTAACACTTGTGAGAGGTCTTATTAATAAGTGCACTTGTCATGGGCATGAGGCCTATTCTGCTACTTCTTTAGATTTATACTCAAATGCCACTTTATCAATGAAATCCTCCTTCATCATCCTATTATTGCAGCTCAGTTCCATACACATTTTTACTCTGTATCTGACTCCTTCCATAATTATTAGGTAAGAGAACCAAATCTTGTCTTTTTTTCATCACTACTTTACCTATACACGTCTCAATGATGAACTCCTGAAACTTAGATAATGTTATAATTCAATGTACCCATCCCTATTTGTTGTTTTCAAAGTAAATATATAACTATACATTTAAATTTCAGGAGCAAAAAACAGTTCTACCTTCAAAGCCTGTAGTACCTGAAGTAATAGAAGACTTTCTCTGCAATTTCCTGATCAAAATGGGAATGACCAGGACTCTTGATTGCTTTCAGTCTGAATGGTAAACAGTTTTGCAGATAAGTAGTTATCTAGAAATGCTAGCATTTAAAATGTACACTTTTAAACATCTTAAAAGTTTTTGAAGTGGGCCTCCCTGGTGGTGCAGGGTGTTAAGTGTCAGCACCATGAAGCTATCGCCAGCCACTACAGCACTGCAGCACTGCAGCACTGCAGCACTGCAATACTACAGCACTGCAGCACTGCAGCACGAGTTCATTCCCTGGCCAGGGAGCTTTCCACATGGTACAGCAGACCTCTCCTGTCTAGCCTGCTGCTCCCGCAGCAGTGTATTTCAATCAGTCTGCCTGTTCTGCTCCCCACTCTGTCACTGGTGAATCCTCTCACTCCCCACTCCCGACCCCAACTCTCTGGCCTACACCCCAGCTCTTATATGCATAAATAAATAAACATTTTTTAAAAAAAGTCATTGAAGTGACTTAGCTTATGCAAAATAGGTGAAATAGATAAAAACCTTTTTCATTCCTACCACTGAAATCACAGACCACACTCATACAGATACACACATACACAAACATACAGTTAGACAGTGAATTCAAAGACATTTTTATTAACCATCTTATCTAAATATTCAAATTTAGGTGATTTTTCCAAAATCAAGAAAATAGAAAATTTCCTAGAGTTTCATAATACTAAGCTATTTTATGATATAGTTTCCTTATATATTTTGTGTAATTATTAAGGGTATTATTTCCTGCCGTAGGCATGCTACTAAAAGAATTTTTTGCTTGATTTGCTTATAATAGAATGTCCTGCCTTTCTCCACTCACATGGCTAATGATTCTTTTTCAATAAATATTCTTTTATTTAATAGTAAGTGGATTATATTTGCAAATGATACCTAAATACAAGTTTATCTTGTTGTGATTGAAATTTTAGTAACTTATTCGCTGTGAAAATCTTTATGCATACTGTAGTCCCATGTGTATTACTTAGTAATAGCATCAGACACGTTTCCATAGTCTTAACATTCCTTAAAGAAATGTTATAAGTAATTGGATTTGTAAATATGTTTAATCTTTAAAATCCACTGCATATTGTGTAGATAAGTATATGATGTAGAAAGATGTTTGTAGTGTTTGTGGGGTACATTCTAATTTTAAGTATAGGGGCAGTTTGTAATTTCTATTATTTCAAAAATGATGTAATTTCTATTTTCTGCTTTTTAGTAAAAATTCTCATCTATTGAGATCATGTACATGGGAGAAATCAATTTCATTATATTAAATGATATGCCTAAGTTAATAAATTTAATGGGGAGAGCCATGTTGTCAGTGATGTAGTTTAGGAAAAAGAACAAGTGTGAAAGTAGAAAAATATTACTGTTTCCATTAAGTCTGGAAATTGTGTTAATGGTTTTTATGAAATTGAGAAATAATTATGAATGCATTATAAAATATGCTTTCATAAATGCAAATAGGTGATTAATTTATATTTCCAAGGAAATGGAAGATTAATATGTTTTAAATACCTTTTCTTCTAAGAATATGAGTTAGCCCTTGTAGTGCTTACATGTTTGACGTGAAATGATCTAAAGGGTGAAATGATCCCCTTGGAGAAATCTGGAATCTTCTAAACTCTTAACAGTTACTCATTTTTTTGCCATATCTTTTTAGATTTATGTTTTTTTAATTATATTTTTAATTTGAATATTGGGCTCACATTTTTGCTCTTCTGTAGTGAACCTGTTCTACTCACCCTCCACCTAATTACCCTGTCGGTGCCCCCTTTGTTTCCCTCCTTTACCATCTTCTCCCTCCCCCTAATGTTTCCTTAGGTAACTATTAGTTATTTTCACTGACCCCAAGATTTAGCAATTTGAATTGAGATGAAATATCAGGAAACTGCAATAGTATGAGGATTAATAGAACCCTAACTAAATTTACCATTTAGCATAGTATTACAACTGAAATAAAATTAGTATGAATTGTTTATTTATTATATGGGCTTAGTAATACTGTGGTTCAAATAATTTTATCCTTATTCCAACCACAGTTTGTAATGAGGTTACACTGTATTGGATATTTTTATTTTAAAAGAACCATTTTGACTTTAATCAGAAACCTTTACCTTTTATATATAGTAGGACGATAGGAGTATTAAATGTATGATTTATATAGTTTTGTATTATGGAGAAAAGCACATATATAATTTCTATGAATCATTTATTCTTAGAAAAAGTGACAAAGCAAGGTTTCTTCATTCTTAGCTTTTAAACAAACAAAACAGCTCCCACCCTTCAAGCAAAAAAACTTGGGCAACAAAATTCAACTGGTGTTTTTTTTAATCCTCAAACAGGAATTGAAGTAGATCCTTTAATTTCTGGGTCAGCAAACAGAGCCTGAGGCCAAAATCTGTCCTGTCTCCTGTTTTTTGTAAATAAAATTATTTTGGAACATATCCATGATCTTTCTCTTAGGTATTGGCAAAGACTGCTTTTGTGCTGTAACAGCAAAGCTAGTCACAGTGGAGACCATATGACCTGCAAAGCTGCTTTTGCAAATTCTAAAATATTTATTTTCCAGCTGTTTACAAATAAAGATTATGTACATATATATATGTGTATATATATTTATATACACACACACACACAGGTGAATATACTTGGAATATTTTCTATAAACTCAAGAAGTCTCCACTGTCGGTTTAGTCATTAATATTTTTATCTTCATTTTGAAAGTACACTGATGGCAGTGATAGTTTTCATGAGGGCAAAATTAAAGAAAGGGCTAAAATGAAGAGAATATGTGTTCACTTTAAACATCTCCACTAGTGCTTGTGTCATTCATCTCCTTTCTCCACGTACCTTAACACCATTTTGCAGGCTAATACTTCAATCTTCAGTCATTACTTTTATCTTCTCTTCTGAGATAGTATGAGCTACTTTCTAAATATGGATAAAATAATGAATTATGACTAAATGGTTATCTACGTGGTGTGTTATATATTGTGCTAAATATTATTTAATATTGGTTCCATTATGTTAACCTTCTGCATATGATCAGGGGTTCTCTTGTTATTTTTTCTATCAGATAAGATATATCACATAGAACATATGGCTATTAAAGCATATTAATAAAGTTAGGGCTTCTAATATAAAATATTGATAATTAAGGCTTAGCTCATCTATAGCTTGCATCTAAATGCAGACTTTGTAGGGAGTTCTTTTAATAACTTTTACTTGACAAATTTTTCTATGCTCAGATTTTTTATTTACTCATATGAACTGCTATGTGTAATGATGAGAATTATTGAAATCTCTAAATGATTCTCTGATGTTTCTTCTTATTTCTTTTTCTTTAAAGATTTATTTATTTATGCATACAAGCTGGGATGTAGGCCAGAGGTTTGGGGAGGGGGGAGGTGAGAGGATTCACCAGAGGCAGTGGGGAGCAGAATAGTTGAAGTCACTGAAATACACTGCTGAGGGGAGCAGGGGTCGAGGCAGGAGAGGTCTGCTGTGCCAAGTGGGAAGCTCCCTGGCTGGAATTGAACTTGTGCTCTAGTGGCTGCGGATAGCTTCATAGTGCTGAGACTTAACCCACTGTGCCACCAGGGAGGCCCTGTTTTTCTTATTTCACTGAGAAAATAGAAGAGCAGCTCCTGCTTCCTTCTCTGCCTGCCTGTTGCCTCTCTTTTCGGACATTTTCCTTACCTCTTATACAGAGCTGGAGCTATACAGTTTTTTAATGCCAAACTGCCTTTTGTGTAGTACACCCCAGTTCTTCTCACCTCCTCCAGGACATTGCTTCTGTAATTGTTCCTTCTCTGTCTTGCACTGCATTTCCCCTACTCTTTGTTAAATTATTCCTCTGAGCCATCTCTCATTCCTGTCTCCCTCACTTAATTGACTTCAGCTGTAGATATTCCAGGTACACTTGTTTTTTGCTCTTTCTTGTTCATGCTAAATACCTCTTTGTCTCAGGCCTTTACATTCACTTTTTCATCAGCTACATGCTTCTCTCTCAGATGTCCATGTCTCTTAGTCCATCTTTCCTTCAGGTCTCTGCTTAAATACCACTTTGTAAGTCAGACGTTCTTGGACCACGCATGTACGATAGCACATATACCCCAGTCATTCTCCATCTCTATCTCTAAAAAAAATCCTTCTAGCCTGCTTTATTTTACTTCAGAGAACATATCTCCATCTTTCTAAAATGGAAAAGCCATTGGGGAGGCCTGAACCAAAATTTTGTTAATTTCATCTCGAAATTAATTTCGTCTAGATTAGTGCCTGGAACATCGGATGTTTGGTTATGTTTTATAGACCATGATACTAGAACCTAGCAATTCATGAATATTTTATTGTAAATATATATTATGGATGTTGACATTTTAATTTATGAAGGTAATATTGTGACTAGTTAGTATAAAGATTTGCCAAGACTTAACTTTTTGAATTGTATATAAATTAGGCCTATTTAGTAGAAAGAAACAACATAAACCTTTTTGTTTGATTTTGTCCTAGGTATGAGTTAGTGCAGAAAGGAGTAACTGAACTTACAGATGCTGGGAATGTTCCAGATGTCTACACCCAGAATATGCTTTTAGAAGATGAGAATAAAAATTTGAAGAAAGACTTAAAGCACTACAAACAGGCAGCTGAGTATGTTCTTTTTTTAAATGACATATTTTTCGGTTTATTTTGGACTAAGGTTTGAATGAAGCTAAAGTGAATGGTAGTTAATGCACTAAAACTTTAATTTTAGAGAACTGAAATATAAATTCTAAGGATTGTGGGGCCTCCCCGGTGGCACAGCGGTTAAGCGCTGTGCTATGGAGCTGTCGGCAGCAGCGACGCGAGTTTGACGCCCGGCCAGGGAGATTCCCACATGGTGCGGCAGACCTCTCTTGCCTTGCCCACTGCTCCCCTCAGCAGTGTATTTCCGTCACTCTGCCTGTTCTGCTCCCCGCTGTCTCTGGTGAACACTTTCGCCAGCCTGCACCCTAGCTTGTGTGCATAAATAAATCTTAAAAAAAAAAATTCTAAGGATTGTGAAAGGCTTTATTGCAAATTAATTGAATAGATGACCACAACTCACACACTTGTAATTCACCAACAAGTGTGGTTTCAGAGGTTGTATAGTAGATGGTTAATTTCTTACATAATATTCACTTCCTTGTGTATTTTTATAACTTTTCATGTTTTCTGAAATCTTCTCCTGTGAGGATAAGCTAATTTCTGAAATAATATAATTATAGAAAGCAGAGAGGAAGGAAGGAGTTAGTATATTCCTTGTAGAGGAATTTCAGTATTTGAAAATTCCCCAAAAGAAACTCTTATTTTGTAGTTTCTGAGCATGAATTTATGCAGAGAGGAGAAACAACAGTAAGATGCCAAATCTTTGTGCATCTTTCTTTTTTCCTTGCAATTTTCAGTGAACAAATTCAGATAAACAGTGTTATTCTGGCAAAAACAACTATGTTAATGTTTGACTTGATGTGAATCTTGTTCATTTAAGACAAGATTAGATGAAAAAATTGATGCTTAGGTATAGAGAAGAGACAGTGCATGCTTAGTTCATTAATACTTATTAAATACATTTAAAGGGGAGCTTTCTCTGTTTAAAATTGTATTAAATATTGAATTATCAGAACTACCATATAGGGATATAATAATTTTAAGATCTTTTTAAAGTTTAATCCAAAGACAAGTCTATTCATTGCAGAAGTGAAGAAGACATTTAAAATAAACTTGTACTTGTAAAAGATGGTAATATATAAAAGATAATTTGTATGGTCATTTATTCAGTTCTTATATGCATATGGAAATGTTTTTGCAAGTTATACAAATTTCATATATGACTTATGTATGTAGTATTTAGCATTTTACATTCTAGATAGGAATATATGCTGATCCCCAGAATAGCACAATACTAGAACCCACGTTCTGTCTGTTCTACATTCATTTCTCAGAGTGGTTTGCACTGTGGGCCATGATGCTCACTGTGATTTTGCACAGACACCTAATGGCTGCTCTGGGAATTGGACACAGCAGATCTTTCAGAGTGCTGTCTGGCATACTGTTTGAGTTGAATTTTTTGAATTTGCTTATTTTCTTTTGAAGATATATCCTCTCTGTACAATGAGTTTTGCTCCAGTGACATTAAATAATCATTGTTGATTAATGGTTATTTATTGATTACTATATTTTAAAACTACCATTAAAACCAAATAAACTACTACCCGTGGAGATTATTAACTTAATGTTATAGTAGACCATAATTAAAACAGATGTCATTCAAATGAAATCTTTCTCTTGTTTGTCTTTACTAAAATAACATTACTAAATATTTATGAAAATTATTACATTTACTGAAATACAGTTTTAATCTCTGTTTTTTTTAACCGAAATTTTTTTTATTCTATTGAGGTAATATTGTTTCACAGCACTGTACGTGAATCAGAGATAGAGTAACATACCTTTTCAGATGTATGTATAATTCTAGTTCCACTGACTCACGGTTATCACTCAACTCTGTCTCACTTGACGTAATTTAAATTTTAACAAAAATTAGAAAAGGAACATTTTTTATTTGCTGTAATCTACTTACATGGAAAATCTGTAGGAAAGCTGCTTGACCAACAGTAGATGCCTAATACATATTTTGCTGAATGACAGTTTAGCACATTGTGCTTTCCCAGCACCTTTTGGCAAGGTCTGTCCCTGTTGCCTAATTCTGTTGACTGCATTCATACAAAATGGAAAATGAAGTTTTGTTAAAACTTCCCCAAACTGCATATGACCTATTACAAAATATAATCATGTTTTTCAGTTTGACTTGTAAGGATATTTTCCTTGTAGAAGTTAGTGATGAACATGGGAGTCTTTTATGAAATTTAACTTAAGATTTTCCTTTTTAGAATTAAAGCAATTTCTTTAAATAATGTAAATGTTGATATTAAATACCATTCTAATAGTTAATATGTAAATGCAAAAGACTCAGGATACAAATATGTTGTATATTGTTTTCTGTCATAGTCAGCATTTAATGATGTATCAGGAAGAACCAGAAAAATCATATAAATATAAGCTAAATAATTACCTTGGAGAAAGTTGCCGTGGAAATAATACTGAATTTAAAGTTCAGATACCTTGCTTTCAGTATTCTGCAAGTGATTAACTCAGTTTTCTTATTGTTAAAATGAGAGTAATTATAATTAGTATTATTAACGCCTATGGAGTGATATGATAATTAAATGAGACTATATTAAAGAGCTGTGTAAATCACAAAGTACTTTGAAAATGTCAGCTATTATTATCAATGGCTCTAAAGGCTCTGTTCCCTTGATTTTTAAAAATCATCACATCATTAATATTTTTGAAATTCAACAATTATGAATCATGAAGGAATAAATGAAAGAGGAATATCTTTTACTCTAAAACATCATTTGAATTCCTATAATTAAAGCAAGAATTAACTTATCTGTGTGTGCATTTCAAATTTTAGAACAGAGGCTTTCCCTATACTTGATACAAATTTAGATTATCTTCTAAAATATAAAGTTGGGGAAATAACTGCTTTGAAAATTTTCTATATGTTATTTTTAAGGAGAAATAGCATTATTAAAGATATTTATAATTGTATTAAAAGTTAACGTTTAGGGCCTCCCCGGTGGCACAGCGGTTGGGCGCTGTGCTGTGGAGCTGTTGGCCGTGGGCGATGCGGGTTCGACGCCCAGCTAGGGAGAATCCCACATGGCGTGGCAGACCTCTCCTGCCTTGCCCGCTGCTCCCCTCAGCAGTGTATTTCTGATCTGCCTGTTCTGCTACCCGCTGTGTCTCTGGTGAACCCTCTCGCGGCCCCACGCCTCTGGCCTGTACCCCAGCTTGTATGTATAAATAAAAAATAAATCTTAAAAAAGAAAAAGAAAATAAAAATATAGGGGCCTCCCCGGTGGCGCAGCGGTTAAGTGCTGCGCTGTGGAGCTGTTGGCAGCGGCTACGCGAGTTCGATGCCTGGCCTGAGAGAATCCCACATGGCGTGGCAGACCTCTCCTGCGTTGCCCGCTGCTCCCCTCAGCAGTGTATTTCTGATCTGCCTGTTCTGCTACCCGCTCTGTCTCTGGTGAACCCTCTCGCCGCCCCACATCTCTGGCCTGTACCCCAGCTTATATGTATAAATAAAATAATAAATCTTAAAAAAAAAACAAAAACTATGCTTTCTATTCAGATATAGAATAATTGTATTTTTTTTTAAAGATTTATTTATTTATGCATACAAGCTGGGGTGTAGGCCAGAGGTGTTGGGGGGTAAGAGAATTCACCAGAGACAGAGTGGGGAGCAGAAGAGGCAGATCGACTGAAATACACTGCTGAGGGGAGCAGCAGGGGAGACAGGAGAGGTCTTATGTGCCATGTGGGAATCTCGCTGGCCGGGTAGTGAACTCATGCTGCAGTGGCTCTGGATAGCTTCATAGTGCTGCGACTTAACCCGTTGCGCCATCAGGGAGGCCCCCAATTGTTATTTTAAATGCAGAGGTGTAGGATTAAGTGACCTACCACACACTTTCAGAGAACCGTTGGTTAAATCAAGACTAGAAAGCATATCTTAGCGTTATAACATCTTTTGAGGTTAAGACACTATTCATGAACCCTGTTTATTTGGCAGTTGACATGCCACACTATTCACCTTGTCGAGGTCCATAAGAAATTATTGTTTTATTTATCAAGAAGCTGTTTGATCTTCGTTCTGTCTTGACTAGCATTTTACCTCTTATCACATAAACATTGCAGATATTCTCATTTGGGTGGTTTACTCCTTAAAGTACTCAGCCTTTAATATCCTGTAATTGGGTTTTCACCCCCCCTTCCTCTACTCATTGTACATACTGTTTTCCATTCCTCTCCTCCCTTAGGTGATGTGATGGCATGCTGCTTTGCTTCTCCTTCTAGCTCACTAACAGGATGCCTTTCCTTTTCTTACCTCCACACTGTTCATGCTCTTAAGACTGCCGTCCAATAATATAGCCACTAATATCATCCCTGTTTTTGTGTGCACTATTAGACCATTCCTTCTCCCTTTCCAGATCATATGACTATGCTAGGTCCTTTGTGTTGCCATAGAAATTGATATAGAGTCAGTTTATCAATTTCTGTAGAGAGACATGAATGGGATTTGGATTGAGATTGAGTTGAAAATATAACTTAATTTGGAAAAAATATGTCAGTGTACATATATATTTACATATGCATGTATTGTGAATAATTGATGTCCTCATAAGTTTTAGTCTTCTAATCTATTTACATGGTATTTCTCTCCATTTATTTAGGATTTTTAAATTTTATTCTATACATTTATGAAGGAGTTAGAAATTTATACCTTTCATATCTAACTATTTAATGTATATATTTTATTGTTACATTGTGAACTCCACAGAATATGAACTGGGTCTTGTGCTCAATATAGCACTGAGTCTATAACTATGGCTGGCAAATAGGAGGAGCTTAAGGGAAAGTGTACTATTAACATTTTTGGTCTTTAGTTAAGCTTTTAATAATTTTTAAAGTAGTTAATTGATGATTTTTGCCCCTTTCATAGCATTCCTTTTGAGTAGGCATTATTTTCCTTTCATGATGGGAATTTAAACAACTTTCTATTAAGGTAAGTCTTGCCCCATTTAGAGTGTTATCTTCCTTTGCCAGGCTTTTACACTCATGAATTATAATGCAGACCAAAAGAAGTTTGTTGAGAATCCTAAAGATTTGGTAGAAAATAATACTAGCTGGTATTAATAATTAGGAGATTAGATGATTATAAGTACTATTTTAAAAATAATGAAAAACTTTAACCTTCTGTAAGAAAAAAATGGACATAATGAAAACTAAAATTTAATGGCAGGAACACTTAGGTGCTTTATTTAGGGGCCCTTAATTTCACATACAAAATTCTTATCTAAATAAAAGTATAACCCAGGAAAATAAAACCAAAATTCATTTCTGTAAAAGGTAAAAGAGTGCCCAGTTTTTCTGACGACCCATTTAATTTAATGACTTCAGAAACAAACACTGTGGAAATAAAGATAATAATGAGGCCCATAAAATTTCATGCTTTAGTGTTTAGGTAATTGCTTGTTAAATTAAGAAGGTATTTTCTCTGGACATGACTATACCCCTCTCTTTTTTGGCAAAGAATATAAGGAAAGTTTTCCTTTAATCTGACAGAATTCCATTTTGACAACCTCACAGTTATTCCAAAATAAATTTTAGTTGATTAAATTTATTAACTTATAATCAATTGAAGATAATAATTATGGTAATTACATAGTACTGTTATAAGAAATTACTTTATTTAGAAATATATACAAGAGAAAAGTGCTTGACAATGATGTCCTTCCTTGATTAGTATAGTTAAACACAGAAATGTTTACATGCTTCCTTTTATCAAATTATGATAACAAAATAACCCAGTAAATTCATTACTAAACCATTATACCAAGCTTTTTTAGTTAGTAAACTTTGTTTTTTAACTAGATATAATCATCTAAAATATTTTTAGAGCATACTATTAAATCACATATGTTAAAATGTGGAATTTTTAACAATGTTTTTAATAGTATGATAAAAATTGTGTACCTTAATATTTTCTACTTTAACTGTAGTTTTGATATACTGGTTTCCTGAAATGAATAAGTTAGACAGCATTATATAATCTGATTAAGAAACATGTATGAAGTATGTTCTTTATGATATACAATTCTGAATAGAATGTTTCACTGAACAGCTCTTCATTGTATGTGAAATAGAACCTCTATGTTTGATGTCTTATAATAAAGTTTTTTAAATGCAAAAATAGTCTACTAATGCAATGAGAAGATACTGTGTAGTTAAAAATACTAATTGCTTATCTGAATATTTTAGACTCTAGTTTTAGAACAACTTTTATTTTCCTTTTATTTAGCAGATGGGCAGCAGGAAGGTCATAATAGGAGAAGCATCAGCATGAAATGAATTTAAATTGTTTTACTGAGTAGACTTCATTTGTGCAAACAGAAAGCAAGTCCCTGAAAACCAATTTAATGGTCAGAAAACTTTAAGGTCTAATACTTCAATCAATTCCTATGCTTTCTTTCCTGGGATGAGTACAAATAGGCCTTTAAATGTATATTAGAAAAGTGAGTGGATACAATACTGCATATTTGTGCTTCTGCCTAAGAACCTTTGCGGCATTATTTTCCCAAGTATTTTAAACCTATTATGGGTTTATATTTCAGATAAGATAAACAAAACATAAGTTTTTATATATATATAATTCATCAAGTTACTGAAGACAAAATAATTTAGTAGAATCAAAATAGATGTTCATAAGTTTAATTTATTTTATAAAAATATGCAGCATTACTAATTAACATAAATCCTGATATTTTTGTTCTATTAAAGATGTGTAACTACCTACTGGTATGCCTCCTTTTCTAGGCAGGTAAATTTCTATTAAAGGAATTAAGTATATCTGGTCTACTGTGCTAAACAGGAATAATAATATGATGTTGAGGAAGATCAGGATGATTACAGTAATGTTAATTGAGAATTTTATGTACGAGACAATAGTATGTAAGGTGATATTCTTCTGTTTTCATTACAAAAATAGTCCATTTAACCATTTATTTTTTCTCATCAATCTGCTTAAACTCTCTCCTTTTCACTCACTACTTTTTAGATTCATGTGGTGGCAGATGGCTTCTCTCTTTTTGGTTCACTTTTATTCACATAGAAGGTTAAACCTGGAAAAATAAATTTTTCGTTTAACAGTTGTCATAATCCTAAAATGATTTTTCAAGATTACGTATTTTCACTGACAACTTACACCTTCAAATATGTTGGCATGGAAATGAAGTTGAGGGTTCCATGGTGACATGGACCATGAATATTAGGACATTTCCTTTACATGTGATGATGACTATAACATTGACAGTAAAATAATGAAAATACAGATTATCCAATAAAGAATGGAGCAAGAAGAGGAGAAAGAAAGAGGGATAGAAAAGGGGAGGGAGAGAAGAGGACAGGGGAGGGCAGGGGATAATATAAGACACTTTTACCATGTTCCACATGTAACTTGACCGTGCAGTAAGAAGTCTAGCTGGTCCTAAAATGCCCTATCAGGAAACTGAACACCTACACTCATCCCAGCAGCTTTGGCAGTCACTGCTATTCAATGATTGCGTTGATTAAGCTCCTAAAGAACAAATCTGTTTGTGTGCATTTATTTTATAAATATTTGAATTTGAAATACTGTGATAGAGAGCAGTATTTATTCCATTTGATCCTCTTGTGAGATGTCAGCTCTATTAATTCAGTTTATCTATTTTTCAGAATGTGAGTCTCAATGCTGTAACATTTTGTCAGTTAACCGAGACTGTTAAGTAACTACTTTTTCATTATATTTTACATTATTATATTGAAACTAACTTTTATTGTGAGAATAGGTGAAACATACAAATTAATTTTTCACATACAGTTTGGGCCTAGAATACTCTCATTTTATACCATATATTCTATTAAAGAATGCTTTTGTATTATAATGCTGACATTGAAAAACTTTTCATCAAGTTGCCGCTTATTCTAGTAATATGATATGCAGGTGGTATATTTCTTTCATATGCATTACCGAAATAAAGTCCTGGTTTTCCAGAACTTATATTCTTTCTTTTTGTCAATTTTTAGCAGTAAATAACCACATATTAAATATATTTAACCAATTATTAGGGTAAGTTCAGGATTATGGTTTGCAAAATATTTTCTATTATTTGTGATTAACTTTAGTTATTCTGTTTATGTGTCTTTGTTTCAATTTTGTAAGCATTGTATTTGGAAGTAGAATGAGTGTAAGTTATTTTGACAGCAGACCTTTAATTTCCCTTGCTTAATAAAATGTGAATGAATGATATTTTTGGAACTATTGATTTTGTCCCACTTATCCCCCACTCCCAAATATATTATGTTGGTTGGTCCTTCAGTGAGAATTTAGCAGTTTGTTTTTCAGTTAACTTTTGAATTATTCAAAACCAGATTTGAAATGATGACTAATGTTTCAGAAGGGAATGAGAAGTGATTTTTAAAGTTGTTAACTGTTACCATTTTTTACAGCAAGGCTAGAGAAGACCTGCTGAAATCTCAGAAAGAACGTGATTTTCATCGAATGCATCACAAGAGAATAGTCCAGGAAAAAAACAAATTAATTAATGACCTCAAGGGGTAAGCTGCTAATATTTATTGGCATATAACAGACTTTTTAAACTGGTCTTGAGCAACTAGGCCATGACAGAAGGTTTTGGGTAAAGCTATTCATTTAACATTTACTGAGCATCAAGTGTGTATCAGATACTGTAGTGTGATTGGAATACAAAAGGTGAGTTTAGGCCCTTGGTGTTAAGGCTCCCAAGGACCATAGGGATGTATGATGAGGGAGAAGTAATACAGAAGCATTTTGTAGTATACTGCATTGTTGCTAGCCAAGAAGCTGGTGACTCCAAGCAGATTTGAATATGACAATGTTTAGAAGCCTATTTTCAGAGGAATTTAATTATAAAATATGTATGAAGTAACAGTGAGGGAATGAGCTCAGCAGGATGCTCTGGGAAGATGGTGCATCCTCTGCAAAGTTACTAAATTCTGAAGGAACCTGACATGTTTACCAGTTGTGCAAAGTTCAGAGAAAAAGAGAGCAGAGTGAAAATGGAGTTTGACAAGGGTGAGGCATATATGAGGAATGACTTTGAATTTGCTTTTCCTCTCCTCCCCCAACAAAATCAAACAAACTAACAAAAAGCAAGAAAAGAATTTATAATTCTTAACTGAAATCCTTTACTTGTTCTAAGACAGTGCTGGCCGGTGTACTTTCTGTGATATTATGTATCTTCTATATTTGCCCTATCCAATACAGGTAGCTGCTAGTCACATGTGCTGTTAGGAGTTTATACAAATAGTACAACTGAGGAATAAGATTTATAATTTGATTTTAATTAATTTAAGCTTAAATTTAAATTTGGACCATGGCTTGGTAGAGAAGGGCGGGGATGATAATGATCATTGTCGTCTTTACAGGTGATTGTATTTATTATGACTATTATTTCTTAAGTATTGGCTGTTTCATGGAGCTGCAGTATCAGTGTAGTCGCAAACTTAGCCATACATTAGAAGCTAGAGGGTTTTTTAAAATGCTTTTTCTTAAATCGAACCTTTGGAAAAATAAAGCATCACTTTAAAAGAGAGATTACATTAGCTAAATAAAAAGAGACCTTGGGCCTCCCTGGTGGCGCAACAGGTTAAGCAGCGCTGTGGAGCTGTCGGCAGAGGGGGTGCGAGTTCGATGGCTGGCTGGGGAGATTCCCACATGGCTCAGCAGACCTCTTCTGCCTTGTCCGCTGCTCCCCTCAGCAGTGTATTTCTCTCGATCTGCCTGTTCTGCTCCCCACTCTGTCTTTGGTGAACCCTCTCACCGCCCCACACCTCTGATCTGCACCCCAGCTTGTATGCAAAATTAATCTTTAAAAAAAGAGAGACCTTAAGAATATTTATTCTTTCACTTTAATAATTTCATTTAGTTTCATATTTCTATTTTTTTTAGCTTGTAAGATTTTGTATATCCAGAAAAAATTAGACAAAAATTTTCAAAATGAGTTGTTTTTCTTTTAATGCAAACATTAACTGCATAGTACAATATGATTAGAAGAGCTGGGATTTTGGAGTTTATAGGCATTGGAAGCCTGGCTCTACCACTTACACTTTTGGTGACTATTGTAATTTTGTTTCTAACCTTATAAAAAGGGTGATAATTTTGGAGTGTAATAGATTGTAAATACTTCACATATATCCTAACATAGGAATCTATACTGCTTTCTTTAGATTTCTCTTTTGCCTTTTTTAAAAATAAAACTTTCTATTTAGAGCTGGATTTATATTGTATTTTGTTTTAAAAAGCCATTCTTAAATTTGGGAAATAGTGTACACTTAAGACAATAAAAAGGCCTGTGTCTTCGTAGGCGTCTTTAAAGGTCACTAAGCTTTTTCTTGTCTGAAGATAAATAATTGCTGTGCTCAGAGTGAGCTACTCGTTTGCCCAGAGGAAAAGCCTGATAGTGTTTTTAGTAGCTCTCGGTGTGTGTCAGACGTGTCACACGTACATAGTGAATATGACTCATACCACATCCTTTCATAGATCTCAGGTTTTACTCGATTCTCACCCTGTGAGATTACAAGCCTGCTTCTGTACTTAAGGATAGGTTGGTGACAGTCTGAGATTTTTGTATTCAGTTGTGGCAGTTGAAAAATGGTTGTTCACTCTTGCTCTTTGATGTTCTGCTCTTCGGTAAATTGTGGTTTTTTGTGTGTTTTTGAATTTTTTCTTTTGAGACTGTGGCCTATGTCTAAAAATACATACAAATTTTCCAGCTATATGAACAGTACTATTATAGTTCATTTCATGAAAAAAATTAAGCATTTTCAGATTATACTTCTTATAATCCTCAAGAGTCCTGGTAAAGAAACTCACATTGTAGTATGACTACACTTGGGTTATATCCAGATAGCCTTATTTTAGTAAATAATCATGAAGAATAATATCTCCCCTTAATTATGTGGATGAATCTCTAATGAATTTTTTCCGAGGTTCTGATACAAAATCTCAATGATATTATCAGAGTGATTAAAAACTAGTCATGAAGTTAATCAGTCATCAATTAATAACTTGTTTAGTTAACATACCATTGCGTAATGATTCAACTATAGGGAAAAATTTTTTTTCAATTGAAGTCATATTGTATTGTAATATTGTTGTGTTAATATTATATCGGTTTCAAGTGTGCATTGTTGAAAATCAATACTGCTAAATGTCCATTTCTGGCCACCACACCGTTGTTCTGTTTGTTCCAACTTTATCCACCTTTTCTATACTCTTCCCTTGTGGTGACCAACAGTGGCCTCATAGTCTAAAAATTTATTTTTGTTTTTGCAGTTCTTCTGTTTGTTTTCAATATCAACCACATGTGAATAAACCTAATGGTGCTTTTCTGTCTTTGTATGGCTTATTTCACTAAGCCTAACATCTTTTTGATCCATCTAGATGACTGCAAATGGTGGGTTTTCATCTGTTTTATAGCTAAATATTATTTCATTCTTCAGTCATTGGTCACATGTTTCCAGTTCTTGGCTTATTGTTAATGCTGCAATAAACATGGAGTGTATGTGTCTCTTAGAATTTGTGTTTTTGCATTTTTCATGTAAATACCAAGAATTAGAATAACTAGATCATTTCTGTTTTTAATTTTTTGAGGCATCTCCATACTTCTTTCCATAGATTTACAATTCTGCCAACACTGAATAAGGGTTCCCTTCTCTCTCATTCTCTACTTATTTTGCCTTGTCTTTTGTATAATATTCATTCTCACAGGTGTGAGATGATATCTCATTGTTGCTTTGGTTTGCATTTTTCTATTTATTTTGAAGATTTATTTATTTATTCATACAAACTGGGGTGTAGGCCAGAGGTATGGGGGGGGCAGTGAGAGGATTCACCAGAGACAGGGTGGGGAGCACAAGAGGCAGATTGACTGAAATACACTGCTGAGGGGAGCAGCGGGCAAGACAGGAGAGGTCTGCTGCGCCATGTGGGAAGTTACCTGGCTGGGTATCGAACTCATGCTGCAGTGGCTCTGGATTGCTTCATAGTGTTGCGACTTAACCCGTTGAGCCACAGGGAGGCCCTGATTTGCATTTTTCTAATGATACAGATGATGAGTATCTTTTGATGTGCCCATTGACTATTTGTGTGGGGAAGAGTGTTTTTGTAGTCATGCCATTAGATTCTGAGTTTTCTGTCATATTTTACCAAAATATCTCAATTATGTGTCCATATTTTCTTATTAAGTCAACTTTAGTCTTTCCGTAAATTGTTCAACTAACTTTTAACTACTTGATTTTACCTAGCATTTTTATAGTATTTCCTGTTTAGCATTGAATGTCTTATGAATATCTTATTTTCAGAATTATCACTACCAAAAACTAAAGCTTACAAGTAACCGAATGATAAAGTACTTATGGAACTTATAAAAAGATACTCTTTCAAAATGATTATGTGGAGGGTTTCTCTAAATGTTGTTTCCTTGTTTTACTTTAGTTTTGTGTGTTTTATGTCTAACTCTTTGGGCAGGGTATAATCATGTTGTATCTCTTTAATGAGTAGATGTTAGTGTCATTAGATAAAGAAAATATTGTGCCATCAATAATTTATCTTTCATTTGTCCACATATTACAGGACACATTGTTTTGGGTATACAACTCTTTACCTGAATGTGTATTTATAAATGTATATGGAAATTTATAATATTGCAGCAATAGTATATATGCACTAAGGACATTAAGAAGCATGGTGAATGGGATTACACATGCAACTTACATTTCATTTTGTTTCTCTTGTTTACTAATATGTTTGAATTAATATGCATTATGTATATATATAATTCATGTAAATGTATACATAGATGTATTTATATGATAACAATAAAACCATAACATCAAAGTTTATATGCAAAATTTAATGCTATAGTTTTACTGCTATCATCAATGAAGTATGATTTTAAATTATGACATACAAATCAAAAGTTTCATAAATACTTTCATGAAAAATACTTATTGTAGAAAATGAAGACTACTGTTTTAAATTTTAAATAGAAAAAGAAGAAGCTTCTGCTTTGGGCAGTGTCAGAGTAACTGATATAAACTAATTTCAGTTCATACTAGGCTAGCTGTCTAACTTTAATGAACTAACAGAAGGTGACAAAATTTTTAGAATTTTTTTTTTTATTGGGAAATTGGCAGAGTAGAGCTGTAATGCCCAAGAGAAGAGGAACACAGTGAGCAGTTTGATCACTCCAGATTTCTGCCTAGAAATACTTTCCAGACAACAGTAAGACAGGGTAGAACCCAAGGAGAGCACAGTATTCTTGATAAGCTGAGGAGACAGAAATCAGTCTCCAAAGAAGCTGGAATTTGCAGAACAGAGTACATGAAAAAGGAGGTACATTAAAAAGAAATGTGGATATATCTGTTCTTTTCCCTTCTAGTTTTGACCAGATATTGTTATAGAAATTCATAGTGAGAGAACATTAGACCTGTAAAGAACAGCTCCTTGTGAAAATATAAGCTAAATGGTGATTTTGGAGGTTGCAGATATAGGAGTTCTGACCAGCTACGAAGGAGGAAACTCTCTGAATACTCTGAACATTCAGCTGAAACCTTTGATAAACCAGGAGCTGCTTTGGATATGCCTTAAAAATTCTTAAATGTAAGCTTTGAAAGGCTGAAGCTAATCTACCGCTAATGATCTGCCAGAACAATGTTCTTTAAAGGAACATAACAAAATTCAATTTTATATCTGTGTCCAACATGCAATAATATATGTAATATGTAATTATATTTATAAATATGTAAGTGAACTATATGTGTAAAGCACCAGGAAGATGTCATATAACTAGGGAAAAATAGAAACAGGTCTACCGATGACAGAGACAATAGTATAAGTAGATGAGGACTTTAAAACAGCTTTTAAGAAATAGCGTTAGGACCTCCCTGGTGGCGCAGTGGGTTAAGTCTCAGCACAATGAGACTATCCAGAGCCACTGCAGCATGAGTTCGATACTCGGCCAGGGAGCTTCCCGCATAGTGCAGCAGACCTCTCCTGTCTTGCCCGCTGCTCCCCTCAGCAGTGTATTTTAGTCAGTCTGCCAGTTCTGCTCCCTATTGTTTCTGGTGAATTCTCTCACACACCTCCCCCCCAACACACACACCTCAGGCCTACACCCAACTTGTATGCATAAATAAATAAAATCTAAAAAAAAAAAAAAGAAATAATGTTAAAATAAATGTAATGAGGGAACAGTTGGGAAGTTTCAGATGTTAAATGGAAATTATAAACAAAGATCCACATGGAAATTCTTGGACTGAAAGACATAATGCTTGCAATGAAAAATTTTCCAACAGAAAAGCTGAGGAAAATGAACAGAAATTCAGAGACAAACATGACTAAAAATAAATAAATAGAAGTTCTGGGACAATTTCAAGTAGCCTATATATGTTGGAAGAAGAGGCTAGGGTGGCCTCTCCCGTTTTGATAGCTTACTCCAGTGTCCAAGTATATCAATTCATATCATTCACTCAAGGAATCTGGAATTGATCACTGGGTAGATACAAGAACCAAATTAGCTCACTTTGAGCCAGACTTTATCCATAACCCTACTTATTCCCTGTAAAACCTCCTTTAACAGGGAGTCATGCTATTACCTGGGGTTTCTGAATATGAATGACAGCTACCTAAAATGTCTTTATCCAGTGTAAATACAGTCTCAAATTCTGTGGGCGAACAGGATATCCTGACAGTACATAATTGCTGTTGTGTTATGGCGTCCCTCTCTACTGCCCGCCTTGGCTGCTCTGGTATTTCCACTGTGCTGAGAGTTGGCCAGCACTTTTACCAAATATCTAAGATCAACCCCAGCAGTGAGTTTATTCATCCACTGGCATGCTTGCTCGTGTGTAAAATCCAGCATTTCAAGAAAGTGCTTCAAGATCAGTGAATTACTGAATTACTGTTTCTCTCGTTGTACAACCTTTATTTTTTTAATCAGTTACTTCAAAAATCCAGTTACTGGCTTGTGTTAGCACATGCTGATTTATTCTTGCAGTAGTTTGGTTGTATTATCTCTCTGCTTCCTTATCAGATTATTTGTCCTCAGTAGAGGAAGAAGTAGAAGCAACTGCAGCAATTGGGTGTGGGAGAAAAATCTGTTACTTTGTAGGAAAGAGACCTCTGCAGTAGCTTGTAACACAGCTGATGTGTTAACTCTCTCTGGGGTAGCAGAGTCACTTTTCAAGCCCATAGGTTCTGGTCTGGGGGAGGACTACATAACCTACATTCTCAAGGGCGTCCTGACATCCGGGTTAAAAGAGCCTATTTTACATTGATGAAAGGATCAATTCATCAGGAAGACATCAATATTAAATATGCATGACTCTAATATAAGAGCTTCAAAGAAGCCTGATAAAATGGAAGGGAAAAATAGATATTTTCATATTTACAATTGGAGATGTTAACAATTCTTTTAGAAATTATTAGAAAACTATGCAAAAATTAACTAAATCTATAGATCAAGGCATAAATTAAGAATGATTTATACTCTTGAATTCTGCTTTGGAATTTTCAAGTGCACATGAATGTTCAGTAAAATGGGTAATATGCTAAACCATAAAACAAGTCTATCAATTTCAGAGAATCAGTGTTATGCAGAATATGTTCTCTGACCACAATGAAATGAAATTAAAGATCAGTGACAAAAAGCTATCTGGAAAATCCCCAAATATCTGGCAATTAAGTAACATACTTCTATATAACTTATGAATCAGAGAAGGAAATAAGATAGTAATTTCAACAGGGTGGTTGAAGAGAGCACATTAAAATTTGAGGGATTCATCCAAAGCAGTTCTTAAGGTAGCTTTAAGTGCTTGTATTAGAAAATAAGTTTCAAATCAATGATCTCTAATCTTGTGCCTTAGCAGTTCAAAAAGAGCAGATTATTTACAAAGAAAGAAAAAATAATAAATATAAATAAATCCAAAACTAATAAATTATCAAAGGAACAAAAAATTGTCAAGAATATGTTGATTATTTGCCAAGAGAGTAAAATTGAGAAAATTCATACTATTAACAAACCCAGGATACACTAACCATCACCAAATGTTGACAAGGAGATAAAGTAACCAGGACTGTCATTTACTGCAGTAGGAAATGTTAATTACAACTCAGCAATTCAACTCCCAGATATTTTGTTAAAGAAAGCTGGAAGTAATGTAACCAAAAATATTTTAAATGACTTGTATGAGGGAATGTTTTTAGTAATTTATTCTTAATTTCCCCCAAGTTGAAAGTCACTGTTCTTCATCAACAGAATAGTGCATACATTCTAGAATATACATACAAGGGAATGCTACTCATAACAAAAAAGAATGAATTACTGATACCCACATCCCTATGGAAGAATCTAAAGCACATTATGCTAAGTGAAAGACGCCAGTTTCAAAAGAGAGTACATTGTATAATTCCAAATATTTGAGTTCCTACTCTATTCTAAGATATTAGAAACACTGTATTTTGATAACTGTAGCTATTTGGGAATACATACTACTGAAAACTGAGTGTACCACTAAGACTGATACATTTTACTCCACATAAATTACATTCAATAAAAAAAGTAAAAAACTTTTGAAGGTATTTTCTTGTAATTCAGATTCTTGTGTTGCTATCATATTCTGAATTGAATTTTCTTCTGTGAGATGTCAAAATATTTTTGTACTCAGTTTTCTTAATGAACTTAAACTTGTGTTGAAGACCATCCTTTCTTTACTTTGATGCAAATCACACTTTTTTCCCTTAACTATCCATTGTTTGTAGCCTTTGTCTTTTTGAAAATTCTTTCTGAATTGATTTAAAAACCAGTTTTTTCTCTCTCAGTGAGTCATAGCAATCCAAGTACAAACTTGAATACAGCAAAAGGTGCAGGTAGGAAATGGAGAACTAGTTAACACAAGAGAACTGTGATTTTTCCGCTCCCACCCACCTTGCAGGGATGTTGCACGCATCATACTTTCCAGCTTCCGGCCTGTGCAGTTGCGACCTTTACAGGGTTATTCAGTTTTTATCCAAAGGGGGAAAATTTGGTTTAGATGTTAGGTGGAAATCACTGATCTAACTCAATATCCTTTTAAGGTGTGATTGGCGTTTTATGTCTTAAAGGTTGAAGTTACATTATGCATCCTATGAACCAACAATAAGGGTGTTACATGAGAAGCATCACACTTTACTGAAGCAGAAAATGCTGACCTCCTTGGAAAGAGACAGAGCAGTTGGGCAGGTAAAGAGATTGTCAAAGCTACCTCACAATGATCTTTACCCTTTAATTGTTTTGAAAGCATAAGTAGAGATACTGGTTTTCTTTTGAGATAAATTTAAACTGGTTTCGCTAATTTTCATGTTGTAAAAAAAGATCCATTTGGAAACATTCAGAAAACATGTTTTATCTTTTTTAAACCTTCAGAGATCATGATTAAACTTTGAGACATAAATTTATAGATTATTATATCATTGATAAATTTCTATGAGATAATGAATAAAAAGCTCCCTACAGTTTATCCCCAAATGAATATTTGACACAGCTAGTTACTGATTCTAGTTATTTCTACAGTTGAGACCCCTTTCCATTCTTCCAGTAGTTTTTGCAGAGATCTCAAGTAGTGATAAAGCATCTCTGGCATAGAATTAAAGAAAAATAAAACAAAATGTTTATGGACCTTGTTAAAAATATGTATTAATAGCAATTTATTAGCAAATATAAAACTGCAACTATATTTAACATTCTTTTATTATTTTCTGGGGTTCATTTTTGACCTAACTTTCCAAAGCTGCAAAACCTAGCATGTTGGGTGTGTTCTTCTTTGAGTGGTTTTATTATGAAGACATGCTTCAATCCAAGTGTATTTTGTCTTTTCTTGATTATAGTTGTTAGCTACTAAAATGCACAACATCATTTGTCTGCTTGCCTCTTTGTGCTTGAACCGTAATTTTGTATTTTACATGTCTGAATTCTGTTACTAGTAGTAGGGCATAATATGAGTGTAATAATAATTTATGTTTTTGTGATATTTATGTTAAAACTTCAAAATTTCATCTTCATGATCTTTTTCATCTAACTTCCAACAAGGGGTAGGACAGGGCCTCCCTGGTGATGCAATGGGTAAAGTCTCAGCGCTATGAAACTATAAGCAGTCACTGCAGCAAGAGTTCGATGCCCAGCCAGGGAGCTTCCCACATGACCTAGCAGACCTCCCCTATCTTGCCTGCTGCTTCCCTCAGCAGTATGTTTCAGTAGATCTGCCTGTTCTGCTCCCCACTCTGTCTCTGGTGAATCCTCTCACCTGCCTGCACCCCAGCTCTTGTATACATAAATAAATAAATCTTAAAAAAGGGGGGAGGCAGGACATCTTGGAGTATAGGAAGCAAGGTTCAATTTGCTCCTACTTCTTATCCTGCCACAGACTCAGCTTAGGCTTTTACTACCTGTCCCCAGCTTCATATTTATCTCCCTGTTATCCTTCTTGAGTATAGAGTCCATTCACTGGTCAACAAATTTTCACAAAAGTCATGTTACTGAAATAAAACTAGCCTTTTCCTATCAATTTGTATGTGCTCAACATGAATATGACAGTCAAATTCTAATTTTGGCTCTAGTTCTTTTTCTAATCTGCAATAAATTGATGTTTACATCACGAAATGCATGCCAATAGTAATAGGCCTAGGGTTAATACCTGTAAAAAATCAAGTCATAGACTACTTCTTAGATTTCTTCACTTGTCTCTTATACAGCTGTTCAGCAATCGAATAGATGGAAGACGGTTTCTGTTGTGCAAAATCACAGCCTTAAGACTCAGTTTCGAAGAGTCTAGAAATAGTCTCCATTCTTGTGGGTCAGGAGAGATTGCTAAGGCATTCATGAGGCCCTCAATATTGGAACAGAATACCAGAGTATTTTTCTTTCTGAAGAAAGGCTCCAACTGCTGGTGGTGCTTTTGATAAAAAGTAATTGTGACATCTTCTTCTAGAAGATTCCATTTTTGGCATCTTGCTCCTAGCAATTCTGCCTTGTTCTTGGATAAGTCCAAATCACAAACCAGGTCATTGAGTTCTTCCTGTGTTAGTCTGTGTGGGGTTGATGATGCACCACAGTGAACATTTGGATCACTGCATGCTGATGGAACAGGAGAAGAACAGGTCAGCATGTCTTCTATTAGTTGCTTGTAGTTTTTTGCCTTAACATTCCCAAGAAAGTTTGTAGACACTATGCGAAAAGCATTCCATGCTTGTTTCACATCACCCTGCAGCTAGTTATTGAACTGGTCATCTTTGAAAAGCTTTCAAATCTGAGGACCCACAAAAAAAAAATCCCTCTTTAATTTTTGCTGAGTCGAGGAAATTTTTCATGCAGTTATCGGAAACCTGGCAAGTTCCAATCCATGACTTTCACGAAATTCTTCATCAAACCTAGTTTGATATGAGGTAACAGGATTTTGTGAGCCTCCACCAGAGCTGGGTGCTGGATTTTCTTCTCTCCAACTGCTACATTTTGTCTGGAGTCCATTCCTTCTGCCACTCACATAAGAAACAATTTTGTATATCCCTGCTGCAGTCCCATTTAAAGGGCAACTAGCTTCAAATCACCACAGACTTTCCAGCTGTACTTGTTGTACTCAATGGAATTCAGTAGCTGCTTTAAGTTATCATATGTCTCTTTCATGTGGGCAGCATGTGCTACTGGAATAGATGCAAGAAGGTTTCCATTGTGCAAAAGCACAGCCTTAAGACTCAGTTTCAAAGAGTCTAGAAATAGTCTCCATTCTTGTGGGTCATGAATGATTGCTAAGGCATTCATGAGGCCCTCAATATTGGAACAGAATACCAGAGTACTTTCCTTTCTGAAGAAAAGCTCCAACTGCTGGTGGTGCTTTCGATTTAAAGTCATTGTTATATCTTCTTCTAGAAGATTCCATTGTTGGGAGTCCTGATCCTAGCAATTCTGCCTTGTTCTTGGATAAGTCCAAATCACCGACCAGGTCACTGAGTTTTTCCTGTGTTAGTTTGTGTGGGGTTGGTGATGCACTACAGTGAACATCTGGATCACTGCATGCTGATGGAATAGGAGAAGAACAGGTCGGCTCACCCTTGTCCTCATCAGATGAATCAAGAGAATATCTGCCGGAGGTTCTGAAATAGGAAGTCCCTCACCATGTGGAACTGGTCTCAATTCAGACAGAATGTTTGACTATTCTTGACTTCTTTTGCTTCGTTATTCTGCCGCAAAGAGGAGGAACCAAACAGAAGGAACAGTATTTTATGTGGTTGCTTGGCTGTCTCCACACCATGGGGACTGCAGATGGCACTGATGGTCTTTTACCATTTAACCACTGTGAAAGCTGGTTGTCCATGTAGCACAGCATATATGCGGGGCCCAAGGCATGTGTTGGTCACCAACCTGGCATGTGAAGTACAGATGATACGCCTTCTTCACTTGAGAAGTGATACTTTTCTTCTCTTTGGCAAATGTCACTTCCCCACAAATAGAACAGAAATTGTCCATGCTATTAATGCACTTTCAAGGCATTACTGTTCTGTATTGTGCCTAAATGGATAAAATAATAACAGTTCTATGAAACAGTAGCTTCCACTGTCTCGCACAAAGTGAAATATTTTCAATGCTTCACCCTTTCTGACAGGGCTTTCTATAGTGCATTGCTAACATCAGCTTACTTAGGCAGCCGCCTGGCAGCAGTATTGTATTGCATCAGAAAATGATGCAATCAACTCTGGATGATGTGTGCATGATGATATCATGCAATGCAATGCAATATTACATCATTTTAGGCTGATTTACGATGTTGCAGTCCTACTGGATAAATTTACACAATGAAACATATAAAATGAATTATATGAAATATCTTCAAAACTAGAGCTAATAAAATATTTTCAGGGTTATATTTATGTTCAGCACACCAAGATACTACAGATTAGGGCCTTTTTAAGTCAGTAATGATCTCAGTGTTGACCAGTGTTATCTGCCCATACATTCCCAAGTGACCAGGTACATTCTATCCTCTGACCAGTCAGGCTGCATTTCACTAGTCAGGGTTACCTGGGCTTCCCATGCATCCATACTGGCCTACACTACCCTCCAGGTTTTTGATTTCCTCATCTGTAGTCTGTCTGCCTCTGAAATTGCCACTCCTCTGCAATGTTACTAGGCCTAAGTTATCTTCCTGGAAGGCTCATCAATTCCCTTATTTCTGTTATGAGGGAATTTCTAAGGTTACATAAAGGCTTGTATTGAGAACATATTTAGATTACATAAATCTCTTGGTTTCAAATTACTCTTCACTGGTTCAGTTGTAAGAGGTAGGGATTGGGAGTGCTAGGTGTGAGTCCCAGCTGTGCTACATGGCAGCTATGTGAAAATTGATTTTACATATGTCTATTTTCTTACCTATTTAACAGGAATAAAATGAGTTACTTTATGATTGATAGGTATCTAATATGAAAAAATGGTTTAAAAGGTAAAATCTCCATCTCTATGAGGCAGGGTTGAATTTTACACACTGTCATTCAGATCTGCAAAAAACTGTACGCTCATTGTTTACAAATTATTTTGTCCTTGAAACCCTATTTTGTTGAAAGGAAAAGAAAACATAATCTGCTACTAAACTGTAACTCTGGGTTTAATACAAGGTGTTTGTTATATTCGCTGATGGTTTTACTAAAACAGCAATCATTGTTGATTGTTTTATTGAAATGGCATTCTCTTCTCATTCTTCCCAGATGCTCTCTAATAGACGGGGCATTTATGTCCATATGGCCTGGTGTCTGTCTGTTATCCTTGTGGCCTTCACTTGTAGTGTAGTCTAAGTGGAGTAGTCAGATTCATGGTATTGAGGGGCATGGGTTCTGGGTAATTCTTTTATCTGTGTGAGCCTAATGGACTCTGCTAAATCCATGATCTCTGGCACAATTCTGTGAGATTATTAACACTGTGACCTCATTGTCCTAATTCTCATCATTTTTCTGGTTCAGTGCTTCGAATGTTAGTATTTTCATGTGCCCCACTGAGCTCTGTTGAGATTTCTATACTGCAACTGCAAGCCACATGCAATTTGGAAACACTTTAAGTTCTATCTGTGTAGGCATGCTTCCTCCATTCAATTTTCAAATTCTACCCTCAGGACATTACCTTTTTTCCCAGCAAAATGAAAACATATAAAGGCTCTTTTAAGAGGTTGTCATTTTCCTAGGCTACTCCTTGAAAAGCTAAAGGCAAGTGTAATCTGTACTTCAGGTATCCCTGAACTATCTGACTTTATGTGTCCTTGCTTCTAAGTAGCCCTATGTGGATTTTCAGCTTGAGAAGGGATGTAGGTCATTCACACCTCACTTTTCGCTGCTTCTCCCATTCAGTTGCAGAAACTTTGTATTTCTTTCTTCTATTGGATGGGATATATCTTCCCGTCTTACTCTCTGTTACAGGTCACTCTCATTCCCATTTGTCCCAGATAGTTCTATTTTTTATTTTGTTTTATAAATTTTGTATTGGTATAACTTTGGCCTTGATTTTACAGTCATATTTGTGGGGTTTGTTTTTGGTTTGAATTTGAATGACTTGCTGTTCTGCTTCATTATATTTTACATGTGAATGAAACCATATGGTATTATTTTTCTCCTTTGGACTTGTTTAGTTTAGCATAATCCTCTCCAGTTCCATCCATGTTGTCTCAAGTGGCAAAAGTTTTACTTTTCCTTAAAAGCTTAGTAGTACTCCATTTTATGTGTATGTATATATGTATTCGATGTGTATGTACATACAATGAAATGCAGTTGTATAAAGTCTTCCTAATCAGCTCATCAGTCTTTGGGCACAAGTTATTTCCATAACTTGGCTATTGTAAATGGTGCTGTAATGAACATAGAAGTGCCTATAGCCCTTCAAATTAGTGATTCTGTGTCCTTTGGGTAGATGTCTAGGAGTGGAACTGCTCAGTCATATGGAAGATCTTGTTTTAATGTTTTGAGAAAACTCCATACTGTTTTCCAAAGGGACTGACAAGTCTACATTGCCACCAATAGTGTATTAGGGCTCCCTTTTCTCCAACTTATTTCTGGTTTTTGACATGGGCCATTTTCACAGGTGTGGTTAGAATTTGAGAGTTTTTATGTGTGAGGAAGGACTCATATGACTTGACTTTTCCACCAGCACTGTTGGAGGAACATTACTTCCTTTCAGTTTTTCCAATTGTGGGATACAAAGGCAAGTGTTAGGAGAAGGCTTAAAAGCTGTTGTAGTCACATATCAAAAGATGAAGTCAAACTCATTATAGAAATAAGTATTGAGAGCTTCCCATGGTCAAATTTGGAACAAGTTGAGCAGAGAGAAAGAGAGAGAGAGAAAGAAGCTGGATTATATTCCAAAGTATAAAAGTATTTATCCACAAGTTTGTAATAAAGTAAGTAAATGAATGAGTACATAAACATGGGAAAAGAGAACACTCCCATATATAGAAGAATCCTAAATCACATATGTAGATAATCTCCTTCAAGGAAGTGTGGAGTTTAGCAGCTTAGCTGTTAACTATTGCCTGCACCTAATGGCTTGCTTCCAGAAATACAGTTGAAACATTGGAAAATGTAGCTCTACAAGTGGCAAAACCTGACCAAAGTACTTCCAGGAAAGTGATTAAGCTTAATGTCAGAGTTAATCGTGTTGATAGCATGTACCCTTCATATGGTGTGTTAATAATGGCACTTTCTTAGTGGTCTTCCTTTCCAAAACCTACAACTCTAGTCTGACCATAAGAAATATCAAGCAAATCTAGATTTGTTGACATTCTGCAAAATATTACCTTTCCATACTCCTGAAAATTGTTAAGTTCATTAAAATCAGGGAAAGTCTGAGAAAATGTCCTAGTCCAGAAGAGGCTAAGAAGACATGGTGACTACATGTAAGAGGCTATTATTCTAGATGGGATTCGGGAATGGAAAAAGGATATAAGGAAAAGAGTAATAAAGTTAGAACAAAATACAGACTTCTGTTAATGATGTATCAAGACTGGTTGATTACTTGTGGCAGATGTACCAGAGTAAGGCCTGCTGTTAACAGGGGTAATAGGTTGCAGGGTTTACAGAAATTAGCTGTATTGTATTTGCAGTTTTTATGTAAATCTTACACTGTTCTAAGTAAGAAGTATATTTCATTTTTTTATATTTATATTTTTTATATTCCATTCGGTATCCAAGAATAGATAAAATCTTTTCAATTTTCTTTATTACCCAGGGAGTTCATGAGTACTAATCGATAAGTTATAATTTATTATCTGCTATTTTCTTTAAATGAAGAAATGTTGTTACCCAGTGATAGAGAAAAAAAAGTGTGTGTGTTTGTGTATAATTAAACAGATGGTGTTCTCTGTGTATAATCATATACAATAAGGGATGAGATAGCTTTTTAATGTTGAATATTTAAGTGTGTTGTTCAAGAAATAAAGGTAAGCGGTAATGTTTGTATGATACTAAACTGACAAATGTTCTTAATTATAAAACATACTTAATAAAACAACGAGTGTTTTATTTGTTAATAAAACAAAGAGGTAGAAAATGAGCTAAAAGTTTAAGAATAAAAGCAGTCTCTACATATTTTACTTCCCACCTAATACTTATCTTTTATGGACATAAAGATGAATTAAGTTGTTGTGAAGCAATTTTAGAGGAGAAACCTCTCTCAAAGTAGAGAACTAAATGGTGATCATCCAAAATGTGCAGTGAGAATTCTTGACTCAGGAAACTGCTATAAAAAAAGTTTCAGATTCTCACACTTAGTAGATATTTAACACTTTTCTTTTGCTATAACTCATGCTTAGTTTTTTTAAATACATAAGAATTAATTGAAGAGAGATTAAAACTTTTTATACTTTGCCATCAGTAAATGTATCTAGCCATTACATTTTATTTACCGTTTTTTAACCCTTTATGTATAACCCTATATCTTTGTATCTCAATTTTTCAGATTTCAGGACTTCAAGCAACATTGAAGCATTTGGAAATTGGACAGAGTTGCCATGTTCCAAATATTAGAGGTAAAACTAAAATGTGACAAATCGCTACTTTAATTTTGGTTGGGTTGGTGATTTCTCAACCTTATCAGATCTCAAAATTCTAGAGATATTTAAAAGTGAATATATGAGGTGGTAACCTATAAAAGGTAACAAATAAAAGGTTAATGAAAGGGATCCAGATATACTGTAGATATGATACCATATTGATTAATTTTCAAGGAAAATATGAGTAAACAGTAATAGGATGGATGACTACTGCTTCTGGACATGATGGACTACCTGGTACTCTGCTACCCTTATTTATAAATAACTCTAAAACTAGAGTTGTAATATAGATGAGGCAACTACTTGTAGGCACTGGAAAACAGCACAAATCACAAGTTGGGTCAGAAGGAAAATTTTTAAGTTGAGCTTCACCATCCGCATGGCTTTGTGCCCTGGGAAATTTCCAAATCAAGCTGGGTGGATCTGGAGTTTGAGACAAGCATGACCGTCCTGATGCACTGAAAGATAAAGAAAAAATCCATAGCTGGCAAAGCAACTAGAATATATAGGAATGGGCACCAGAGAAGAGGGTGCTGTAGTGAGCAGTCACCCAGTTTGTGAGTGAGTTTACTGTGAATCCTTAGTGGATGTTGGGTTATACAGGCAAGGCAACAAGAAACTTACCTGAGACAGCAGATTCTATGGGAGTAAGAGTGGACCATGTATTCTAGAGACCAAACCGTGATGGGAGACATTGGTGATTTCTTTGCTTATGTTTGATGTTTGGTTTATTTCTCGAAAGTAATTGTAATTCTTATGTTGATTGTACCCAAAGAAAGTTAGGGAATTATGTAGTACCAGTCAATAACTAAAGGCCTCTCACTAATAAGCATTAGATGATAGGTACGAGGATGCTATGATACAAACATGGACTTTGCTAGTATATTGCCAAACAATAAGAAGCACTATGTGGAATTTGAGAATTATATGCACTTAACCATTAATCTGACAGACTTTAATGTCTGAGCCTCTCATTTGTTCTATAAATATTTGTAAAAGTAAAAGTGGTATTTATCTGATACAAAGTAGAAATCATGTTTTTCTTGTTACATTGAGAAATAATTGAAAGGTGTATTTCTCTGTCAATTCCACATACATTATACAATGTTTATTCTCATGTTTTGGTTTCAAATATTGAATATTTTCCTAAAATATTATTAAAGTGAATTTTGGTAATTTCATTTTGCTTGTGATAATTACATATACCCATAAACCAAACCTTGTTTGAGTTCTGCCTTTATTTGTTATCCGTACTACTTTCATTTCTTTTATGAAATAATACTTAGTAATATTATGTAAGCTACCAGAGATCTGCTCATATTCTTAGAATTATATACTAGAATCCTGGGTTCTCTCTGTATTATTTTCTCTTTTTTACCCTGTAGATACTACTTCATAAATCCTTTTCATATAAAAAGGGAATGACCTTCACAGATTTATTGACAAGATTTCATGAAATAATGTATAAATTGTTTGGTCCAGTGGCTGTTATATAATAAAAAAACCAGTGATGCCTAAATGCTAATTATTATCTTAAATTGTTATAATTACTGGGTTGACACACTTAGTTGTTAAAGAGGAAAATAAAAGAGAATTAAAGAGGAAATTTTTCCTTAATTTCAGTGAACGCTTATCATTGCCTTTCCCCGGTACTTTGACTTCTCAAATGTTGTGAGGCTCTAACTTGTAGCATCATTGAGTCAGTCTGGGTGGTTGGGTTTGAAGTCTTTCAAGTTCTTTCATGTGGAGCTGGGTCATGCATTGTTCTGTTTTTATGTTTTCTCATTGGCTTGTTTTGAGGATTTTTCTCCTTTGTCTGGAACTGCATGAGAAAAAAATAGATCATGAAAATACTGAATGCCATCAATTGATTCTTTTCCTTTATAACTTCAGGATTCTTTGATAGGCTTAACCTTGAAACCATCCAGATTGGCTTGTGTTTATCTCCTTTTAGCTATGATAAATATAGCATTACAATTTAGAGCAGTGAATCATTTCTCTTATTTTTGGGTTAATGAGTATGACTTAATTTGAAATCAGCTTGCTATTTAGAAGTACAGGGGAAACTTGTATACGTAGAGGTATGTAAGTATACTTTATATGTGGAAAGATGTAAAGATATTTTTCCTATCACCTTTATTTTTTCCTCAGGATTTCATTACGACTGCTCTTTATGTTCAGGAAATTTAAGAGAGCAACCATATTGTTACAACTCTATTGGAATATTAGTTTGTGTTTTCATCAACATAAAGAAGCACAGAGGATAATATTTTATTAATTCATTGTTCTTAAAAAATACCTTATTAACCATCTTCATTTGGGAAATTTTGTTGTTACTTACCATTCTCTCATTTGACTCTATTCATTTTTGTTTACAAGCACTTGAAATCTCTTGGTAGTAGAAATTTGGATATAATATAATGGAGATTGACTCCTATACTCTGAGTTTCAATGCTGTTTCATTAACCTTGAAATAATGCCGTGCTGAATTTTTTTAGACATGAATGTGAGACCTCATTTAAAACATTTTGATATGGTTTTAGTATTAAGAGTTTAATACTTCAAACATATTCTTGTTTGTATGCTACTTTGGTTTTCATTTTTTTATTTATAATCATATTCCTTACAAATGTATAAATATTAAGAACAAATTGTATTATCTTATAGTTGTTCCAAATTTTGAAAAGGAAAATGCACCCAAAGGTCCTACCCAAAAAAGTCTTCGTGAAGCCAGGGAGCAAAACAAAACTAAAACAAAGGTGAAAGATAATTTAAAGGTATGATATGTGTATATATATATATTTTTTTTTCTTTCCTTTAGTTAATACCTAACATTCAGATTTTCAGATGATATACTGTGTTTTGAGGTGGGTGTGGCTGTATTTTCACATTTTAAGATTCAGGGACTTATATGATATTATTTAACAAGAAATTAGAGGTCCTTTACTTTAAGCACTTTGGTCTGTAGATGGGAACTGGAGTTAATTGACAGACATGTGCTTATAAAGTGTCACAGACAGGTCAGTGAATCAGTCTGCTACCTACATGAACTTAATCATGGTCATGTTTTCTCACCATCCCACTTTTCTGCTTAAAATTACCACTGTCTAAAAGAAATAACTGCAAGAGCATCCTGTGTATTTTCCCTCACAGTGAAATTTCCAGATATTTCTTAGTCTTTAAAAGTTGATGAAAAGAATTATACCTCACTTAATCTCCTTATATCTGAATCCCATTACTTTGCAATCAGGCTGATAGTTAAAATCTTCTGAAATGGCTAAAAAATGTTGGCATTAAAAATATCTGGTCAAAAGATAAGAAACCAGGAGGAAATAAAATTACATAAGACCTGTGAGTTGAGTTTCTTTGTTATGAAAATTGCATAAAAACGTAAGTATTTGTTACCTTTGAGTTCTAAAATACCTGCTAGTTGCCTAAAAACTGAAGTATCTATAATAGCGTTTTAGTAGTAATTCTAGAAGAAAAATATATTTTATCAATTCAAATAATATATCACTTAGCTATTATCAGTAATGTTATTTCCTCAGGTAATTCATTCAAAGCTGGTATTGTATGTAATATTTGAATAAAATACTAAAACTTTGATAATCACTTTTGTAGAGTAGAGGTACTTTCACTACTAGTTTATGGATTTATGGTATTTGATGTAGACCCCTCCTTCTAGTCAGCCCATCTTTTGTGTCAGCATGCTATCACCAACCTCTCATCAAGGTGAACCTGTCCCTTTTTGCCGCCATAAATGCTTTCCTACTTATTTGTCTGCGTGCCTGCAGTTTTAGTCTGCAAATGCAAATCATAATGGTGGAAGATTCTTTCTGTCAGTAAATAGTGCTTGTTTTCATCTGGGTCATATTTGTTTATCTCCATAGAGGTCATTAGATCAGAGAACAAGTAAAGCACTCAGAATAGTTAAAAAAATAAAACAGTTAAGCGTTTTGGGGAGCGATGGTGGTGATTGTCATTAGGACCATTCTTGTTTTCTGTGGCATGAGCATTCTCTTTCAGACAGTAAGTCACTCTTAGAAACGATTTGTTGATTCATTCACTAAGTGCTTGTGGTGTGTGAGACTTCATGGTAGTAATTCAGGGTTGGCTTTTTATGCGACAAAAGGCTACTGAATATAGCACAAGTACATTACATGTATGTATAGTATATATATTTTTCCATGATGCATTAAAATATTTAAGTTAATATCTATAACATGATATAAAAATCCAGACCTTATAAAAGTGCTAAAATCCAAAATAAAGTGAATCTTTTTCCATTTACCAAGTAATAGTTTTTACTAAGACTTTTTTATTTTCTGCAAGTTTGTACCATTTGACCAACATCTCCCCATTAACCATAATTCATAATTCTACTCTATTTCTGTGAGTTTGGCTTTTTTAGATTCCACATTAAGTGAGGTCATACAGTATTTCTTTTATTTATTTATTTATTTTTTCCTGTCTGGTTTACTTAGCACCCCGCTCTCAATGGCAGGATGTCCTCCCTTTTCCTAGCTGAATAACATTCCATTATACATGTAAAACATCCTTTTTATTCATTTATGTTTTCACAGACACTTAGGTTATTTATGTAACTGAGCTGTTGTGATTAATATTGCAGTGAATATGGGAACTCAGATCTCTCTTTGGGATCCTCTTTTCATTTCCTTTGGCCCTAACCTCAAAGTGGGGTTGCTAGATCATGTAGTTAAATTTAAAATTATTTTGAGGAACCTCCTTACCCTTTTCTATTGTGGCTGCACCAGTTTATGCTCCCATCAACAGTGTCCATAAGGGTTCCCGTTATTCCCTGTCTTCCCAACACTGCTTATCTTGATGATAGCCATTCTAGCAGGTTTGAGTTGCTATCTCACTGTAGCTTTTATTTGCATTTTCCCTTATGGTTTGTCATGTTGGACATCTTTTCATGTGCCCGATGGTCATTGGTATATCTTTAGAAAAATGTCTATTTAGTTCCTTTACCATATTTTTACTGTACTGTTCAATTTTTTGTTATTGAGTCATATTAGTTTTTGTTATATATTTCAGGTAGTTGCTTCATATCAAATATGTGATTTGCAAATGTTTTCTCACATCACTTATGATTTTTCATTTTGTTGATTCTTTTGCTGTGTTGAAACTTTTCAGTTTGATGTTGTCTCACTTGTAGATTATTTTTCTGCTTTTATTGCTTATGCTTTTGGTATGATACTCAACAAATTATCAGCAAGACCATGGTCAAGGAACTCTCCACTTTCTATGCTTTCACTAGGACTCTTATGGTTTTAGGTCTTATGTTTAAGTCTCTAATCCATTTTGAGTTAATTTTTATGAGTGTTTTATAATAGGGTTTCAATTTCATTTTCATTTTCTTGCATGTGGTAATCCTGTTTTCCTAAAACCATTTATGAAGACTGTCTTTCCGCCACTGAAAATTCTTGGCTTTCCTGCAAAATATTTGACCATATATGCGGGATTGATTTCTGGATTCTATTCTGCTCAGTTGGTCTTTGTGTATATTTTCATGACAGTACCATATTGTTTAATTAAAATAACTTTGTATTATTTTTTGAAACCTTAGAAGTATGATGCTTCCAGCTTTGTTCTTCATTGGGATTGCTTGATTATTTGGGGTTTTTAAATGGTCTTACAAAAAATTTTGGATTATTTTTGCCATTTCTTTGAACAATATAATTGATGTTTTCATAAGAATTGGCATTAGACCTACAGTCGACTTTAGGAAATATGGATTTTTGACAATTTTAATTCTGATCCATAAACACAAGATCTCTTTACATTTGTTTGTCTTCTATTTCTTTCATCAATGTCTTGTAGTTTTCATTGTACAGATCTTTTATCTTTGGCAAAATTTATTCGTAAATATTTTATTGTTTTTGACACTATTATGAATAGGATTGTTTCTTTGTTTCTTTTTCATGTATTTCATTGTCAGTGCATAGAAATGCAACTGATTTTTATATGTTTATTCTATATTCTGTAACTTTACTCAATTTGTTTGTTAGTTTCAACAACTTTTTGGTTATCTTTAGAATTTTCGATGTAAGATCTTATCTGAAAATGAAGATATTTTTACTTTCCAATTCAGATGCCTTTATTTATCTTTCATAATTCATGTTGATAGGACTTTCGGGAGATGCTGAATGTAATGGAGAGTGGGTACCCTTTAATTATTACTAATATTAGAGGAAAAACTTCTTTTCTTCTAAAGTATGAGTTTATTGCGGATTTCTCAAACATGGCCTTTATTATGAAGTGTGTTCCACTGTATCCAATTTTGTGAAAGTTTTTATTATGGAAAGATGTTGAGTTTTATTAATTGTTTTTCTTGCATCTATTGGGATAATTGCATAATTTTAATCTTTCATTATAATAATTTCATTCTAATAATGTATCACATATATTTGCTAATTTCAAATATTTTCTACATCCCAGAGATAAATCCCACTTGATCACTGTGTATAACCTTTTAAAAGTATCACTAAATTAAGTTTGCTAATACTTTGTTCAGAATTTTTACAGCTATATCTATCAAGGGCATTGGTTTATAATTTTCTTGTAGAATCTTTATTTGGCTTTTATATAAGAGTATTATTAACCTCTTAATTGAGTTTAGTAGTGTTCCACCGTTTTTCCTATATTTTGGAAGAGTTTGAAATGTTTGGTGTTACTTTTTTAAGTATTTCACCATTGAAAATGTGATCTTGTGCTTTTCTGTACTGACAGGTTTTTTATAAGCAATTCAGTCTCATTTGTTATTGGTCTATTCAGATTTTTCTCTCTTCATGATTCAAATTTGATAGGTTGTATGTTTCTTGAAATTTATGCGTTTCTTCTTTATAGGTTATCTAGTTCGTTGGTATGAGATGGTTATTAGTGATTGTTTATGATCCTGTATCTCTGATCAGTTGTAAGAGCACCTCTTTTATTTCTGATTCTGAGTCTTCTCTCTTTTTTTTTTTCTTAGTGTAGCTAAAGGTTTGTCAATTTTTTTATCTTTTCAAAAAAACTGCTCTTAATTTTGTTCATCTTTTACATTGTTTTTCTGGTCTTTATTTCATTTATTTCCTTTCTTATCCTGTTATTTCTTTCTTTGCTATCTGTACTTAGTTGTACTTATTTTTCTAGTTCTTTGAGTCATAAAGTGGCTAGGTCATTTACTTGAGATCTCTTTTATTATCTTATAAATTTATTACTATAAACTTCCTTATAAGAATGGCTTTTGTAGATGCCCATAGTCTT
>PVIJ01001366.1:62188-204141 GCA_004024925.1 Scalopus aquaticus
TTTTTTTTTTTTTTTTTTTTTTTTTTTTTTTTTTTTTTTTTTTTTTTTTTTTTTTTTTTTAGTGTGTGTACTGTCTTATGATCTATGTTCTGTGTGTGATCTTGAAGAATGTGTATTGCACTGCTGTTTTGGTTTACAGTGTTGTGTGTGATTTAGAGGTATAGAATCACATACTTCAGGTGTATATTACCATAGCACACAACTGCCACCAAGGCATATTTTAATGATAATTTTGTAGGATAGAGTACTCTTTGCTGGCAGTTTTTGTCTTTTCTGACTGAACACTTCATTCCACTCTCTTGTCCGGAGAGTAATTGCTGTGAAATCTGTTGAAGTCATGCTTTGGTATGTTATTGATACTTTTTTTTTTTAATCTTATGGCTTATAATAAGTTTATCTTTTACTCTTGATAATTTAATAATAATGTGTCCTGATGAAAGTTGTTTTGCATTTAGATATTTGGGTGTTTTTTGTGCTAACTAGATACCCATGTTTTATCGCTCTTTAGGTTTGAGAAATTCTCAGGGTTTTTTTTTTTTTTTTGTCCTTTTAAGAGGATCTCTGTGCCCTTCTTTCCTTCTTCACCTTCTTGAATACCCATTATTCTTATCATTCCTCTCCCAATTGAGTCTGATAATTCTTATAGAGTTTCTTCATCCTTCCTTAGTTGTTTTTACTTTCTTTTCTTCTGTTTGGGTAATTTGTACATTTGTGCCTTCTGTTTCTGAAATTTTCTTATCTGCCAGCTTAATTTTATTTAAAACTCTTTCCATATGTATCCTCATTTCATTCAGTCTCTCTTTTTGTTTTCTTTTACTATTTTCAGTCTCCTTAGTGAAGAACAAACTCCCTTTGGTACTGGATCTTCTTTCGAAGATTCTGCACCTGCCTGTCTGTAAAGTTTGTCCTTCCAGTACCTCATTCAGCAATTTTAAAATTGTTATTCTAAAATAGTGGTCTTTAGGTCTCTATTTTTGTGTTCTATATCTTTGTTTCTGGATTTTTATTTTTCTCTTTCTGCTTTTCCATCTTGTGTTCAGATAGCCCTTGCTTTCTAGGCGTGTGTTTGCTTATTGCTTTTCTGCAGTTGTGACACTGTGGGTTTATTTTTGTTTGTGTCTCCTTGTTTTCCTCCCCTCCTTTGGGAGCGGAAGGGGAAGTTGGGCCTTAAATACTGGGTTTCTGTCCTGGTGAGTAGTGGGGGGTGCTCCAGACCGATAGAGCAACTCTCTCCCCTCCCCTCCCCTCCCCTCCCCTCCCTTCTCCTCCGCAAGTTTGGTTCAGTGCTTCAGGGGTCCTAAATTTCTGCTCTCCCCTCACCTTCCCCTCTGTGGCAAGAGGCATGTACCACCAAGCTTGGCTCATCTGGAAGCGGGTGCTAGGCATGATCTAGATCTACAGGGCATGAGAAGCCAAACTCAGTCTGCCTTTTACTGCAGGTAGGAGGTGCCAGGCATTGACTTTGTGCCTGAATCATCAGACGGTGGGCACTCTCCAGCAGGGTGCACTGACTGCAAGGCTGAGTGGCTCCCTTTGTTGGAATAAAGAGGAGCCTCTCCCACCTGTTCTGCCCTCTTTCTAAACTCTTCTGTGATATACTACTCGAGCCCAGAGAAGCTTCACATGGCCCTCCAGAAAACTTGCTTTGAGCAAATTTTATTTTCCTTTTCGTTGTGTTTAGGGAAGGAGATGACCCAAACATCTCTCTTGGCCATGTTGTAGGTGGACCTTACAATAAATTTTCTAACTCTTATTTTCGAATATAACTTCCTTTGACTTTGAAAGCTTTGTATTATGATGCTAGATCTTTACAGCGATAATTTAGCCATCGACAGGAATTTCCATTTTGCCTTGCTACCATCACTCTAAAGTTAGCATGACTTAATTTAAAGAAATCATCATATTATTTCACAAACAGGCTAATTTCTTCATTTTTCAAATGCCTTTTAATAGTGTCTGAATTCTACCAGTTCGTTCTATTTGAAAATTATGGCATGTGCATGTGTGCACGTGCACTTTCTCTCTGTCTCTCTCTCTGTCTCTGTCTCTCTGTCTTTCTGTCTCTCTCTCTCTTTTCCCCCCACCCTTCCCATATCTATATAGGCATATATTTTAGGGAGCAAAGGATATCAGTTTTAGCCTTAATTTATTACTTTCATAACTTATCTTTGCATAAATTAACTATCATAAATCATTTTTCCTTCAGCATAGCATCTATTAGCATGTACTTTCACAGAAGCTGTTTTATAGTATAAATTATTTTGAAGTCTAATCTGTATTTGAAACCCAGGTCTATCACTTATTACTTGTACAAATCTAGACAAATTACTTAATTTCTATGTTTCCATCTCTATAAACTGGTAAGAATAATATGTGCATCAAAGGTTTTTTGTCACTGTCAATGAAGTAATATATGTAATAAATGTAGCACAGTGCCTATTACAGAATGAATACTCCTAAAATGATAACGTTCCTTTACAAAGGGTCTTTTCCAGAAGATAAGTAATGTTCAATTATTTATACTATTTTATTTTTTTGTTTGTTAAATACCTTCACAGATAATACTAAAGAGAAGTCTGTCAAAGAATTTTAGATTCTTCCTTAGCCATTTTTGTCATTTCATTATATAATGTCATAATTAATTTAGCAATGACTTTCCCTGATTATAGGTATGGTTTCCTATTTCAGATTGTGTACATAGAGCAACATGGAAATTAGAACATGATGATGTCTGATTCTGATGGTCCATTATTTCTTTATCCTAGTATATGTTTGAAAGTTCTGTTATACTTGGAAAATTGTATGCAACACTCAACTTCTTTAAGGTTTATTCTATTTTTTGATTTACTTTATGAAAATGAATTTTTTTTATTGAGGTAACATTGATTCATAAAGTTGTTTGTGTTTTAGAGATATAGGTCTCCCACTTTAGGCGTAGTTACTACACCATATCCACTACCAAAGCATACATAGTCTTCTACCACAGTCCATTGTGCTCCCTCCCCACTTTGTTCTTACCCTTGCCCTCCCCCTCTGACTCTGGGGACCTCAGCTCGGCCAGTCAGATTTCTAGGGTTTGTTATTGCTTTGGCTTTATCTGACCCTTTGTTTTGTTTTGTTTGCATAGGGGCTGGACAATGTAAGAGGGTTCTTTTTTTCCTACATCCTCGCCAAAACTTGCTGGTTTTGTTCTTTTTAAAGTGGGGCATTCTCACAGTTGTGAGGTGATATCAAATTGTGGTTTTGAGTTGCATTTCCCTGACAAGTGATGAACATTTTTCATGTGTTGATCATTTGTGTGTCTTCTTTGAATAAGTTACTTGATATTTTCATCATGAAAGTTGCCAGTGTTATATAAAACCGATTATTGTTTACATTATAATGATATGAAAATGTGAAGAGGAGAAAAAGATTCCTTCAGCATTGCTGTTACATTGTACGTCGTCATGCTGTGTTATGTCACACTGGCCACGACAGCGGTGCACTTCAAAGGGAGTTCAACACATTGACATCCTGATACCTTGCACTGATTAGAGAGAATTTAGTGCATTTTATATAATATTCTTAAGTATTGGTATACAGTTTTTATTATTTTTTACCTAATGTTTCATTTTTCACTCTGTTATTAACAAAGAATCTTACTGACATTTGGCAGTAATTGTGAATTTTACATTAGGGTGTTAAATCATTCTTTCTAGTGTAAATAGACATAAAGTTGCTTAAATGGAAATTACTTTTGCACATTTTTGTTGTTTGGAAATATGGAAGATATTAAAAAATATAGAACCATGTGAAAATGGAAATTTTAATGCTAATCATTTGATAATATTGAATGTCTTCAACAGTTGAAACAATTCATTAAAAATTTCCAAGGAAATATACTAATCAAAATATTTATTCATAATATAGTGCCATGTTAAATGCATAAAGATTGAGTCAACTTATTTATAATTCTGTTCAGAGTAGGAAGTCAAATTGGTAGAAATACTTACATTATTACACTAAATGTGTTCTGTTTACATAAGAAGTAAATGTGAATCAGAATAAAAGCAATTAGAAACTAATTCTCAGGATCTTAACTCTACTAATATTTTGTATTATGTGTAAGCATGGTTTATTTAGCAACAAAAAAAATGAGATTGCATTAAAAAACAGAATTTTACAGCATCTTGAAAGTTTTCGGTATTAATAATATCTTTGTATCTGAATTGCAAAACAGTAATTCATGAAAAAATATGATTTGCAGAAAAAACATACTACCATTTAAAAGAAATAACTTTTAAGCAAATTTATCTAATATGTAATGTATGTTCTTGAATGTAATATACAAATTAACTGTATAACACAAAATGCAAGTTACGCATGATGAATGTTATATCTTCTGCAACTTCAGTTTTCCTATCTTGTTTGGTTTTATAGATTCTTTTACATAAGTCATATTTCACAATATTTATTTTTCCATTCTGTTATTAGTGGATCTTCATGTTCTCTTCAAAGTTTTGGTCTGATAAACAAAGCTACCATAAATACTCTTGTGTACATCTCCAGGTGCACATATGCAGAATTTTCAATGGGATAGTAGTCTTAGGAATAGATAGCCGGGTCATTGGGGATGAGAATTCTTTTCCCAATTAGTTGAACAGATTTACAAGTCCACACACAGATTCCTTATTACTCTACATACTTTCAGCACTTTATATTAGCAGGATTCTTATTCTTGTCAATCTAGTGAGTAATAAATGTTATATTTGGGTCTTATTTTTAATAATTTAAATGTGTACTCTTGTTAAAAGTTCATTCATACATTAGCTTCTATGAACTATAACTTCAGTCATTAGCCCATTTTTCCCCTACTATATTTATAATGAATGCAGGATCTGTAGAGAAAATTCTTGTTCTGTTTTTTATATTTGTGATTTGTATATGGCCCTTTTTATTTTTGTCAGTCTTGCTAGATAGAGATTTGTCTAGTTTTATTGGTACTTTTTTTTTTTTTAAAGAATCTAGCTTTTTGTTTCATGATTTTCTGAATTTTTCTATTATTAATGTCATTGATTTCTGCTTTTGTCTTTATTATTTATTTTATTCTTCTAGCTTTGGGTTTATTGTTCTCTTTTCTACTCTCTTAAGGTTAAAAACTTAGATTATTCCGTGAAATCATTTCTTCTTTTGTAATATAGTGCCATAAATTTCCCTCTCAACATTGTTTTATCTACGTACCACATATTATGTTATGCTTACCTTTTATTTTCATTCAATTATAAGTAGTTTTCTTTTTATTTTATTTGAGACATCCCTCTTGATCCATGGGATATTTAGAAGTGTATTTAGATTTCATGTGTTTAAGAGATTTTCTTGTCTTTAAGTTTTTGATTTCTAGTTTGATAGGATCAGAGAATACATCAACTTTTGTTACCAGGCCTGGGTCACTTTCTTCTGTTATGTAGAAGGTGAAAAATGCTTTGATTCCTCCAATTCTGACATCTCTATTGTCACCTTTCAGAGTTCTGCTTTGGTTGTGTTATAGGGTTTATAGTATTTAGCATGAAATGGTACAGGGAGAGATGAATCCACACCATTTTGTCTGGAATAGATGTCTCTTCCTAAAATATTGCTTTCTAATTTTAAGTATTTAATTACCCTGAAATCAGTTTTTAAAATATGGAATGCAGGGAAAAATCACATTTCTTTCGGTGTCATTCATGTAATTGATTGTTCAGCACAGTTTGTCGTATGACTCTTTTTACCATTGCCTGTAGTATCAGCGCTCTCATTTTAATAGATTTTGTATACATGCATGGGTTTGCTTTTAGACTTTCTTTTCTGTTCTATTGGTTGATTTGTTTATTCCTATGGCAGTAACATACTTTTTAATTCTTATAGTTTTTAATAAAAAGTTTGGATACATACTAGGACAGTTCCCTCAAGCTTATTCTTGTTCTTCAAAAGTATAGTGTTCTATAATGCTCTACAAGTTTTAAAATAGGCTTGCTAAATTCCTAAAATATTTTTTTCTTGGGATTTTTTACTGAAATAGCTTTGGTTTTATAGATCATTGTGGAAATACCTGACATCTTTAGGATATCTAGTCTTTCAGTGTATGAATGAACATGCTTTATCTCCTCATATATTTAGGTTTTCTTTAAATGTTTTTCAAAATTATTTTTATACTTTTCTTCATACCGCTCTTGTGGTATAAAGTATAAGTACTTTATAATTTTTGTTATTGTAAATGATTTTTCAAGTCGTTAAAATAAATAACTAATCCTTTGTTGACTTTGAGGCCTTCTTCAACAGAAACCAAGAGGGAACATTTAAGTTCACTACAAGATCAGCACTCTGTCCAACTCCTCGCCTTCAGCACCAGGAGTGGAGTGGGACCTCTCAAGCATGGAATAAGATAACACCTTCCCTGGACACCTTTGACAGGAGTAAACAGAGTGTCCAGCCTCTCAGAATAATATCACCCATCTACAGGACTTCATGCCTCTGTCAGCAGGAGTCAAATGGAAGATACTAAGCAGCACATGTTCCTGCTTTGTCCTGCCCCATCCTCTCTTTCTTCAATAGCAATACCCTGTACTTTTGTTGGTTCCTTTTAGTATTTGGAAAGAGCCCAGGACTCACTCCTAGTTCATCCTTTAATTCAGAATTCAAATTTCCTTACGGTTTCTTATATCACCTTTTCCTAATTTCTCCCTTCTTGCTCCTGACTTTCAAAACATTTTCCCTGTACTCTCTGGATCATTGATCAGCAAAATTCTCCCTATTTTTAGCTTCAACTTTGAATGTTCTGTTCACTTTTTGTGCTAATGGAAATCTAACTCTTTACTGGTTATAATTTTTGAAGCCAGTGGTGTTCTGGTGAATGCATAACAATTGGTGTTTTGGGGGAAAGAGCTTTGATTTGTAGTGCTGTACCATTTCTGTGCTAGAAATACATCATATCCGCTAAAGCTACCATCTTATTTCACTTAATGTGTATTCAGAAAGTGAAACCCACAGTTAGCTTTTCTGAGCCACTGTGAGCCAGCTCATACCACATGTTCTGTGACAACCATTATATTTTCCACTTATTTGTGCCTGGAAGCGAGATAAATGTTCCTTTTATTTCTCATTGCCGCCTTCAGTTCCTTCTCCCCGGCATCTTCAAGAACACAGCCTACCATGAATTCATATCAAATTATCTCACTCACTATGACTTTTGATTATAGGCACTTTCCAGTTATTTTTTTGGTAAATTAAAAAAAATCTTTGTGACTTCGTTTAGTTTCTCTATATTCCATGTCTGTCTAAAACATTCCTTCGTTTAGTTTCTCTATATTCTGTGTCTAACTAAAACATTCCTTTGTTTGGTTTCTCTATATTCCATGTCTGAGGGAAACCACATGTTATTTGTCTTTCTCCATCTGTCTTATTTACCTTAGCATAATCCCTTTAAGTTCTGTCCATGTTGATGCAAATGGAAAGATTTCATCTTTTTTTTAAATTTCTTATTTAAAGCTGACTAGTATCCCATTGTGCACGTGTGTATGTATTTGTGTGTATATATACACACCGCATCTTAATCTACTCATCTTTCATCGGACACTTGTAAGTAGTTTTCATAGCTTGGCTATTATAAATAGTGCTAGACTGAATATAGGAGTGCACATACTCCTTCAAATTGTATTCTTCAAATATTTGGCTGTGATTTTCTTTTTCTAATCCTGAAAGTTATATATATATTTCTTTGTGCATTGCTTAGGACCTTTAGAAAGTGGTTAAATGAAAGTGGTTGGATTAGGCATTCTTACCCTGGTCATGATTTTAGAAGAAATGCTTCTTATATATTAGTGTGAATATTATTTGTTGTAAGTCTTTGGTAGATATTCTTTATCAGGTTAAAAATGTTCCCATTACTTCCACATTTCTATGTATCATAAGTAAATTTTAACTTTTTAAATCAGAAATGAATGATAATATCATTGTGTTTTAAGTGTTAAGATTTTATTTTAATCATGAATGAATATTGAATTTTCTGCTTTTGAGTTGATTTTTTTCTATTACTACTTTAATGTGGGGAATGACATTCTGGCCTTTCTCATGTAAACATATGCTTCCATCCTTGGGATAAAAATAACTTATGTGCTGTATGATTTATATTTCATTATTTTTGAAGATATTTACTTCAAATTTATTAATAAATTTACCCTTTATTTCTCTTTATTGTCAGTGTCTTTTTATAATTTTGGTATTATTTAATGAGGTGGAAAATATTCTTGCCTTTTCTATTCTTTGGAAGGGTATTTACGTGTTGGAAGATTTAGTAGATGAGATGATTTTATTTTATGGATTCATTTTTTTAAATATTATAAAGCTATAGAGATTATTTCTTGAAGCAGTTTTGGCATGTTGAAATATATTTACGTGAATATAACCATTTGTCTCAGTTCCAGATTTACCAATATAAAGATTTTTGTCATTTTTTAATATCTTTATCTTTAATGAATATAATGGATCTGTGGATGTAATGTGTCATAGCTATGATCTGTATTTATAGCTATTTTTGAACTCGCTTTACTCACCTCTCTGAACTCACATTCCCTTTTTCCATCTCTCATCATTCTCCTTGGCAATACATACATTTTATTGGTAATTCTGAAGACCCACTTTTGAGTTTTAAGTTTCTCTAGTATGTGATCCTCTATCTCTTTATTTAATTCTTTGTGTTTTCATTGTTACCATCTCTGTCTACATTCTTTGAGTTATTCTTCACTTCTTTTCCCAGTTCTTAAGTTGGATACATAGTTTATTATTCTTTGACCTATCCATTATCCTAAATACTAGTTCAAATAAATATTATTCTAATTCATCTTGCATTGTTCATATGCAACATTTAAATTTTAGTTCACTTTTAAGTGTTTTAAGATTTCAATTATGATTTCTTTCCTTTCCCATGGCATATTTAGAGGGTATATTAAAATTCACGTATGTATGGGGTTTAGATTATCTTTCTTTTTTTTTTACTGCTCTATATTTCTAGTAGAGATTAATCATGATCAGAGCACATGGTCTGTATAAAACCAATTCTTGAATTTTGTTGAAAGTTGATATAGTAGAGACTGCTACTCCACCAACATGTATATATTTTGTTCCATAGTTTTCATGATATAGCTAGACATGTAGACACTATATTTCCCTGATTTTTTTTTAGTTACTTCATTTGTTTTTACTAACATTTACTTTATTTAAGTGTTTTACACTTGCTCTGATTGTTGATATATTTGGATTTATTTTTACCATTGTAGTTTTTGCTTTATATTTATCTTGTCTTTTATGCTCTTATTTATCTACTCTTAATTTAAATATTTTAACCTTTATATTTTTTTCTGTTAGTATTTATTCTTAAAAATTTAGCATGCATTTATAATGCAATGTAAAATGAATTACTTGAATAGTACATAGATGTTCATTTTAGCTGAACAAAATACATACAATTTTCACATTTTTATCTTTCTTTAACATAACAAAATACACATTGCTATATTTATTTTATAAAGTCAGTTTACTTTATAAAGGCAATATTCATTTACCTAAAATGAAATTTATTAATTTTATTTTTCAGACTGCCTTTGAGATTTTATCTTTTTCATTTTGTCCTGCAGTTTCACCAAAGTAGGTGTCATTTTTTTTTCCACTTATTCTACAGTATATGTTATGTATTTGGGTATCTTATCTTTTTCATTTCTTAAAATTCCCACCCTTTTAACATTGCAGTCAATATTGTCTTTCTTCCATTAAAAAAAAACCCAATCATTCCATTCAGAGGTATAGTTAGATATAGGTAGGTTATACTGCCTCATTCTTTTTGGTTTTTTTTAAAGATTTATTTTTTATTTATACATGCAAGCTGGGGTACAGGCCAGAGGCATGGGGCGGCGAGAGGGTTCACCAGAGCCAGAGCAGGGAGCAGAACAGGCAGATCAGAAATACACCGCTGAGGGGAGCAGCGGGCGAGGCAGGAGAGGTCTGCCGCGCCATGTGGGACTCTCCCCGGCCGGGCATCGAACTCGCTTTGCTGCTGCCGACAGCTCTACAGCGCAGCGCTTAACGCTACGCCACCGGGGAGGCCCTACTGCCTCATTCTACCTTCCATATTTCTTAACCTCTTTCAGCTTTTTTCAATTTGTCTCCTGGTGCTGTGTTCTCAAAAATTTATTCCTTCTTCTGATTTTTCTTTAATACAGTTTTTATTTTTTTAATCAATCTTTTGTGGTTTTATATATAAACAATTTGTCTTTCCAAAAGCTACATTTGGTTATTTCAAGACTATTTTTTGATTATTATTGATAGTTCATTGTTGCTTGCACTTGTTTGTATGCATGCTTTTTATTTCTTTAAACATTTCTAACATTCTGCTCCCTATTGTATGCTCAACCTAAACCTTTGTCTCCAGATTGTAGTCCTAGTCTTGACATTTGCCAACATGGCAACCTTTTGCATGTATTTACTGCTTTTAGCTTATTAGGTGGTCCAGCCATGTTTTCCTTATTTTTCTTTTTGCCTCCTTTCATTTCTCCTGAGTGCACAATACAGTAAAATTGTCTTACTTAGGTTTTAGTTTTTAGTGGAAGAATCCTTCAGAGTATATAGTATACATATTGCTGCAGTAGGAAGTGCAATATTTAATTTTAGCAAGTAAGCTAACCATTGTTATTACTTTTGGGAACATACAACTAAATGGTAATCCATTTTTAATCTATGAATGGAAATTATAACAAACTTAAATGGTTTATCTGGAGTTAAAGTATTTTCAGTGAATAAGCCCAAATCTAGATTAGCTTCATTTGTCCTAGAAAGGATAAAGAAACCTAAAGATGAGTTTGGTAAGTATATTTACTTAGTTAGTGTAGGAACCTTAGGAGTTAAAGTAGTATCAAAAAGGAGCTTCAGATAGCAAGAAGAGATATAAATTGAAATAAAACTGTAGGCAATCAAAGGTAGCTAACTTACCTTAAGTTTATCTTCTTTTATTTATTTATTTTTTAAATTGTATTTATTTGTTGAGATAATTTGTTTTGCATGATTGTATTTTGAGGAGTGTAAGTTATATTTCAATTGATAATAGGAAAGAATAGTGGTTTAATATATGTGTCATTTTCTCACCTATTTCAATAGTTTTCTGTTTCCCAAACATTTTCCTACTTATCATGAATCGGAGAGTAGAGGGTTAGTAGTAGAAGAAAAGACTGAACTGCACAGTTACCCTATTTCATCTTTTCTCACAAGAAGCTTATTCAGTACACCGGGCAGATGGAGGATACCAAAGAAGATGAAAGGATCTTAGTTTTAAGGATTTTACATGTTAGATCAACTGGTTTTAAGCCTGGGAAGGAAAATCATCTTACTCTAAGTTGCTAACTTTGGAATATTAGTGCATATATTATTACTTGATAGTTAATGTCACAGTCTTTCATTTAACTATATTGTATTGTTTATGATTTGTATTTAGGTAATTGATGAGATAATTTTATGTACCAGAAGTATTCAGAACCCTGGATTTCAATTACTAAAACACATTCATAACTTTCTTTATTAAAACGATGAGTCTCATAGAGAAAAGATTTGAGTTAACAAATAGATGTATTTAGGCATTGTCATTCTAAGCACTTTACTTAGGCACTATGAGTCAGTTTTATCACTCTTAGGTCATCAATAAATCCTAGTATGCTTTCCATAATGACCTTTCTAAGTTAACTTAGGTTTTAGGTCCAGAGAACTTCAAGTAACTGGTCTCTTTATCAGAGTATCATTATTTGCTAAATACTTAAAATCTTGATGTTTGACTCTGTGCCTGAAATAAAGGAATAGCTAAATGTACTTTCCCATTTCATTCATATGTGCTCACAAAAACAGAGGAATGTGGGCCTCCCTGGTGGCGCAGTGGTTAAGCACTGCGCTGTGAAGCTGTCGATGAGAGTTTGATGCCCGGCCAAGGAGATTCCCACATGGCGCAGCAGACCTCTCCTGCCTCTCCCGCTGCTCCCCTCAGCGGTGTATTTCCATTGATCTGCCTGTGCTGCTCCCCACTCTGTCTCTGCTGAACCCTTTTGCCGCCCACGCCTCTGGCCTGTACCCCAGCGTGTATGCATAAATAAATATATCTAAAAAAAAACAAAAAACAGAGGAATGTGATGTTTTATGATTTATTTTAGCCACTTTTTTTCCTAGTGTAGAAATTCAGAAACATTAAATGCAAAGTGTATGTAGTAGATAGTTGTCAAAGATAAACACTTCCTCAATCTCAGTATTCACACCCTAGGGTAGAACCTGCTACAGTGGATCTGGATTAGCCCTATGTGATCAAAGGAATGTTGTTGATGATGCATAACTTCTGAGATGAGGTCATAAAAGGAATGCAGTTTTTCCAATTGTTTCTTGAATATTCTCTTGGAAAATAGCCACCGTGGAATATGTTCGAGCACCCTGAGACCACTATGCTCTGAGGAGCTCACTGTATGGATTGGCCACAGAGTTTTAAAAGAGAGAAAAAGGTTAGTCGTTCTACCTATTCCCTCTAAGGAATCTGGCATATGACTGAAACCAGAGCCTCTGGGTATAAGCCACAGGGCAAGCCTGGTTCTTTCTACCACTTCAGCAGTGGGAGCCAAGTCAGGCTGGGCTTGAGTGCTAGCCCCTGAGCAGGAGTTTCCCTGCAGGCGCTCAGAGTGCTGTTTCTGTGCAGCACCCAGGCCACCCTGTAGCGGGGGGCTGTAGGAAGGCTACAGGAAGGGCCACCTCAGAGGGTCATGCTTGATGGCTAGCTGCAGTGCTGGACTGTTTGAGTGCCGGAGACCCTGACCCTCCCCTTCAGGTGCCTTGCCCCAAAAGTGTGCTGCCTATAGGGCTCAACCCTCTCCCTGACTCCCCCCCAGGGCAGCATGTTCTGGTTTTGCCAAGCAGCCCCAGGGCATGAAGCCTCCTGGAGGCAAGAGAAATCCCAAGGTCCCTGGTTCAAGGCTGCTGGGAGAAGTATGGAGCCCCACTGGAAGGCTGGAGCCTGGTCTCAGGACAGGAAGATAAAAGCAGTGCTTTGTGAATATGTTGAGGACATAGAAGAGTAGGTTCACCTTAAATTTTCATAGGAACAACGTGAGCATGCAGTGAGGAAGACTGATGAAACAAGGAAAGTTGTGAAGATGATATGGTGGAAGAGTAAATTCAGAAGGGACACATCTTGAACAGTGTCCTGGGTGATCACGCTGTCACCTGTAGTAAGCTGTCTGGCCAGAAGTTGCCAAATTCCACCATACCATAAATTTCCTTACTGGATGGCAGGAGGTGCAGATGGGAATGACATTCAGTCCTCTCAAGAGTCTCAGTATATTTCCAGAGTCCAAATGTGTGATGGGACAGTGACTTCTAATATAGCCTAATTCTGTCATTCATACATGAATTGCCTGTGTACCACAGACTGCTGTTTATAGATTCTCAAAATGCACCAGAGACCAGTTATTGTTTTACAAGGCTCACACTCAAATCTGTAATTTTTAAAAAAGATTATTTTTATTTATGCATACAAGCTGGGATACAGGCCAGAGGTGCGGGGCGGCAAGAGGGTTCAGCAGAGACAGAGTGGGGAGAAGAACAGGCAGATCGACGGAAACACACTCCTGAGGGGAGCAGCAGGCGCGGCAGAAGAGGTTTGCTGCGCCATGTGGGAATCTCCCAAGCTGGTGTCGAACTCGTGTCGCCTCTGCCAACAGCTCCACAGCACAGTGCTTAACTGCTGTGCCTCCAGGGAGGCCCAAATCTGTAATTTTTTTCTAGTTACCTGTAGGAAGAAGAGATGTATCCTTATTACCTGTACTTTTATTACTTACTATGTCATTTCCTGGAGTCTATTACATTCTTTTGAAATTCTCGGATGTCCTGTCCTAATGAGAGTTGGTTGCCTTACTTGGATGCTGACTCCTGTACTGATTTTTATTTTCTTTAAATTTCTCTTTGCTTTTGTATTTCTTGATGTTCTATCATCATGTACTAACATTTTTCCAAAATCTCCATCATGCTATCTATTTAATGAAAATCACCTCTAGGCTTAGCATCCCCACCCCCAGCTGTGTCAGTCATGGTTATTTTGTGGGTTGCAATCCAAAAGTCATCCTGACACGCCCATTCACTGCTTTCTTGGGTGAATATTTTGTTTCCTTTGTACTAAGATTATGTTTCATTTTACTAAAGTACTTTCTTATGTGACTGCCTAAGAAAATGTGCAATTCATAATAATCTAAATTTTCACCAGAATATTTCATATTGAATAAATTTCGGCTCAGGATTTTGAATGAATTTATCTGTTGTGTCTTAATATCCAGTGACGCTAGTAGCAAGTCTGAAACCAATCTAAGTCTCTTTCCTTTAATGATTCTTGATTTCCTGATTTTTTATAATGAAGTCTACAGACTATTCTCAGATTTTTACTTCTCAGTAAGCAATTTAACTTTGTAGAATCTTGTGTCTGAAAAATATATTGTATATTTTTTACTTGTTCTGTTTTCCTGGTGCTCATGTTTGTTGGTTTTCCTGAACTAATCCTCATTTTCACCTACACTTTCATATTTCCCATCTTCATTTCTATAGAAAAATTTTGTTTTGAGAATTATACATTTTATTTTACAAAGCTCTTACTGTCTTTTTATAACCTCTTATTCTTGCTTTATTGATCCTGATAAGCAATAAAATCTTCAAGAGTAGTAATTAGATTTTTTTCCCCTTATATTAAAATTGGTGTATAAGTCCTGGCACTACTCTGTTATCTGGAATGTTACTTTGATTTTTAAAAAAAACATTTCTTGTCTTCTGTAATGGTATAAAATTTTCTTATATGGCTTCTGGTATTGTATGTTTACATTAAGAATGATTCAATATAAAACTTGAGTAGGATCATTATGTGGGTTTTCCCCCCAGTAAGTTTAGTATAAGGTGAGTGGATGGGGAACTGATCATGACTCAGTACAAGAACAGAGGGGCTCTGCGCTGGGGCACCAATACCTATATTAATTACTAATTGATTTTGATCTTATTTTACCCAGCATTGTGATTTTTTCCAAGATAGAAGTGCCTAGCTCCTGATCACGTTATGCTCTGAGAGTAGTATGCTAGAGGTAGGGATAGTAATGAGAAATAGCAAAAGTAAGTCAATTCTGCGGACACCAATCAACTCTCTATTTTTAGCTTCCCTTTTCTTTGCTGTTCTAAAGCTCGCCAGCTTTTTCTTGGTCCAAGTGGTTGTGAATATGTAGATCAAGTTACTTGTCTCAGAACTGTTATCTCCTCCATGAAAAGTATAAGCTGTTTCTCTCTCCTTGCATTCTTAGTTAATATTTTCAATCACTCTTCCTTCTTCTTCAGTACCCATTTTACTTTCATTATTTTTCTGGGGTTATAAACACACACACACACACACACACACACACACACACACACACACACTCTCTCTCTCTCTCTCTCATTTTTCTGTATATTAGCTGTTTTAGCCATCACCTGTTCAACTTGCCTTCTCATTCTACCACCAAATTCTTCCTTAATATACTTGTGAGATTATTTTAATACCACTAATTGAGGTCAAATAAAAATAAGGGGTGATATGGAAGATATTTATAAGAAAAGCTCATATTCTGAACTTTGAAATATTTATATGGGACTTATGACCTGGCAGGCTGTCAAGAAATAATGAGATCCAATAATATTTAAAAGGTTCACATTTTTTGGAGTTGAAAATTCTTTTTCCCATTAAAATAATTATGCATTAAAAGTGCACTGTCTTTTTCTTGAACGCACTATTTGCATTACATATCTGCTACTTATTGTTATAAGGACAACATTGTGGTTTGGCATATTAGATTGGAGGTTTTGAGTTTTAAGTATGATTTAAATGATTATGTTGAACATCAAAATGGAAGGCTCTGTGAACAACTCATGTTAAGTACACATCCTATTTCAATTATTGAAGTAACTTGGAATATATCTGGTACTTTCTTATGTGAAAAGATAGGAAAGTAGTATATGGAGATTTCTCCCTGCTCCTAAAGCAGATGAACAAATGACAGCCTGCATTTATAGAAGTCCTTTGGGTAATGTGACTTTCTGGTTAATACGAGATAAAATTAAATTATACATTTGTTTATCAAACATTAAGTAATAGTAAAAGTAATATTCATTGATTTACAATTTTCATTTATTCTGTATCTCAGTTGCATTGCTGCATAGCTTGTGACATATCTCCCACTGACATTTGTAATGCATGTCAAAATGGCAGTGATGTTTATTGCTTTCTTTTGGAACTTACTTTTTATGGAGAATAAACCTTGGATAAACAATGTGTTTGATCTGATGATAAAGGATAAGAGCAGTGTTATGTATTGTTTGGAACAATCTATCATAAAACACTTTCAGATATTCCCTAGAGGGTGTGCTCATACTTTATATGCTATATTTTTCTTCAGACTGCTATTCCCCATTTTGAAATGACAAAAAGAGAGCAGAAGGAAATGGGTTGTTATACGAAGCAAAAATGAGTGCAGTATCACTCACAAAGAGTGTTGTTGTGAACTAGAAGGCACATGTACACATTTTCATTTTTAAAGACAAAGACCAGAAGGGTTTTTAGAATTTACACAGCAATGAAGAATGTGAATAGAGGGATAATGTGAGTTTCCTTAATACTCATGAAGGATTTAAATAAGTTTCAAATTTATTCTGTACAAATATATGTTGGATTATTCTGTGTTACATAAGGTTCTTATTGTTCTTTTAATAACTAGAGTTTTATAAGCATTGCCCTTTTACTGCTCTTATAGAGTTTCTAAAATATTAAATATTTGCTATAAAATGGCTTCTGGGTTAATTTTGGTAGCATTTTGTTAGATGTTTAAAATTCCTTTTAAAACATTAATCATACCTTTCCATGGGCACTAAAAAAAAGGGAACAACATCCCTAAGCATGCAGTCTCTCTCTCTCTCTCTCTCTCTCTCTCTCTCTCTCTCACACACACACACACACACACACACACACACACACACCCACCCACCCTTCATGTTGTTTATTTGGTACATTGATAGGAAAGCCATGAATGGTGCCAGATTCACAGAACCACTTCTGATAACTGCCCCTATGTCACCAACTATGCTGTTCGACAGTTTCTGACCTCAAAACAGAGGTAGGCTGTGCATTTTATCTGTTAACTGATGTGGCATTAAAGATTCGTCTAGATACAAAATTTCACTTTCTGGGTACCATTTTTCCCATCTTGGTGCAGTCTGAGGGCTAGCATTTGATCTAGCCTCCACAGGTAGATATAGCTTCACCAATAGGGCCATTGTTTATGAGGACAGCTCAGGCCTCCTAAGTAGTTCCCCTCACTGTCCCAGCTCTCATCTATTAGCACTGGGTTATCTTCTCTCTAGTACTTCTCTTCATAAGCTGTTGCCTTAAAAACTAGAGGTTTATCTTTTATTGAGTTGTCTCTTTAAGAAATTCAGGCAGAGTAGCAGTGGTTTGTCAATTACTGGTTTAATTTCTTTATCTCATTTATAGGGGTAGATCATTCTTCACTCTGGTTTGTGTTGACCAGGACAAAGTTATTTCCTATTTTATGATATTTTGAACCAAAAATATTTTTGTTACCTAAAGCCTGAATATTTATCTGGTTTTACTTCTATTTTTTCTCTAAAGGTAGAATTGAGAATTCAGAAAACAATTCCCATTCACAGACCAAAATTTGTTTTACTTCTTTTATATTCAACTCCCAACATTGCACATAAACTAATACATATTTAATAAATATTTTGATATAAGGTTGGATTGCCTTAAAATTAATGATATAGTAGTACATCAGGCAAAGACTGGAGAAAGGAATAATATTTGTATTCAGATACTAGTTTGGTCACATACTAGCTGTTATGCTTTGGTTCATTTAAGAAGATTCTCTGTGCCTTAGTCACATCATCAATAAAAGGGGCTAATTATTCCTGCCACATGTGGTATTTGTGAAATTTAAAGTACTTAAAATAGTTTCTGCCTCAACTGTTAGCTTATGAATGGTATTATAAGGGCAATAAGACACTAATAAATACAAACACTTTAAATATAATTTCTTCTTGATTCTTCCAACAATTATTCCCACTTTGTAGGTAAGCATACTAAAGTCCAGAAAATTTTATTGATTTGTCCAAATCTTGCCATCAGAATTGGGCTAGGCTAATCCAAATACAAGACAGTTTCCAAAGCCTTTACTTCTTCCCTTGTTACACAGTTCCCCTTCACTTGCTGACTTTGCTCTGAGTGTCTTTAGTAAAAGCTGGTATTATCAAATATGACTCTTTTTACAGAGCATTTCACTGGTGTACATATCCTCTATTTACAATTGGTCTTACAGGTTATTGAACTTTAAGATTACATTGCAGGAACTTGAAGAGTACTTTCTTTGGAAAACTAATTTCCCCACATACCTACTTTAGAGAGAGAAAAAGGAGGGTGGAGCAAGGGATTACCTAGTATAAGTCCAGTTTGGAAACTACAGTAGATGCTCTGAGACTTGACAGGCAACATCTTGGGAGACGGAAAGCAAAGATGAACAAAAATGAGAAGGGAAGTTCTCAAATGCACTTCAGCTAATTTATAATATGACTTAGGCAAAATTAGTATTATCATCAGAAATAGGAATAGATGAAATAACTTTTAAAAATTAAATATTTTTATGCAAGAATATGTCATTTTACCCATTATAGATCCAACAATTTCAGTCTACATTTAATCATGTTCATTTTAAAAACCTGAATTTATGACCTTATATGACAAGATAGATACAATTGTTCTTTGCATTAGCCGAGATTTCATACTGTATTAAAATACAGTATTAAAACATTCTGAATTACCAAAATGAGAAGTCTTCATGGCTGATTTGTTGAAATGATCTTTTTTTATATTTAAGAACTTATTGTAAATAATCTTACCCTTTATTTGATAACCCATCTTTAACTTTGATAATGTTAATTCCCTCATGCCTTAATGATTTTAATGACATGAAAAATATATGGTGCATTTATGTATAGATAAGATAGCTGTTCTGTTTTCTAGAGCTGGATATACACCCTGGGGATATCATACTTCTTACACTTTTTGAAAGATATCCTTATAGAATATGATCTTTGGGAATCTGGAATATTAGAACTTTGGTTCAGGGATTTATCCTCCTCATAGACTGAACTGAAGATGGAAATTTCTGGTAGGTTGACAGTATGGTTTCCAAGTTTCATTAATTTCTTTGCTACAGGCTTGGGGAAGAATTAATGGTTTGGAGATTCTTGGAAAATAAATAAGGTTTGTGGCCATCAGTGTCAGGAGTGTTTTTAATTTTGTCGGTAATAAGGGGTGCACCCAAGGCAAGATGAGAATATTTGATTGATGTGTTATCTTGCAACAAAAGTTCTGTATCTCTACTTATTTTGTACTATCATACTATCCACTCTTTTATTTACATTCTACATACCATTCTATTAAGTCTATCCACTATTCTGTTAAAATTGTATGCAATTTCTCAATACATAAATAGGTACTTTTTATTAATATAAGTCTTGTTTCATATACTACAATGGTAATTTACTGTGTTAAATTCCTTCACTAAAAGGAAACAGGCCCCTAGACAAATGGCTGATGCTAGGGCTGTGATGGGGAAGCATTCATAGTGAGTTTGGGATATGTTGTAATGTCAGAAAGCAAAGGACAAAAACATGTGGACATACTAAAGGAATATAAGACATAGAAGTTAGCCCGAAGGAGATACCAATGATCAAAGCTTAGCAATTTGAACAGTACAACATCATCTTGTATTGTAACTCAAAGCAATGAAAGCGAGGACAGTGTTGCTACTTTCCAGAAGTAATTGCTATTTTAAATTACAGGACTGTATTCCATGGAATCTCAATTCTGGTTGTCAAAGCTGAGTATCTTGTCTGCTTTAAAAAGATTGTTTAGGCAAGATTGTTCTGGCAAATGGCTATCATTAAAATATCTATTGCAAATTTAATTTTCTTTGCTGGATATAAAATTCATCCAAGAAATAGTGCATCTTATTTTTTAGATAGTGATTTTGAGGGAAATGTTATTGAATGGAACATAAAAGACCCTGTCTCTTACTGTGTAGCTAAATCAAACAAGTAACTGAAAACTGATACAAAAATGTAATGGGATAAAGTGTATTTAATGATAGTGATTATTTCATTTTGTTTTTAGGTGTTTTTCATCCAATTGGAGATCACTATAATTACACTTAATATTTATTAAATCTAAAAACACTGATAGAATTGTATCACATTGCATCAGTTCAAGACAGCAAATCTGAACTCACTTAACTATGTTAAATTATCTAATTAAATGTACTCCATCGATTAACAAGAACATGCAGTATGTATTTAAATCTGACTTCACAGTTATGAACAGGTGTATCCAGCCTTACTTTCTCGCCCTAGCACTGGTTGCTAGCTGTGCCATCTCAAACAACTTTGGAAGCATCTCACCTTTTACATAGTTACTCTCTCCCTTTCATAACAGGCACACATGACTTTTGTTCCTATTATTCTTCATGTCTTTTAATACCTATATGCTGATAAACTTAGATGGCTAAGAACTAAGTTAAGTCTTTTTCAGATTTCCACTTAGATAGCTGAAAGTGCATTGGGCTTGGAGTCATATGCCCTGAGTTTTAGTTCAACCTTACTTTTTTAAAATGTTGAATGAATGCTTAATGTTAAGTAAGTCACTTAATCACATTTTAAAAAAAGATTGATTTATTTATGCATACTAGAACTGGGGTGTAGGCCAGAGATGGGGATGGTGGTGAGAGGATTCACCAGAGACAGACTGGGCGCAGAACAGACAGATTGACCGAAATACACTTCTGAGGGGAGCAGCGGGTGAGACAGGAGAGGTCTGCTGTGCCATGTGGGAAGCTCCCTGGCCAGGGAGATCCAACTTGTGCTGCTGTGGCTGCTGATAGCTTCATAGTGCTGAAACTTAACCCCGTGCACCACCAGGAAGCCCTGCTTAATCACAGTTTTGACTCAGCTTTTTACCAGTTATTTAATAGAATGGAAGTAGGATTAAATTAGGTGATCAAAAATAATTTTAGCAGTTTTTAAATGAGAGGTGAGGGGGGATGTCTGGATGCAATGGATAGTGAGGAAGATGACATAAAAGATCAACACTGCTTTGCCCTGACAGCAATCACATTTACTGCATGTCAAGCAATGAAGATAGTGGACATTTAGAGAAATGTGTAGTACTGTTGACTTAAGATAATCATTAAATCTATATATCAAAAAATTGCTTTTAAAATTTGCATTATTTGATTATTTTGCTCTTGACATCCCATTTAACTTTTATTAATGTCATACCTAGTCAACCTATGGGTTATTTGAGGGTCAGAAGTACTGATTGTATTGTATTATTATTGTATTTTTTCAGATTACTCACAACCAGAAATCTTTTATCCGAAATGATAGTCTTTTCCTTTTCAAATGCCATTAAACTCATTTTATTTTATGCATTGTCACAACTAGTGGCACCTCTGTACTAAATATTTTATATTTCTTGATTTTCACCATAGCATATGATACTCTGCCAAAATAAAGCCTACTTAGTCTTTAAGCATTGTGATGAAAAGTATGAGGTTTAGAGTTACACTGCTCAGGCCTTGTTTCTTACTAACTTTTGGACCTTGAGCAAATTAATTTCTCTGACCTTCTGTTTTATCATCTATAAGATCTAGATTATAATAACCCCCCCATTTTATAACTTTTATGAGTTAAATATTATAATGTCTGCATATCATATAATAATATTCTATGGCAAACGATCATGTTGTTACTATTAGTAAGAATATTCTGTATTTTAAAATTGTTTTTTAATAATTTTTTTTGTCTCTTTATTTTATAAGTCTGTTTTGAGCTTTAAGTACAATTAACTCAGATTGTTTTGGATGCTGGTGACAGAAACCCGTCATGAAATAGCTTAAGTTACAACTCATCTCAGAGTTGTTTTGTTCTACGCAAAAGAGGGGAAACCATTGATTAATGCAATTGAGAATCCCATATGCCAATTTTGGATTTAGGGATGGTTGAATCATAAAGGTTCAATCAATGTAAGCATGCTTTGTCTCTTTTCAATTCTTGTGTTCCTCTCTCTCACTGTTTCCCTATCTGTTCTTGGTTTACAATCCTTGCTTTTGAACCTCATAGTTTATATAAGAAGTAAGCAAGGGCCTCCCTGGTGGTGCAGTGGTTAGGCGCTGCTCTGTAGAGCTGTCTGCAGCGGCTACGCGAGTTTGATGCCCGGCTGGGGAGATACCCACATGGAGTGGCAGACCTCTCCTGCCTCACCTGCTGCTCCCCTCAGCAGTGTATTTCTGTCTATCTGCCAGTTCTGCTCCCCACTCTGTCTCTGGTGAACCCTCTTGCTGCCCCACACCTCTGGCCTGTACCCCAGCTTGTCTGCATAAATAAATAAATCTTAAAAAAAAAAGAACTAAGCAAGAAGATTGATAATAAACAAGATGGCTCAACAGAGTAATTGCTACTAAAGCAGCTGTACTAGTATGAAGAAGTTAAAGGTGAAAGACTTTGGACATTTGTAAATGATATTCCTTATTTGGCAGAGAGGTCAAAGATATTTTTCTTTAAAAAATTGAATTTTACTTTTTAATTAAATTATCTTTGCAATATAACAGGTAAGTTTCTGGTATACATTATTGAGATGCACAGTATCGGATGTTGGTAAGATTATAATTTCATAAATTGATGCAGCCATTATGGAAAAGCAGTATGGAGTTTCCTCACAAATTAAAAATGGGAATTCCATATATCCTGATTGCCCCAATTCTAGGTTTTTATCCAAAAAATACAAACCACTAATTTGCACTTGCTTTATGCACACTCATGGCTATTACAGCAGTATTTATAGTAGCCAAGAACAGGAAATAACCCAAGGGCACAGCAAATGAATACTGGATAAAGAAATTGTGGTATTTATACACAATGGAGTACTATTCAGCTTTTTAAAATAGATGAAATCTTGCCATTTGCAACACCATGGATGGAAACTAGAGGGAATCATGCTTGGTAAAATAAGCCGGACAGACAAAGACAAACATCTTATGATTTCATTCATATGTGGGATATAGAGAAAAGAAACAAACAAATGATGTAAATAAAACAAAAATAAACTTTTGGACTATCAAGCCATCTAGTGGCTAACAGCGGGAAGGCAGAAGGGTAAATCAGGGAAAGGGAGACAAAAGTATGGTGAAAGGTATTACTGGACCTTCAGTGTACTTAATATTTAATGTAGGATATACATACAGGTGGGTATTTGATTGCTTAGAAGTTACTGTCTGAGCAGCCTGAGGCTGCTTATTAATCAGAATTTCTGACGGGGCTGCAAGATCTATTGCTGCCGTCATATACAGCAGGTTTTCTCGTGAGACTACTGGACTGAGATCTTTTATAGTCACTTTATAATAAGCATTCAAACCTAAAAATGTAATGGTGAGGTTCTACATTCCAGTGAGTTTGAATCATATTTATTACCTTGTGTCTCTATTGCCTGATTAGAATGGATGAAATTGTGTAACCAAAGCACAAGTTGCTTTAGGGGTTTACATTAGACTCATCTAGTTACGGTTTCATTCTATTCTGAATACATATTCTAAATACCTATTCTTCATTCTTCCCATGTGTTAGACACATACCCCTTTAAGAGGTTTATATTATATTCTGTCTCTGATAGTTCTGTCTAACTTAGTGTTGTAAATGTTCATTCAAAAGACCTTGAACATCGAGAATTAATTCTAATTTATTGGAATGAAATAATTTCAGTGTCTTTTTTTTTTAAATCTAGTTTTCAAAACTACCTATTTAGCACATGAAAGCTAATAAAATCTGTTCAAAACTTGACCTTTTACCCATTTCATTCTTTTCTCTTATCCTGTTAACTAGAGAGAGGCTTGAAGTTTACTCTTCATTAAATACCTTTCTTAAAGAATGTGATAAAATTTATTATTGTAGACTACAGTTTAACTTAAGGAAAAATAAAACATCTAATGTAGTTTTTTAGTGTAAGATACTTTTGAAATATTTGTATTATACAATCATGTATAATAATGTTATAAAGATAAGATTTATAAGATTTTTAAAATTATATTTTTCTTGAGGTAATATTGATCTACAAAACTGTATATGCTTTAGGGGTATTAGGAGTATGTATATTACCATACTTCTCTGACCAGTAAAGCACCAGTAATCTTTCACCATAGTTCATTGGGCTTCTCCACACTTTAGCCCCCCATACTACTCTACCCTCCCTTCTGGTACCTTTAATTCTATAGTCAGATCTCTAGTATTTGTTTTGGTTTAGTTTTGTCTATTCCTTTATATTCTACAAATGAGTAAAAAGGCATTATTTGTTTTTCTACTCCTTACTCAGCATAACCCCCTCTTCCATCCATGTTGTTGTAAATGGCAAAATTTCATCTTTTTTCATAGCTGAGTAGTAATCCATTGTGTGTGTGTGTGTGTGTGTGTGTGTGTGTGTGTGTGTGTGTGTGTATTTATAATCTTCTTAATCCATTCATCTGTCCTTGGGCACTTACGTTGTTTCCATAGTTCGGTATTATAAATAGTGCTGCAGCAAACATAGGAGTGTATAAACCCCTTTGAATTACTGTTTTCACATTCTTTAAATAGATACTGAGGAGTGAAATTTCTGGGTCACATGGTAGATCTATTTCGAATATTTTGAGAAACTTCCATATTTTTCCATAAGAAATGAATCAGTCTACATTTTTACCAGCATTTAATGAGGGTTCCTTTTTCTCCACATCCAACACTTGATGTTTCTGGTGTTTTTTTTTTTTTTTCTAAAGATTTATTTATTTATGCATACAAGCTGGGATACAGGCCAGAGGCATGAGGTGGCAAGAGGGTCCACCAGAGACAGAGTGGGGAGCAGAACAGGCAGATCGATGGAAACACACTGCTGAGGGGAGCAGCAGGCGAGGCAGGAGAGGTCTGCATGCCATTGGGAATCTCCCCAGCCAGGCGTCGAACTCGCGTCGCTGCTGCCGACAGCTCCACAGCGCAGCTCTTAACCACTGTGCCACCAGGGAGGCCCAGTTTCTGGTGTTTTTGATATAGGCCATTCTGACAGGTTGTGAGATGGTATCTCAGTGTGGCTTTGATTTGCATTTCCTTGATATGTGATGGTAAGCATGTTTTCTTGTGCCTGTTGGCCATCTGTTTGTCATCTTTGCAGAAGTACCTATTTTTATATGCCCACTTTTTTATTGTATTGCTTGTTGAGCTGAATGAATTATTTGAGTATCTTTTATTAGCCCCTTGTTGGATGTATGATGTGCAATTATTTTTACCATTCAGTAGGGTATCTTTTTGCTTTAATGATAATTTCTATTGCTGTACAGAGGTTTTTAGGTTGAGGTTAAAACTTTTTGGACATATATATTCTCATTTTTTTATTTAACCTTTTGTAACCTTTTTTTCTTTTATTCTTTGACTATATCCTTTAACTTTCCCTCCTTTCTGCTCCTATGGTCCCCAAATTGAGTGTTGGTCATACTCTGTGGCACCACAGCAAGCCCATAGAGACTATGAAGGACATTTTAAAATTCCAGGGGAAACAACCAACATCTTTTGGACACTACACTAGTAGTTTGAGGTAGTTCATCCTTCGAATGTGCTGTGATGGCTTTGTTGAGTCATATCTTTGTGAATGTAGACTTTGTGATAAAAAAGCAAGTACTGCATGGAAATCAGTGTGAAATGCAATAGGGATATTAGGGTTCAATCTGATTCAGGTTTGAGATATGGTGCACTTCTCAAAAGGCCTACAGTGCAAATAGTAAGCAATAGATGTCACTTAAGAATGAAATCTTTTTAGTTGTACGTTTTTTTCAGATGCACTGTTACTTTGGTGAGAGTTAAATATTTATTAGGGTGTAAGAACATGAATGCTCAACAAGCAAACTGTAAGGTATTTATTTTGGACCCAGGGGTATCTGGAAAAAACTGATGAGGGAGGAAGGAAGAAACTTGGGATACCTCTGACTCTTTAAATGACTAGTGTGTTAGTATCCTTTTTACCTCCTTTCTCCAATTTTTGGTTTGTTCCTTTCTACTTTGCCATTACATATTCCATTTATATATTAATCATCTGGGAATCTTGTTCCGTTTTATATGTATAATTTTGTATATTGAAATGGTCACTTTAGTCTTTTGCTGAAGGATTTCCAGTAATCTGTTGGTTGAATGAAGCTCTAATAGATCCCTCGAGAAGGCCCATATTGTCCTTTCTTAAATGTGCCTTAATGTATTTCAATGTGAGCCCATTTTCCAATTAGATATCTAGTAATATACTTTTAATTTCTGAGATAATGTTCTCTTTTTCATCCATCTCTTTCTTGAATTTAGTCCATTCTATTACTTCTCTTTTTATGTACATTTCTGTTTTTATGAATTTCCAATTCAAGGTGCTTTTCTCCAAAGTGCTGCTTTGAGTGTATTTAGTTCAGAGTTGAATTGTCTTACAGCTTCTCCTACTTCATGGTTGTTTTTATGGGGGAATTTTTCATGGATTCAGACATGAGCAATTTTTTTCTTTCACTTAAATTTTGTTGATTTGGGGTTTTCCCAATATTTCTAAATCACCAATACCCCTTTCTATCCTTAGAGTGAGTTTCTTTGGCAGTTTATATTTTGCAGTAATATATCTACCCAATGAATTGACTTTATTAATAATATAGATGTTCCTTTTCCTTAAACTTTTGTAATAAAGTCTGTTTTTATTATGCTATCCCACAGGATTTATTTTTGACCATGTTTTCTTACCTTAGTGCTTTCAGCTGGAGTGTTTTTCCATGTAACGTACTAGTTCATCATTAATGTAACTCTTCTGCTTTGAGGAAAAATATTCACAAGCTTAAAATGTTATATATATATGTATATATATATATATGTATATATATGATGAATTTACTACCTATTGATTAATTTAAAATAGTATACTTTTGTTGAAAATGTGATGTTTTCTTAAATCACATTCTTGCTCAGTTATTTTGTGCCTTCATTGTCTATAGAACTCCAACTGTTTTATCTGATCTTTCTGTTATTTCATGATTTCTGTCATATACTTTGCCAGTGTTCCATCTTCACTTACACATGCCCTGTTTATTTATTATGAATTGCATTTTGTTTTCTTATCCTCATACTCTACAGTAGTACTACATTTCAATTTTCTCAGACTACAGGTTCTTCTTCAGGTTAATGCATGTTCTTTGCTACTATCTTATTCAAATTTTATTTTCTGCCTGCAAGACTGTGATTTCCTTGAGTTTAAAATTAATTGGCTCAGCGAAATAAGCCAGAAAGAAAGAGAAAAATATCGATGGTTTCACCTATAACAGGACTGTAGGGAAACTAAATAGGAGAGAGACACTCGGGGCAGGTGGGGGGGAGGGGAGGATAAGGGCACAAAATGGAGTAGAAAAGGACACAAGGGACCACAGAGATGGATCACCCGTGATCCATCCCTTGGTGGGTTACCCAAGGGGAATACAAAATGTAAAAGATATAAATAACAATAAAAATATATATATATTTTAAAAAATTAATTAATTGGGTCTAAAAAAACTTAAAATTAATTGATTTATATACCTAGATCAAGCCTAATTATTTCATAATTATTGATCCATGTCAGGGGCCCTACTTTTTTTTTTAAAGATTTTTTTATGCATAGAAGCTGGGGTGCAGGCCAGAGGCGTGGGGCGGCAAGAGGGCTCACCAGAGACAGAGTGGGGAGCAGATAGGCAGATTGACGGAAATACACTGCTGAGGGGAGCAGCAGGCAAGGCAGGAGAGGCCTGCCACGCCATGTGGGAATCTCCCGACCGTACGTCGAACTCGCGTCGCTGCTGCTGACAGCTCCACAGTGCAGCGTGTAACTGCTGCGCCACCGGGGAGGCCCTGGCCCCACTTTCTTTTCGATGTATAAGTGCTAAAAATTGACTGTAGAAAAATGTCTTTCTCTGCCTCATATATGCTTGCAAATTTTCAAACACTCAGGCAGGAATGAAAATTCCTTTTGGCAAAATGATTAAAGTTGATTTTGACCACAAGACAGATATTAAAAATCTTTGAAACACAAGTTATCTTGACTTATTTCTGTCTAGACTTTGATTTTGTTATGAATATATAGTAAATTTAGCATGTGTTTTGCATGGCTAGAAGTCAAAAGATAGAAATTGAATAGGAATTTCTGGAAGGTATTATTAAAATATTAATGTATAATGGCTTAAAATCATATTTACAGAGCATTATTATTTGCCATTATAAATCAGTAGATGCATTTTTTAGATTCATTAATCTTTAACACTCATTATCATTCCATAGTGCAAAAATGAATAATGTCTCTAGCCAGTCTTGTATAGGATTTACCACTTGGTGATTGAATTAGGGAAATAAAAGGCCTAACTAAGTCTATGAACACCAGTATAAATTATATGGCTATTTTTATAGCATTTCTGCCTCAGAGAAATATATTTGTTTTGTTCTATGAGTGAAATATGAACAACACTTTGACTTTTGGGAGGACCATTTGTTCACTGAATAGGCATTTGTAGAGTGTCTTTTGTCTGTAATATACTCTATTAGAGAAACAGAAGTGAGTAATAGGCCATATTTGTCTTCAAATAGCGCATAGTTGAATGGAAGTGACTATGCAGTGACACAATTACAATATTCTGTAGTAAGTACATTTCTCTATTAATAACAGGTGTGGCTCAAATAGAGAGGTACTCTGACATGGACATATATTTAGGGGTGCAATGGATGAAATTAGAGAGAAAAGCTGAGCTTATCCCCCTAGCTGTCCTTGTAGATCAATCATAGGAGTTTAAACTTTATCCTGTGAATGATACGGAGTCACAAAAGAATAATATATGATTATAAATGCCTTCTAATAATGCCATTTTGCTTGTGAGATTCTTTAAGTAAGGAGAGGTGGGATACTTTAGTAACCTCTTGTGGAACATGATGGATAACTATACTAATAAAGGAGCAAATAAATGCAGAGAAAGAGATGAATTTTAAAAACATGAATCAAGAAATATTAGAATGATACAAATTTCAGGCTTACAAGTGAACAGTAATGCTGTTAATTATAATCATGGATTCAAAAAACAAAAATTATTTGGGTGAGCAATAAGAAAAACATTTTTAGTGTTAAAACAGTGAGGCAGCTATGGAACATCCAGGTAGAATTAGATTAAACAAGAAAATATACATTAGAGTAAGTCAGGTATAGACAAAATTGGTATAGGATTAGGTGTGAGATGAGGAAAGAAAAGTACATATGTGAACTCTGAGTGATAATGCCTGGAAAAGAAAAAAAAATTGCTGGCTAACAGCATCACAAATGAAACTTTGATAAATGATTAAAAATATTAAAATTTTAGATTCTAATTATTAATTCATGGGTTGATAGTAAGTTCCACAGCAAATAAATAGGAGGCAGAGTCTTTTTGTTGTACAAACTTTTAAGATTTGCTTGTTATTTTAGATACTTTGTGGTATGCAAGAGCAGTTTTAAGGATTGATAGACTTTTGGAATGGTATGGAATTCCTACAAAGAAAATAATTTACATCTAGCAGAGGTTATGTAACCTCATATTATCTTTCATCTTAAGGAACTAGAAAAAGATGAACAAATGAAACCAAAGTACTATCTTTCAACAATGGACTTACATTCATATATTCACATTGCATTTTCTTTATTGGTTAGGTCTTATTGGCAACTGTAGCTTCAAGCAAGACCTGGTGGGCATTCTTCAGTCTTCTGTAATTATCACATTTCTAGGTTTATATTTATTAAAACTAATCTTCATGGTTCTGTTTTTTTTTTTTCCCTTACGGTAGCGTTTAGAGAAAAGTTAATTTTGGCTTGTATTCATGTCTCTATCAAACGGGAATGTGGGATAAAGAATGTTGATACTAAGAAATGAAGGAGATTGTATTTCCTGCTGTAGAGAAGAATTTATGTATTAAATATATAAAAAGCATATTTTCTGATACCTACCTAATTTATTTTAATTTTCTTTCTAAGGTCTGGCTTTTGAATATCTGATCCTATTCCACATGTCACACTCAAAGATTGTGACAATCTTATTCAAAGATAAGCGGGATCATTGAAACATGTGTTAACAAAAAGAAGATAAATATTTCAAAACATCGTATTAATGCATAGTACCTTAAGTAACTCAGAGTGGAAGTTCCTAATTTTCTGTGGTGTCTCATAACATTATGCCGAACAGCGGAAGAGATCATCTTTGGGAATATCCATAAATAGTAGAAAGTTCAACTATATAAGAGAATGTCACTTTAAGCTTAGGCTTGGATTTGTATCTGAACATGTAAAGCAAACAGATGCCAATCAATTGGAGAAAATAGTAGTCATGTCCCCTTGGACACTAATGCAAATGACTTTACCTTTTTACAATAAAGTTTTGATTTACCTGTGAGGAATGGGAGCATATTAAATCAGTGAGGAGAGATGCCTTATCCATACTATCTATCCACAAAACTAATCAGAAAACACTTGGCATTTACTCAGAGTAATGCAATAACTCAAATAGGTAAAAATATGAATTGTTGGTTTAGCAAATTTGTTGAAAACAGGGCTACCATTTTCAAAAACTGCTTTGTTTATTGACTTGTATAAAGCAGTGTTTAGTGCTGCCTCACTACCTTATACTGACAGAAATGACTACCACATTATGGTACACTTCCTAGACCTTCATGTGCTTTCTTTTATGTATTGCTCCATTCCATTTATCCTCAGTTTGAGTATTTTTTTGTGTTTGCAATACTTTTGTGTAATTATAGTAGTGTTAAAGAAAAGTTATAATTTATTGTCCAGTATTATTTTGCATGTAATATATAATAGATACTTTTTACCTATTTGCATTATTGTATAACAGTGTTAATCAAATTGAAAAATTGGGCAATTTAACATTTTTATTAAATTACAATTATCAACTTAATGGCATAATGTCAGGATAAGATAACTGAGCTAAGTGTTGCAATTTCAATTACAAAAATGCATGCTTTTTCTTCATTTTGGAAGTTCTCCAATTAGAAAATATATTAGGCAGTGACTGCAACTAGACAAGTCATCCAATTCAGCAACTTCTAGCTGGATAGAGTTATCTTCAGGCAAATTTAACCTATTTATGACTTATTCTTGGTCTCTGCTTCTTAGAAATTGCATAATTGTTTATTTTAAATGAAAATTATAGTAACATGGATATAATCTACAAGTCATTGAAATTTCCATTTCTATTAATTTTAACTTACATGCTGCTAAGTGAGGGGAATTAATAAGGACATAGAAAATCTTCATTCATTTTCAAATAAAACTGCTAGTAAATATTGCCTTACTTTACAAACTGAAATAGATTATGTCCTTTACTGATAAATGCGCAATTCATTGATTTTTGTCATCTTTCAACTAATTGCTTACATTTTTATTAAATAAAATCTAAAAAGGTTTTACAACCATCACCTTTCAATAGTCTTTCAATAATGCACTGACCTGATTTTAAAATTGTAAAATTGAACAACTACATTTTAATAGTGTGCATAAAACAACTGTATGAGGGACCTCACGAACTCCTTGAATCCTTCAGGAGGAAGGATTCAATCCTTTGATTAGCATCTACTTTAGCCTCTATCGTCTATGGAGCCACTATGTTGGCTTCAGAGAAACAGAATGATAAGCAATCCAGCTGTGTGCTTCTTTGTGTCTGTCAGAGGACCTGTGCCAACTGGCCGCTTTCCAGAAATGTGTTTGGTGATCAGAAATCATTGGGTATTTCTTGTCTTCCAAGAAAGGAAATCTTAGCCAAGGAAATGCTAATGAATTGGATCATTATTCCCATTTCTCAGAAAAGTTCGAGGCATAGAAGGATGTTTTCTTCATTCATTGCTTTCAGACATAATTTTATTAAGACTGTCATTGTTGTGCTTGTGATATTTTAAATGAAGGAAGAATCATAGTATTATTGTAACAGTTAATTTACTTGGGGTTTACAAAGAGCACTGGGATATCTTGATTGGTTAATGAGTAGAGAAAATGATACCTCCCAAACTTTTCAATATATATAATCCTGTCTATACCAGTTTGAAATTTGGATGTCTTTGCAGGAAAACTTTACTTCCTCTGTTTTATGTGGACGTTCATCTATGTTCATAAGTATTCTTTGCAATATAGTTATGAAAGCTTAATAGTGTCCTTTCACCAAGATGCATGGTATTCTATAATTCAATTAGCTAATCCATTTTCCTTGGAATTTAGGTGTGTCTAGTACTAAATGTTAAACAATAATGATCCAAAGTTATCTTTGTATTACATCCTAGCATATAGGTCTGAATATTTTCTTTCTATATAACTATAGAAATTGATTTACTGATAGAAGGAATTGGGTCATTTTAAAAGTATTTTAATATATATTGCCAATTTTCTTTCTAGAAAGTTTATATCACTTTTTATTATTACTTGCAGTATGAGTACCTTTTCAGTGCTTCACACCAATTTTCTTATTAAAATATAGTTTACTAATTTGCAAGTGAATAACATCTCCTATTTTAAATTGTATTCATTTCATTTTTAGTGAGATTGAACTTTGTTACCTGTTTATTGACTACTTAATGGATGACTTTTTTCATAGTCTTGGTACATTTTTCTCCTAAAGAGTTTTAGGTTTTGATGATTGATTTTAAAATCTAATTATGTGCAATTATATTATTTTACATGCTGGCATTTTCTTGAATTTTTTACTTTTTTTTAACTTGGGGAGTTTAAATAATTATATAGTCAAATGTAACTTTTATGTAGTCAAATGTAACTTTTAAAGTCATGACTTCTTCTTTAATGCTATGCTTAAAAAGGGCTTCCATATTCCAAGATTACATAAATATTTACTTAAATGTTCTTTCTGGCTCCTTTATGATTTTTTGCCATATTTGATTTTCTCCTAAATAGTTAAGCCAGTTTTCAAGTCTTCTGAAGATTTCAGTGATCAAAAATGTGTGCTTTTACCTCAACGGAAGCCAGCAATTAGGGGAATCTCACGAGAGACAAAGACTTGTGTTAAAGATCATTGTGCTCCTGAGTGGAAGGCTAGGCTGAACCTCATTTGCATAGTTAAGATAATGTTCTTAATAGACTTGGTTGTGACATTTGGTCTATAGCAGATTAGAAACAGCAGGAAAGAGGGATCAAGAAAAGGGCAGAAATAGCTGTAATTATTATAATTAGAAGGAGACAAAAACTAAAAAGTATCAAAGTTGTATTACTTGATGGTAGTGTTCATAATGATTTTTGAGCCATAAAGAAAAAAAAAGCTTTTTTTTTTTTTAAGAAGCCCATTTGAAAAAAAAGAAAAAGTTTAATGTAACAGGTTTTGATGAAAGAACTGTGCAAAGCTGTATTTTGGAGCTGAGTTTTGGATTCAAACAAACTTGTCTTTTAATTTGAGGTTCTTTGCCTAACAAATCCATGACATTGAGAAAGGGATTAAATTATTTTAGCTTAAACTGGTTCTTAAAATATTAATTATTTTCATGTAAAATCTGTAAATGCTAAGAGAAAGTATAAAGCTTATTATCATTTCCTATGTTTTTAACTAAAACAAATCTTTGATCTCTCATATCATTTTATGGCTGTAGCGGCACGAATGACACCAGGAGCACAGGTTGTCTATGGAGTTGCACAGACAGGTCTAAAGGGAAGGAGTTCTAAGCCCTCTGTGGCTTTGTGTGCTTTTTAATGGTCTCTTGTAGAGAGGCAACCATGTACAGCAGGCAGTGGGGCGGGGGCGGGAGGCTGATAGGCCTCCTAGTCCCTGGCGAATCTTCACTTTCTTGGGCTCTCTGGCGGCATCCTGTGGCTTCTCTGCTGCACCCCAAATGGTCCTCTGCTCCATGCTCCGTTTGCTGCTGCTGCTGCTGCCGCTGATTCCTCTTTTTATAAGCCCAGTCTCTGGCTCAGGTGCGCCCACTCACACAGGCCCACACCCTACTGCAGGTGCCCGCCGTCAGGCATGCGGATAGGCCTGCAGAGGTCTGTCATTGGGGGGAGGGTGGAAAAACCTGACAACTTTCTTGCTTACCCTACAATGGCACAAATAAGGGTTTTAGCCCAGAAATATACTTCAACAATGTAATGAAGTAGAGACGTTTCTAAGTGATAGTTTATTGATTGTATGGTTTATTTTTGTCTTTTTTTTTTAGCATAAATGATATAGGTCAAAATAAAGAATGACTCAATGACAGTTTTAAAATATATTAAAGGTAATTTGCTGAATACAATCATGTGAACACTTTAAAGCATAATTAGATACTTTAGCAATATTAGATCAAAAATGCTTAAATACGTATGAAAACCTCATTTTGCAAGTATAATTGTGTTTCCTAGAATCTAAGATCACAATAATGCAAACAAACATAAAGGTCAAGAAATTGAATAAATATATGAATAAGTAAGGAAGACTTTCCCTGACTCATTGTCACACTTACACACTGTTAATGTCAATTAGTTCAATCAAGTCTTGCTGATAATGTCAGCTGTCAGTTATTCCTAGGTGTTGATAATGTGAAGCTTGTCAGCAAGCAGTGGACCACTTGAGTGATGTGCAAAATAATGAGCGCACAGAATTCTGAAGACTTCTCCATTTCTAGTAAATTCTCCCTGTATGGGTATTTAAGATGAGGAGAGAAAAAAGACCTTAAAATCTATTCTAATGTGGTATTTATTTATTAAAATCTATCTTAAGAGATTTGAATTTTAACTTTGTATTTTAAAAAAAAATCTAATGAAAATGGTCCGTGATTAATCATTGGTCATTATAAACAATATTAGCTGCTGTAAGAGATAAGCCACCAAGTCCCAAGTGTTTTCACAGCACAGGTTCATTTTTTATTTTATTTTTTTTTAAAGATTTATTTTTTATTTATACATACAAGCTGGGGTACAGGCCAAAGGCGTGGGGCTGCGAGAGGGTTCACCAGAGACAGAGCGGGTAGCAGAACAGGCAGATCAGAAATACACTGCTGAGGGGAGCAGCGGGCAAGGCAGGGAGGTCTGCCACGCCATGTGGGGCTCTCCTTGGCCGGGTGTCGAACTCGCATTGCTGCTGCCGACAGCTCCACAGCGCAGCGCCCAACCGCTGCGCCACCAGGGAGGCTCCCAGGTTCATTTTTAACTTGTGGGTAGTGTAACTTCTGTGTGGTTCTCGTCCATTCTATGACTTAGGAATACGGACACCCATCTGATAGCTACGCTGCCTGGGACAAGTCCAAAGTCGCTGTGTCCTGGGAAGAGAAATGTTTAACCAAGTAGGGATGTTTAAACATCAGGACTGCAGGTGTCTTACAGTATCACTTATAGTCACATCCTGTTCTTCAGAAACCCAATCTACTTTAACTCAATTTATCTGTCAGGAAGACTGGAAAATGTAAGAGTTCTAAAGAGTTTCTGCTACACTTACTGAACTTGTTTATTTCACAGTCATTTAGAACTAGTTTTTTAATGATAGTATATCTAGTTAAGATATGAAGATGTGGTGTATATACACCGTGGAATACTATTCAGAAAAGATAAACTCATGTCATTTGAAGCAACATGTATGGAACGGGAATGGATTATGCTAAGCAAAGTAAGTCAGAAAGAAAGACAAATACCAGATCGTGTCACTTATATGTGGAATACAGAGAAATCAGACAAAGGGTCAGATAAAGCCAAACTCAAAAACTAGCCCTGAAAGCAGACTATAGAAAATAGACATTCAGAGGGAGTGGAGAAGAGGGAGGGGTGAACTCAAAATGGGGAGGAAGCACAGTGGGCTATGGTGGTGGACTGTGTGTGCTTGGGTGGTGGGATTGCTATGGAAACAGCACTGGAAGGGGTGGTGGGGATGGTGATGGGGTGGGGAATCCTATACTTCCAAAAGACAACAGTGTAAACCAACAATACCTCAATAAAAAAAAATATATAAAAGATATGATTTGAAAGTACTAGCTACAAATTAACAGCGTTTAATCTGTGTTGGGCTAGTTTCCTTACATAGATTATTTGAAAAACTTTTTGTAAAGATTTATTTATTTATGCATATAAGAGCCGGGGGTATAGGCTAGAGGTGTGTGCGGGCGGGGAGGTGAGAGGTTTCGCCAAAGGGGAGTAGCAGGTGAGACAGGAGATGTCTACTGTGCTTTGTGGGTTAGCTCCCTGGTAGGGGCATCGAATTTTATACTGCAGTGGCTGCTGATAGCTTCATAGTGCTGAGACTTAATCCCTTGTGCCAATAAGGAGGCCCTGATAATTTGAAAAACTTAAAAGTAATACATACACATGATGACATAGTCAAATAATAAAGAAAGATACAAAAAGTAATTATCTTCCTTATATGCTTACCTCCATTTACTATGCCCATTGATAACCACTATCAGTAGTCTCTCAAAAACTGTATTTTTATGCATATATTAGCACTTTACCTAAGTAGATCCTTTTCAAAGAGCAAATTGAAAATATCTACCAAAAAAAAAAATGTGTTGGCAATTTCAAAGTGAGGCATTTGCCTTATAGATGGTCTTGAAAGCTTCACCAAATTACATATACAGGTTTTGTTATTTTTTCACATTAATATATTCTGTGTATTTCTATTCTAGCTTTTCTTAGTGATGTGCTTTTTCACTATATACTATTCCTTTATGAGACTGCGAGTCCTTGGAATAGAAAGAGAGTGTATTCTACTTAAATTTGTGGTCTTGTAACATAATACTTGGCATAGAATAGCTACTCAAATGTTGATTGAATGCCTGAGTGAATAATTTTGAATGTCAGACTCAAAATTGGCCTGGGTAATTCCATGAATATTAGTCAACGGAAAGCAAAGAAGAGATAGAGAAGCAGACAGGAGTTCAATGGCATGGATCCATAATCTAGGAAAAACCTCAGTATCCAAGGAGACTCCTGTCAAAGGAAGCCAAATAGATATATCAATAGTTTGGTTTTACCACAGGGCTAGATACAGGGGATGCTTAACTGATTTATCACTGAAATGGAGAGAGATGTACCTGTGAGATCTTTTATCCTTTGGATATAAACAGCAAGATTATATTTAATACTGTCTGGCTAATTAAACAAGAATTCCTTATATCAGGCTTCCCTGGTGGTGAGCAGTTAGGTGCTGCGCTGTGGAACTGTTGGCAGCTGCGATGAGAGTTCGACACCCATCCGGGGAGATTCCCACATGGCGCCGCAGACCTCTCCTGCCTTGCTTGCTGCTCCCCTCAGCAGTGTATTTCTGTTGATCTGTCTATTCTGCTCCCCGCTCTGCCTCTGGTGAACCCTCTCACCGCTCCACGCCTCTGGCCTGTATCCCAGCTTGTATGCATAAATAAATAAATCTTTAAAAAAAAAGAATTTCTTATATCATTATTACTTGGGTAGATTTAGATAGCCAGTGGTTAACTGGATATGGGACTGCAATTCTGATAGGTAGGATCATAGTAAACTAGTAAACATAATAAATCATGGTAAACATAGTAAATAGACAGGTAGGATCATAGTAAACAAGTCTTTCCTGATCAATAACCCAGAAGAATATTAAACCTGGAATTTGATTAAGATATAATATTTGTAATAAATAAATACAGTGTGAAATAACTCATAATGGATTTACTAACTGGTTGAAATTAACGTATGCCACTAATTGCAGAAACAATAATGGTATCCACAGAAATAACTAATACTTATTGAGAATTTGTGAAGTGCCAAGCATGTGATGAATGATTATTTCACTTAACTCTCATGGCAGCCTTATGAATCAAGTATGATTTTGGTTGTGTCTTCCAGATGGGAAAATATGGCTTAGAAGGTTTGTGAAATAGGTCATCTATCTATGTTCATGTGCTAGTATGCAGTGGAGCTGACTTTGGAGAAAGTCAGGATTTTTAATCTTGACTTTTATTTCACATGGAAAATTTTAATATAAATACCAGTGCCAGATTAGATACTCAAACATTATTACTTACTTGATTTGGAATTGGGGTCCAGTAGTATTGGTATATTTAAAAAGCTATCTGGTGACAGTGGTTGAAAACAACTGACAGTAAAGGTGCTTTGCTCTCCAGTTGTACCTTGTCAATGCAAAGAAATGATAATGGTTATGTTGTTTGAAAAAATAGTTTTAAGATAATGCTTTATTTCCTCTATCCTCTATGGCTTCTCCTTATTTATGTATCCCACATTTACCACACTGATCCCGCCTGGCCCATTTATTGGCCATTCTTTCCTACAATGTTTCTGTGTATAGAGTGGCTGATATACAGCATCTTAAGCTTTGCCTCTGCAAGTACATCTAGGTTTAGATAGTATGGCTGTGACTAGGCCTTTGCTGTTCCTGTTGTAAATCTTTAACTAGGTGTTCAGGTATTTTTATATTTACGATACTCTGTTAGCGACACCAAATATGCTCTAGTTGATTAAGTTTTTTATTAAACCTAGTTGATTAAGTTTTATGAAATGCCTCATTGTATTAGTTTTAACTAATGATTGCTTTATAAAAGTTGCTGTACATAATAAGGTTACGGTCCCAGTTATTTCCATGAAATCAATTCTATAATATCTATGATATTAGATTCTGATTCACTGCTATATTTTCCAACACAATAATTTGCCATTCCTCCATTTCCAGCCAAGCAACATTATTAAAATGAAATAGCATCACAGCAATAGAAAAATGGGCAAAAGGCAAAAATATACAATTTAAGAAAAATGGAAGTACAAAAAAAGTTTAACCTAGTCAATTATTTTAAGAATTGTAGACGAGATACTCTTATATATAAATTTGCAACATTTTTCTTTCCTTAGACATTTTACCTTATGGATACAGTATGATGTTTATTGTTGATAGTGTCCTCAGGCTAAAAGGCAAGCTCCACAAGGGAGGGAAATTTTTCTATTATTGTTAAGTGATGTAAGAGCTAAAACCAGTGCCTGTCATAGAAAAGACATGCAACTGTTTCAAAAGAAACAGTTGCTGGATTTATTATTTTAAGTATATGTGTATGTGTGCACTAAAAAAGATCTTGCACAGAGTACCACAGGACTGGCAGGCGTATAAATTTACATAACACTTGTGAAAAGGCATTATATTTATTGTTAAATATTTTATTTGGAACATTTATTTACATTCTAGAACTGTGCTTTAAGGATATAACCAGTAAAGGACAGATTTATATATAGAAAATTATAGCCATAGCACATTATATCCATAGGGGAAACAAAAGTAGCTGAATGTGGGTCTGCTGGACTTAAATGGCCAACATTTTGGCTAAGTGAAGTCTGCCCGCCAATGAAAGGTCAGAACAGCCTGATCAGCTATATGACCTAAAAGAATGTAGGATACCAGAACCGATAAGCCTCCTTTCAAATTAAGCAAGAGCAGGATGCTTGATCACGCTGGGATAATGGGCAAATATCACTAGGTATGACTGGGGAAGCCTGGGGGGCCGTTGACTGATGTGTAACTGTGCATCCCAGAGACTGATAAGTTCTTTTTCGATAAGATTGGAACAGTGGCTGGGGGTCCAGGGTATGGTTTTGATTACAACACAGGGTCAGATAAAAAAATATATGATTAGCAGACTCATGTTCCCTTGAAGCATTAGATGAGATAAGCACATTTTCATTTTCACCACCCTTTTTCTCTTACCCCATGTAACTGATGCTGTATGATTATTCTATTGATAAAAAGACCAGGCTCTTGTTTGTTCAGCAGCATCCTGCATTGTGTAGCCTGCTCCACGACTCCCGTTTCTTTATCAGTGATGTTGCTGACGCAACAGCTGAATGTCAAATGAAATATCTGGCAATTATCATACTTTCAAACAGACTACTAGACAATGTTAAAATGAAGTAACTTGATGTTAAATGAAAAATGGAGGGTTGATAGTAGAATATAATTCCAATTTTGTAAAGAGGGAAAGAGAATGAGAAATTAAAGTGTTAATAGTAATTATCCCTGAGTGCTGAAAGTAAGATTGTTTTTACATTTTTATAGTGTTATGAATATATATATATTTGTATATGTAGATATATATAGACACACATTTATTACTTTGTTCAAAAAAAAACTTCACTTATGAAAATTGGGTGTATAACTTTCCAGGTTTGAGGATATATTAAAGAATCTATTGTAGCCTCCCGAGGGCAAGAACTTTTATGTACTTTGTTCATTGGCAGATTCTCCATGCCTAGAGTAATGTTGGGATGTAGTAGCACTTCTAAATATTTTTGAATAAATGAATGATTGCACAAATGATTGCTGTGTCACTGTCTCTAAACTTCCTGCTGTTAGTTCTAAGGTCATTGGTTAATTCCTTTTCTTTTAGAATTAAGCAATTATTTGTCCATTATTAAATATTAATTAAGTACCTACTCTTAAAGTCTTTCCACTGAGGAGAGACTATTTTCTCATAAACTGTGAATGGTCTTTGGCCATGTTTTCTTCCTGTTTTTCACCTGGTGGGTGACCAACACATGGTAGACGTGGGTTCTAATGTATGTGAGATTTAAAATGATTATGACAAGTCTTTACCTCCAGCAGGCACCTTTATATTACCTCTTTCTCCTGAGATTTAAAGAAGAAAACCATTATTAATTAGCAAACATCTATTTTATTATGCAACAAAAATATTTTAAGTCCACCACTGATAGAAGGCAAAAGGAGTATCAGAATAACTGCACACACAGCAAAGAATAATCACAGACTGTTGATCTAATTGGTGAGGAAGGACAGTTATTGAAAGGGAATGTTTAACCAGTAATAATATTAAGCAATACTCTATTGTGCTTATTGTGATTCAAGAGAGTATATTTTCAATTTTTTTAACCATATAGCATACTTAGATTAATGCTTTATTTAAAATTTTGCCTTTTTTGGCATATTTTCACAGAACTAAAAAAGGGAATGATAGTCAATGTAAGGCTTGGGTGAATATAATAATATTTATGCTGTAATTACAGTATCGAAATATACAGTGATTTAACACAGAGCTTTGTTTTTTTTCTCTAGGATTCAGAATTTCCCACTGATATACAACCAAATCCAAACTTGTACTTATGTAAAGAAAACATTTGCCCAGCAAAATTTGACTACAAGCTGAACAACATTTTTAGACTTCATGAACTTCCAGTGAGCTGGTAGGATTCTTGATATTTTATTAATAGCATTGAGCTTTTATTTTCATGTCTAAATTGTGGTGTTCTTATAGTCATTCATGGTCGAAGTGGTTTGCATTTAGACTGTTTCCAAATTGCTACTCGTAGCAGTGAAACAATCTGCTTATAGCTGCTGCAGGAATCTTAAAACTAATTGGTTTAGTCACTTGGTGGCAGTACAGACTAAGTGCACTATTGTTTTATTTATAGTAGAGGTCACCCTTTTGACTTAAAATGCATAAATCAGTTTTAGAAAGGTTTGTAGGATTTGACTGGTTTATTTCACTTACAACTTTACCAATGTGTGATTTCATCTGTTTAATTTGGTTTGAGGACATTGTTTTGTGACCCCCTAATCACATCAGTTTAAAGATAAAATCTTTGACTTAGTATTTATTAAAATGCATCACTTTATTAATCCTTTCCTTAAATTCACAAGTGAACATTTTAAATTCCGTAAAACTTATACTGCTACTCAGTTTTTAAAAAGAATATTTCTATAGAAAGTCTGTGAATGCGTATTCTGTAATAAAGTTCTGAGGTACATTAGTTTTTGTAGGTGGTCAGCTTTTGTAAATTATCATGAATATATCATTTTGAGTATAGTTTAGGTAAGTAATATTATTTCTTAGTATTCGTTCATAAAATCCCAAGTTTATGTCATTGATCTTCAAGAATTCTAAGATTTGTGTAAAAGTAATTGGCAAGCATATATGCTCTTCTTATATTTAATGAGGACAAATGTCTCACAATAGTTGTCTGGCAACTTGCATAGATTTTACCTAAGGTATTTTTTTTTAATCATGCAAAGAACCCTCTGTTATTGATGAATGTATTTGTAATCTACTTTCTAAATCCTATTTGTTCAGCTATCTTCATGTAGTAAGGTAATGTCATGATACATTACTTAAGAGCACTGCAGATATGATCTTATCTGCCATGACCAAAACAAGTAGGTTAATGAATTGGAAAGGTCTATTAATGAAGAGATATATAAAAATCATATATTCATATCTTAAGTATTCTATTTCAACCTAAAGCAGAGCACTTGTATTCATGTGTCAGCCTTTTGATATAAGGTCACTTTGATTAAGTGACTGTTGATAGGAAGTATACACTATCTTGCTTACACAAGTGATACCAGTCATGCGTCATCTAAAATTTCAGTTTTGTAATTTCCTTAAACTGACACAAAAACTTCAGACACTTGGTAGATGATCTTCCTACATTTCCATGCCATTAATTTAATTTTCATTGACAGCAGTTCTCCTTACCACACGTATTTTATCAACTTCATTAATCTTTTAATTACATTATAGTAGCAAACACAACTGACTTATGAGGAGGTTGAGGACCAAATTCCTTTGTGTATAATGGTGGACCTTGGCTGGGAGGAGTACCCTGTGTTGCTCCGCTTGTTCTGGTGAGAGCTTTGAGCAGTCAGGGTGCCGTGAGCACAATTGACATGTTTCATTTTATTTTATTGAAGATTTATTTATGCATACAAGCTGGGGTGTAGGCCAGAGGTGTGGGGTGGTGAGAGGATTCACCAGAGACAGAGTGGGGAGCAGAACAGGCAGGTCGACTGAAGTACACTGCTGAGGGGAGCAGTGGGCGGAGCAGGAGAGGTCTGCTGTGCCATGTGGGAATCTCCCTGGCTGGGTTTCGAACTCCTGCTGCAGTGGCTCTGGATAGTTTCATAGTACTGTGCTTAACCAGTTGCTCCACCAGGGAGGCCCACAACTGACATGTTTTATAGGAGAGATTGGAAACTTCTGGTCAACTCAAAGATTAAATGGAGGCTAAGAAAAGATTCTTTAAATGAAAATGTGGAGTAGAGAAAGGGAAATATTTAACTCTGCAAGAAGAAAATCTGGATTTTTAAGCTTAATTTATTTGAAGCATTTGGAATGAAAGTTGCCCTGATTAATACTACTGCAATCCAAGGAATAATTCATCTGTCACAGTCTTCACTAGGTGGCCCATTAGAAGACAATGCCCGAGTGCTATGAGTTAGGCAGTAAGTAGTGAATCACTAGTAGACAGGATAATCACTAATCTTCTAGAGTTACATGGCACAAAGGAAAATTAAACTGTGGTTTGGACATTCCACTTACCTGAACCTTTTGTTGCCTGTTTTCTGCATTTCCAATTTTTCTGTTTTGTTATTCTAGCCTACCATTTCTTCTTTGCCAATAGTTTTTCTCTCCCACCTATTGTGCTTATTTCCTTTTTACTCTCATTCTATAATGCCAACCCTTAGGTAAACATAATGTAAAATTTAATTGTAAATTTTTAATGTTTCTCACATCGTTTCATATTCTATCTTCTTAACTTTAAAACCAAATCACCTTTTTCCCTTACCTCACGTGCACACACAGAGGCTTGGTACTTAATAGCTCTTCTAATGTTTACTGATTCAGTTAAATGTCTTTTTAAGGAACTTAAATGAGTTTTTGTTCAATGTGACTGCAAATTTATGTATTTTTGTTTGTCAGCTACCATCAGTGGAAATGAAGTTCATCTGCTATGGTGTGTGGTTCCTAGATTTCATCAATATAACAATAGCAATATAATGCTAATGAAAGAATATCAGTAAAGACAATAAACTATGCTTTACCAAGCATTGATGAATGGCAGAATTCATATGGCTTATACACTCGTTTAACTTTTATAATTCTGTAGGCAGCCATCATTTTCCTCTTTTCTCTCCTCTTACTCCTCTCACCGCATACATGTGCTGTTGTACAAGTAACACACATACATGCAAAGAAAGAATTTATATCAGGCCTGGTTAACTCAAAAGCAAGCTACAAAACAGTGAGTTAGTCACACATCATTTTAAAGAAAATACTGAGGAAATAGTCTCTATTTTACAATTGGGCATGCAAGTTTGCCAATAAAATACAGTTGCATGATCTAAGACTTTGGCCAAAATCCTTTCTTCCCCCCGACAAGCATGACACATGATAATAACTTTACACTTAAGTGTTAAAATAATTAATTAGATTTATGTAAGTGCAGAATTTGTTAGTTATATGTTCTTTCCTTAGGGGAAAAAACACATTTACTTAAATATATTTTACTATATTTTTCTAACAAGGTCATAATAAAATAAATGCATAGTAAATTTCAGACAATTTAAAAATTCTTAATGTCTTACTAATTTGCATTTTTATGGAGTGCAGTTTTATAGGTTGAAGGGCCAGAAGGGTTTTAAATCAGGTTAGTTAAAAGAGTTTTTAAGTTCTGATTTAGCTACGTATCTTTTTCCGATTTTACAGGATCATTCCCATCAGGCCAGAAAAGTCCCCAGTAAGTGCATTAGTTAATTTTTTTTTCTTTGCCACACAACCCCCCCACCACACTGTTCCTGTTTCCTCATGTGCTGCTCATTTTCACTAGAAAGATTGGCAGAAGTGTTGACAGAGCTAATAGACTCCTCTGCTCTTCCATTCTCCCTCTGTGGAGTTCTCTTCCTTTTCTCTGTTTTGAATCTGTATTTGTCAGTCATTTGCCATTTTGGTGTTTCCCCTTCCCCCCTTTTCCTCTCCTGCCTCCCATGATTTGTGGGGTCCTGATTTTCTGCTGTCTCACAGGGCGCTAGTCAGCATCTTTAGCTGGCCACTCCTCTTCCGTGAGTCTTGTGGTTTTGTGAAACTAGCCTAATAGTACTCTGGTAGCGCTTCCATTCTGATAATTGATCATTTCCATGGCAATATCTCTATCATTGGCAGCTCCCCTAAGTTTGGATAGCTAATAGACTTCTCCAAATTAGCATGTCCTGAAAGAACTTTTGTTTTCCACCAGAAAACCTAGTCTTTTAATCTTTTTAGAAGGTACAAAATATGAATTTATGTGAATTTGCTCAAGCTAAAAGACTAGGACCCATTTTGATTCCTTATTCTCTCCCCACAATTCCCATCATTCCATCTACCAGTAACTGTGATTCCTGCGGAATGTATTTATATGTTCTCCTACATCTCTTGATCAATTTTACCATGGCTATTTCTCACTCTATTGCAGAAATCTAATGCACCCCCTCTTATCCCACACTAACTCACAATAACCAAACATATCTTTGAAACTGGAAATCAGGTCATATGATCCCCTGCTTTAAATATACTCTTGTCTTCTTGTTTTAAAATAAAATACAGGTTTCCTATTGTGGCCCAGTGGGCTCTGCAAGTTGAGTCTCCTGCCTACTCCCTGGCCACATGCTTTCACATGCTCCTGGCCCAGTACCCCCAAATGACCCAGTGTTCACATATCTTGCAATTATACCACACCTCCAGGTTTTTACACTAGCTCTTCCTTCTTGTTGTATGGTTGGCTCATTCTTAAGGCTCAGTTCAGATATTACGTCCTGTAAGAGGTATTTCTTGCTACTGATCTCCTCACTCTTCTGCATACTCATACATACAGTACATCAATCTATTTTATTTCCCTCATGGTTCTTAATAGGTATGCCACATAAAATTTATTTTTTTTAATAAAAATGGAAAATCAACATGAAATATTAGTGTTTCCATAGTTTATGTGTGACCAAGTCTGACTTGATTCTCACCAATCCAGTGTTTTCCATGCCCAGAGGGAGTTTCTCTCTCTCAGCCTTCTGAAGTGAGGTGAGCTGAGTGCTAATTCTGATGAGAACCAGTGTGCACCACTTCCAGACCTAACCCCCAAGACTTACACTGGGATTCCTGCTCTCCCTGCCTCATTCTCCTAGCTGGAGTCAAACTAACTATGAAAGTGATGTGTCACCTCCTAGAGGAAGCATGGCACCTGAGGCATGTGCTTCCTGGAGGGTTCTCCAGCCTTCATGGAGCTTTGTATGAGGTACTGCTTTCATTGCCCCAGCTAATCCACCATATTTTTGTGAATAGAAATGAGTTAGACTACATGAGATGAGTGAAATTTCTTTAAAAAGAAAGACTGATGGTATTTTCATACTCATACATTCAACAAAAAATTATAGAGCATTTGTCAAGCATTATTCAGGGCAATAAGCTAAACACAAAGGAATCTGTTCCCAGAGAGTTTGTGATTGTCGCAGGAAACCATTAATAAACCCATAATGAACACATACATACAATAATGTTTGATGATCATAATGTCATAGAGAAGCATAAAACAGGACAGGTTGGCTTCAGGTTTAAAGAGAACAGCCAGGGGTATACTGAGAAAGAGGTCTGTCATGAAAACCTGAAGTAGGTGAGGAAGCCAGACATGCTGAGAAATAAGTAGAAAATTAGTCATGAGGAACGGCAAATGCAAAGCCATTCAGGTGGGAACATGTCCATATTGTTCTGACAATTTAAGTATAAACAGAGTAACAGTTTGGAGAAGATGGGGTGAAAATGAAGTTAGATACTTAGTGATCAAAGGGGAGCTTTATAGATCATAGTAAAGAGGACTTTGAATTTTATTCTGAGGATACAGGGAAGCTATTAGAGGATTTTGGAAGGAATTTGTCCTAATGACAAGATCACTCTGACTACTAGGTGAAAATTAGACTGTTAGGAGTTAAGGGTAGAAGCTGGGCAGCCTAATCGAGAACCATTTCAGTAACCCCAGAGGGTTATAAAGATTTTCTGTGTTAGGATGAAAGTGATATAGAGACTAAGTGGTACGATTTTTCTCTCTCTCTCTCCTTTAAAATGTATTTTGGTGAGAGTTAATAGGATTTTCTGATAGACTGGGTATGGGGGTGAGAGAAGAGTGAAACATGACTCCAAGGTTCTGGGTCAGAGCACGTGATGATAGAGTAGCCTTTATTCCATGAGGAAAGAGGAAGAGAGGGGCGATCTAGTTTGAGACGCTTATTAACGTCCAAGTGAGCATAGATGTACCTTAGACTATGAACACAGTTCATGACTGTAAGTGTAGCCACGCAGTTAGACAGATTCATGTCAGTATTAGTCCATGCACCTCCGTGGAAGTGACAGCAAAAAGTGAAAAAAAAGATTAAGTAGCTTTTAATGCAAAAAAAGGCATTATATGAATGTAAATTTCAGTATGGATCAATGTAAAGCTTCATTTGCGTTTCTTTAGCTATACATTTTATTATATTTTTAGAAGACGTCTAGTTGTATTTTAAAATGTGAATTTTCAGATTAAATGTTAAATCCTTTTCATAACTATATATTTTGCTGGTGTTTTACAATGTATATTTATAATAAGTTTAAATTATGTTATAATATTTATGCTGTTTAAATTCACCAGACAAGCAAGATAGTAAGCAAAGGGCATATTTAAATTTTGAATTATCAGAGGGAGAGTTTATAGTTTCCTGGAGCTTCAAGAAAATTTTTCTTAAGAGGATAATTATATACATATAAAATTTATAATCATTACATATAAGTAGTGAATGGAGTGATTTAAAATACTTTCTATATTATAAAGTTATTTTCTGCTGTTTTTGCTATTTACTATCAAAGTACTAAGGTATTAGGTTAGTTTTCTTTAATAATTTTATGCCATTGAGTTTTAAGATATAAGAGGTATACATGAGTTTGTAGTAAATGTAAAAGTACATTTTAATGACCTATTTTCTTTTTGGGTTTGTTCCATGCATAAATACATCATCTAATTAGGAGAATGAATTTTCAATTTATTTCAGATTGTCTTTAATACCCTTGCATATCTATCTTCAGCTTTAAATTAACTTTGTTTGGACACTTTAGATGTGTTGAGCAGCTGTCTTCTTCCAGAAGGTGTTCTGATTTGTTTTTTGGGTCTACTTTAATAGCTAAAATTACAGAAAGGACTTTTCATTGGTCACAGATGATGCACAAAGCATTTTCAATTCCAGTGTTTCATAGACTGAGAGAGAGAATGACAGTTGCCCTTCTGGGGCTGTAACAGTTTTTCATTCTATTTTAATTATCTAGATCCATAGTAATAACCACAGTGACCTACAAGAAGGCATTGTTGGACATATTATAATTATATATAGCAATTATGCGTAGTGCCAACAATGCATAAAAATATCACCTATTAACAAAGGTTGGTAAGAATAAAACTATGCTTGTCTCCCTTAGGACATAGTTTCAGTTTTTTTGGTAAAAACAAAAGGTAAAACAGTTTTTTCATGATTTTTTTTGGTGAAGTATATTATTAAGATAAGGCAGGTCTATTTTCATCAAATGACAGTGCATTAACATTCCAGTAAATATGGAAAAAAACTCTCACTCCACCTTCTTGCTTAGCTATATGCTGGCATTTCCTTTTCTTATTACCTACTGTAAAATAGAAAGGGACATGGAAGTTAAAATCAAAGGTTAATGTTTGTCATGTAGATTGTCAGGGAAGATGATTTAGGATAAATGCTAATGTACCTCTTTTTCTTTTTTAACTCTTTCTTGTCTCAAACTGTTTTCTGTGCATATGTACAGTCATACTTCAGTTTAAATAATTGGAGGTAATATGATTTTAGTATGTACAAGCAATTGGTGTTTCCAACATTTTCTGCCATTACTTGATGGGGTGCCTGCCTTAAACTTGCCAAAATCTTGTGTAAAGTCAACACATTTGGGATGGTATCCTGTGATTCTTCGTTTGCTGCTCCTCTCTGGTGGAGTTGTATGCTTCAGTGCTTGTGTTGATAGGTAAAAATCTTAAATCAATTTTGGCTTTTTTTTTTATATGATCATTTTATATGATCATGACTAGGATGATGTGGACATTTGGTTCATATTATTTTTTCCATACTTTTGAGATTGTTGAGATATTTCTGTAATAGATTTCCAGTGTAAGTTGCATTGTTGCTAACAGCAAAATTATCATCCCAATGATCCTACCTTGACATATGAAAAGTCTCAATGATAATGTTGATTAACATTTTTGTTTTAAGCTATTAGATATTTTCCATTTGAATATTTCAGAGAAAGCTGGGAGACAAAGGCTTCAAACTTAACCTTACTTGGAAATTCTACCCTCAACCTCCACCTCCAATTTAATGCTATGTTTAAAAATAGTAAAAAAACAAACATATTTGTAACAGATAATGAAGGGAAATTTTAAAATGAAAGCGAAAGCAGGAATTTTAAGTGTTTATATGATTTTTTTTAAAGATTTTTTTTTCTTAAGATTTTTTATTTATGCATACAAGCTGGGATACAGGCCAGAGGTGTGGGGCGGCGAGAGGATTCACAAGAGACAGAGCGGGGAGCAGAACAGGCAGATCGACAGAAACACACTGCTGAGGGGAGCAGTGGGCAAGGCAGGAGAGGTCTGCTGCACCATGTGGGAATCTCCACGCCGGGCTTCAAACTCATGTGGCTGCTGCTGACAGCTCCACAGTGCAGCACCTAACCGCTGTGCCACCGGGGAGGCCCAGGAATTTTAAGTGTTTAAAAACTTAAAATGTGATCATAGAAATATGAAACATTTTTAAATTTCAAGAAATCAAGGTATTTTAAATAAAGATTAGAGGTATTAAAATAAATCAATGCATTAAAAATTTAAATGTCTAGAAAAATGTTAAATAAGAAGGCTAAAAAAATAAGAATGATGAAAATTGAAGACAATGAGAAGTTTTTTAATGCTGTAACAGAAGTATACATTAGAAGATAAGGAAGGGCAAACATAAATAGGGAGACCAAAGATAAAAGATATAGTCAATTCAAGTTGAAAAGGAGCAAATTAAAATACCTAATATAAAAAACAAAATAAACAAAAAAATCAAGCCTAGAAACACTAAAAATAATGGCAAACTGCCACTGGGTATTAAAATTATACATTCTGTAAAGATGTATGAAAGGAAGATTGAATATGGAAAAATGGGAGGTGTATATAAAAACTGCTAAATGTAGGCCAGGGAGGTTGAATCCTGTCTAAATATGCTGTTGGAGATGGTCAGCATGAGCATCTCAGTTAGGCCTTTAAGCAAATTGTCCTTGTCCTTTCACCTGACATTATGCCCATCTATGAGTGAGACACAGATTTGCCCAAGTTGGCCCTTCAAGCATGTTCACAGAAATGTGCTCACTGCCCCACAGTTTTTGTTTTTTTCCTTAGACTTGCTCCACAGCCTAGGCAAACACTACTTTCATTCAAGGAGGAGCATTTAGCACTGATGTTCATCCAAAATTGCATTTCTGTCATCGGCATTCAGAATTCATTACTATTTCTAGCAGCAAATATTTTGTGTAAATATAAATAGGTCTTCTTTATAGCTGTAACCTTTAATTTCACCTGAACTGTACAGATTATGTATAATGGAGATTTAGATCCCAGTGTATTGTTATAGAAACAAAAAATGTTATCAATTTCAAATGTACAATGTCAAACCTACTAGCTTCAGTTGAAATGATATTTACAGGTGAAAAGTATATTTTCTTTATATGTGTTTATATATATTTACACACACACATATACCTACACATATTTATATTTTTCTTTTGCAAGTATTTGGTGATATTTAGAAAAGTTCTGCTATACTCTATCCTAATAATATCACTTGGCAAGTCTTGCTCTAACATACAAATGTATTTCATTGACCCCTGTTATATTTTGAAAGGTTGTATAGTTACAATATTGATTTTGCCAGTATAGATTTATCAACAATATTGTGTTTTATATAAAACATAACAAAGTAGTGTTTGATTAAAGAAGAAATTAACAGCCGTAATAGTTTTGTTTGCATATTTTTTTACTAATAATTTTTAATTACAGGAGAAATTACTAAGTATTGCATAATTGCATACAACTTTTGGCAACTTTGTTGAGTAAAGAGATGATGTTTAATTAAGTATATTGTTATCCTTTTAGAAATTCTTTGTGAATTTCCTCTCTTCTCCCATTCCCAGTTTAGACTCATCTTATAAAGAATGTTCTGAAACTTGCTTCTTATAGTTAAGATAATGTAGATAACCTTATAAACTATTCCAAACTATTGTTTACTTATATGATTAGTGTTAATTCATTCTGTCATTTTATAAATAGCATGGTGGAGATTATACTTTACACAGATCTTTGTGTAGCTTATCTATTAAACTGCAGTTTATTTCTATGGATTTTTTTACTATGAATCCTTAGTTTAAAGAAATGACTCTAGAGAAGACAGTATTTCTTGATGCAATAATAAATATTCTTATCCCAAGTACATGAAGATTACGTTTTATGATTTTTTTTAAAGATTAATTTATTTATGCATACAAGCTGGGGTACAGGCCAGAGTCATGGGGTGATGAGAGGGTTCACCAGAGACAGAGCGGGGAGCAGAACAGGCAGAGCAATGGAAATACACTGCTGAGAGGAGCAGCGGGCCGGGCAGGAGAGGTCTGCTGCACCATGTGGGAATCTTCCTGGCCAGGCATCGAACTCCACAGCGCAATGCTTAACTGTGGCACCATGAGGGAGGCCCCGTTTTATGATCTTAAAATCGAAATACATTCATTACTTTCTACCTAATTTCCTTCTTTACCTTTTTCACATATAGACCCCTTGACCTCCCTGCACGGTCACTCAAACTCATAGTTATTAGAGATCCTCTTACATCTTGTTTCCTACCCTTATCTCAGTTTTTTTCTACATTGGGCTATTAAGAACTTCCCTGGTAGCCCTTTTGGAGACTATTTATCACATGAGTCGTGCTGCGATCCCATTTGCTACTGGTATGTTGGGATGAATTTGTTGAAAGTCGCCAAAAATATAATGTAAATTGCTCTTAAGATGAAAGTGAATTATTAGCTCTAATAACTAAAAAGATCACAAGTAGGAGTAGCTTCAGGTCAAGCATGACTCACTATTTTTAAAATATTACCAAGTACCTGATTTCACTGATTTTCTATTCTGACTTTTGTATCAGCTTTGTCCTCAGGCTCTAGCCCCTACTTTTATGGCAATGAAATAGCTGAAGCAGCTTTAAGCTCTAGATTTTATGTTCAGCATCACCTGGGGATATAAAGAGGGTCGGTCTCTTCCCCTAGCTCTCAAAGCAATAGAATGGAAGGTCTGTTTCCTGCAAGTTTAGGAAAATGCCATCCATGTTTCATTTACTGATCAGATTAAGTGTCACCCGAGATTTCAAAACTATGATCAGTAAGTCTTGACATAAAGCAAGCAAGACTTACTCTATTGGTAGGGACGGTATCAGTTTACATGACTGATATAGACAGGGATCAGCATCTAGAAATAAAAAAGAAGTCCGGCAGAGGGAAAATGAATGGATATTAAACAAGCCTCAACTGTACTATGCAAATTCCCATAATCCATGTGAGCCAACTCTGTTCCCCCAGTTGTAGTATATTCCCACGTGTCCCAACTGCTATCTCTGAGTGTTTGCTCTGTTACTTATTTCAAAACATCTAGTCTTGTAATATTTATCGTTGTATGTATAAAGAAAATCACCTTAGGTGTCAAGCACTCAGCCATTATTTGGCACATTTATCAAATGTACTCAGGACATTGTGTTGTATCTTACCAAAGAAAACACTTCTAAGGTTGGTTGTGAGTATTATATGAAATGATGTACATAATGGTGCATGGCAGGTCCTCTGGATTCTGGTATGTGTGAGGCAGGTGTTAGTCTTTCATTTCTACCTATTTGTAATATCAGTCCTCTTTGTCTACAGTGATCTTGTACATCTCTTTCCAATTCTCCTCTCACCAAGCTGCAGTCATGCACACCTTAATGACAGTTTAGATGCCAACGAGTCATGTATACTATGGTAGTTCCTATAGGCTACAAATATATAGCCCCAATGTGTAGTGGTCCATACCATGTAGGTTTGTGTAACTACACTCTATGACATTCACTCAACAACAAAATCACTTAATGACACATTTCTCAGAATGTAACCTCTGTAGTAATATGAGACAGGACCTCTACTACTTATGGATATAGTTTTCCTTCATCTAAGTGTGGGTTCAACATCTACAAATCCAACTATGAATTTCAGCAAATTCAATATATATTGAATATATGGAATGTAGTTCTATGATGATTGCTTGGATACTAAATATGTACAGACTTTTTTCTTGTTATTGTTCCCTAAAGAATATATATAACAGCAATTTATATAGTATTTACATTTTTTTAAGATTTATTTATTTATGCACACAAGCTGGGGTGTAGGCCAGAGGTGTGGGGTGGTGAGAGGATTCACCAGAGACAGAGCAGGGAGCAGAACAGGCAGATCCGCTGAAGTACGCTGTTGAGGGGAGCAGTGGGTGAGACAGGAGAGGTCTGCTGCTCCATATGGGAAGCTCCCTGGATGGGTATCGAACTCGCTGCAGTAGCTCTGGACAACTTCATAGTGCTGTGCTTAACCCGTTGTGCCACCAGGGGGGCCCAGTATTTACATTTTATTAGCTATTTTAAGTAATCAAGAGATGATTTAAAGTATATGGGATAATGTGTAGGTTATATGCAAACACTACACCATTGTCTATAAGAGACTTAAGCATTCTTTGATTTTGGTATCCATGCGAGTTCCTGGAACCAATCTTCTGCAGATACCAGGGATCACTGTGTGTTAGGACATTCTTTACCTTCTATTTTGGACTTGTAAGTAGTACTATACTTGTAGAGACTCACTTTTGCTTTCTGGTGCTATTTGGCCAGAGACTGGATTAATTTATGAATGATATGACTTGCTCCGCCAACTGAATCTCTTTTGCAATCTGTATAAGCTCTAACCTGTTTGCTTCTACAAGGCACATCTATTTTTCAGTTCTGACCTTTCTCTATTCCTGCCATTTTTCACTAAGGAAACAACCATGAATCAGTAGTGCATTGTAAAAGATGACAATGTTAGGTAGAGAAGTAGATTATTCATTTGGATTGAGAAAGATCTTCAAGTAAAGGTAATAATTGATGTACACTTTAAGCTTACTAAATGGAAATAGTATCCAATCACAATACGTGCTTTTCTCTGGGAAGTTTAAATGATAAATAAAAGTAGTAATTAGATGCTGCACAGCCTTTGATTGATGTTGATATTTTCTATAAATATTTCTGCATAGAGCAGACTTAAATAATTTATCACTTCATAAACATATTTTATAAATATCTCTGAGAAATTCACTGTGACTTATACTACTGCCTGAAATCTTTTGTACACTTTTCAAAAAAAATTACATCCAAAAACAGAAGAAAAAAAAGTGAAAAGTTTCATCAAAGATATAGATGGTAGATATTTTCACTTTAATTTTTTATAGAGTTTTCTATTGAGCTATAACTTAAAAGGTGTTCGACAGATTTTGAGTATATAATGTTGAGAGATTGGAATAACAAGGGTATTTCAGCTACCAGTGATATAACTATTTACTTATTCTTAGAAAGAGTACATGCTTCTTAAAGATTAATCTTTATAAAATCTCAAAATGGTTTGGTGTTCATGCATTTCATAGAAGACAAAGTTTGGGTTGAGGTGATTAATGTGTTGCATATTAGAGTATGGATAAGTGTAAGGACTAATATAAAGGAGTCAACTAATTTGTTATCAATTCCTACCCATTACTTAAAGTTCATCTTACGTGAAACTGCCTCAGAGAGAGCTTCCCTGGTCTGCCAGGAAACAATCCACATCATTTCCTTTAGTGCACTGTAGTTATGTTCTTCATACTTAAATATGAAATTTCACCATTTTTAATAATTTATCCCTTTCACTCTAAGCTGTCTTATTTGGTATTTAGATGTTTACATATTGACTTACATTCAGAATGACGGGGGGAGAACATTGTCTTATAGTGCTATTAACTTTTTATGTCAACTAAATAAGAGTAGACAGCTCAGGTAAGGGTCTGGATTTTTTGAGCAGAAACGAATTTCAAATGCCACTGCTTTTAAAATATCAGTGAAGAAACTAACATGATTTGAAATCTAGTTTGAGGGAAAATATCACTGTTTCCAGATTCTAAAAATATATATAGTTAAATAAATCACCTAGTGTCTTCTTGAATAATAATTCTGTATTTTTATTAGTAGTATTTTCAAGAAATTGATTCCAAAAGTAAATTTGATTTAAGAAAATGGATGCTAGATCATTCTATTGAATAGTTATTATTTTATTTATTTTCTTTAACCCTGAAGCATACTGGAAAGAATTGTTGCTGCTTAGAAAGGGCCTTTGTATTATACGTTTTTCTCTGGATTTCTTACCCTTCTTATAACAGTAGCTTTCTTGTTTTATATTTTAAATTTAAAATTTCACTAATAAGTTTAAATGATTACGGTTATACTTAACTTTCTAAAGTACAATTTTTCCTTTATGGGCTCATGTTCATTATAGTCTCATTTTTGATAGCTGTAAAGTAATAAGTTAGGACTATATGAAATAGAGAAAGTAATATATAAATGATAAAATAAAAAGGTAAACTTTGCTTGTCAAATTATATAGCAAGAATGAGTTACTCTCTTTGTACAAGTTGCAAAGTCCTCAAACTATCAGATTAAATGAGAGAACAGCTTTATAAGTCATTACTGAAATTTAGGATTTAGGGGATTGAGGGTTGTTGATTAATATCACCTGAAATAATGTTTGCATAAACTGGCATTGTAATCTGTGGATCTGGCAATTCTGGTGGAAGGAGGAACTGCCCTTGGCCATGAGTATGTGTAGGATGGAGCTTAGTTGCATAAACGAAGGCAGTACAAGCCAGTGTTGTGCAGTGTTTTCTCTGCAACACTACTAGGACTTTCTGAAAGTATATATTCTCTCACCTGTCATTCTCTTTTGGTGAATAGAACAAGGGGCACCTACTCCAGGTGTTTTCTGTGTGTGGTGGCCTACCACCACTTTGACATTGTTTATGCCTACCTCTCCAATGTCTACCATGACTTGACAAACCCCCTATCTTGCTACTGGTAATTCCCAACAGTCTCAACTTCTCTCTGTGTATCCCTATCTATCAGTAGGGGCAACTCTGTGGGGTCCAAAGCGTGTTCCTGGAACCTGCTGAGGTTTAGTAATGCAGTCTACTAGTAATACCTTCAGGTTACTATTATTTTTAAGCTGTGCCAGTTTTCTTGCTATCTATTCACTGATTATTTTGTCCACTATTGTCTATCTAGCTATGATTTTTTTTTTGTGTGTGTAAGTCCTGTCCTTTTGTCTTTTACTTGCTGTTTTGTAAAACTCTTAGCAGATACATTCTCTCTGTCCCTCTATGCTCTATACTTGCAAATACCCTAAAGCTGATGAGATCATTCACTGTGGCTGACTCAGTCTTTCTTTTAATGGGTGTACCACTTTGACCATGGGGCCCTACAAGTTCTCCAAAAGTGTTTTACATCTCTGCCTCTGATGACCTATTCCTATAGATGTCCTCAGGTAGTTTAAGGTTCAGGAAATTCTATAATGTTTATTTCTCACTTAAACTTGGTCAGTATAGGTTCTATTTGAACAGCTTTCTTGAGCAATATGAAAGTGACATCTCTTCTTCAAGTGGCAACCCCAGTGACCTCAGAGAGTAAAGCTCGCTCTACTTTTGTAACACTAGCATCTTCAACACATTACCAACAAGATTCTGGGAAGAGTGAAAGGAGGGTTGACTATCCCTCTAAAGGTTTTATGACCAGCCCTGGGAGGGTTATACACCATGACCTTATATGATACTGAGTTAGCTGTAAGGGAAATTGAGCAATATATGCTAAGTTTAATAAGCACATGGCAGAATCTCTGTGAGATCATCTTTCTGTTTTATACTTTGTCTGGTTCCCTCATGTTCATAAGGTGACAGCAGCAGCAAATGTTCTTCTAGTAGGAGAGAGGATAAATGATCTATTATAAGTCTTTCCTTCCAGTTTTTCCCACAAAGCAAAATGCCATGTGGATGACAGTTAAATACCTGGATAGGCAGTTTGACGATAATTGTGAGTCAGGACAGATGGTACCACAAAGTCCAAGAAAGGGTTTTGTTAGGATGGAATGGACGATGGTTTGCAAAGAGTTCAAGTAAGATTTTAAAGAGAGTGCTCTTAGAAATTAGATGATCCGTATTAGTAAATTCAGAATAAGTAGTCCAAAAAGAAATCATGAGATTCTTTCTTGTATTGTGGCTTATTGAGAGAATGGTTGCCAAGGGAGTGAGACCATGGTATTCATTCATGTTGCTACCCTCTGTACAAGTGAGTATTTTATTCTCATTGGAATTTTAGGGGAAATAAACAGAACTGTGAAAGTAACATAAAAATATTGTGATAACTGTAGTTTATGCCAATAAAAAGTCAGTTCGCTTGAAATTTAGCATAATGTCAACATGTTACTTGTAATTTTTAACATTTGTAAAATTCTTATAGAGCTATAATGAAATATAATTTATAAAATTGAAATTACTTATGACAGTACAGATACACATCTATGCTAATTGCTCTAATAACCCAGATAATTAATTATTATTCATTCCTAAAATGGAATGTCATTAAGTTATTTTACTATGATGGGTGTAATCATTTTAATAATATAAGTAATCTACACATTTTTCTAGATTAATCAGAGATGCTGTTCTAAAGCTCTTTTAATGTGATGAATTATATTAGTTCACTTATCAGCATCAAGGGTCTTTAAACTCTCTTAATAATCATATTTAAATTTTATCACTTAGAAATCAATTGATATTTTTATTTAAAATGACATAATATGACATATTCTACAAAACAGGAAGCTAGTATATATTCATGATTTGTGCCAAATAAATATCCAAATTAATGAATAAACACTTTATATTTGAACTGTTGTAAAGGTTACTTAAATTATGTCTTCCTGATATCTTGCTTGGACTAGTCACCTCCTACTGACTTTTAGCTCTAGTTCATCCTCCAAAATTACTAGATTATTTTAAAAAGGAAAGCTCACCATGAAACATCCTTATTTTAATATCATAGTTGTGACTTCCTGTTACCTAAGGATGGCAAACAATTTCCACTGCACTTTAACCCTTTTGCCTTTGCTGACTTCATGTCCTGTTACTTGCAAACAGAACGCTTCCTAAGCCAATGAGTGTCTGCTGTGTCCCTGAAATGAGCCTGAGGTATGCGAGTCAAAATTTTCTTGAAATACTGATTTTTTTTTTTACCCTAGCAATTCCTTTTCCTATTGCCTTTATCCCATTTGAAGCTGTTTGGTTCTGCACTTCTGCCTAGGGAAAAAATATAGAAAAAGTAGAGTGAGGAAAAAAGAGAGACTTATTCTGAATAGAGTCTGGCCTGTAAGGGTACAGAAAAGGTTCATGGCATAGTTAAAAGACATGAGAAAAATATCCTGAGTTAAGTGCAGGGGCCATTCCCTTTCCTTTTACCTCCAGATGATTTTGTGTGGCCCAAGAACATGAGATATGCGCTCTGTCTCCTCAGTATAGCCCTGGAAATCTGACAAGACCCCAGTAAGAAATTACTGCCTAGGCCCTCCTTGGTGGTGCAGTGGTTAAGCACTGCACTGTGAGCTGTTGGCAGCGGTGATGTGAGTTCAACCCACGGCCGGGGAGATTCCCACATGCGGCAGCAGACCTCTCCTGCCTCACCCGCCTCACCCGCTGCTCCCCTCATCAGTGTATTTCTGTTACTCTGCCTGTTCTGCTCCCAACTCTGTCTCTGGTGAACCCTGTCACCATCCCACGCCTCTGGCCTATACCCCAGCTTGATGCATAAATAAATAAATCTTTAAAAAAAAAAGAAATTACTGCCTGGCATGTCCAGTAGATAGCGTCTCATCATTTAAGTTTTCCAGCATGAATCTGGAGTTACCAGATGATTCTGGTGTTTCTTAGAATGGAACAGAAGTAGCAGGAGTAGCAGAAGGAGAGCTATTGAAACAAATCACCATGGGACAGGAATCAAAAGTTTTCACTGAGACTTGGTAAACTCTTAATGAATTGTTTTAGTGATGTACCCCATCCCCGGTGTTGATAGAAAATGGGAAACTCTAAAAATTATGCTTAAAGAATCTACACAGAGAAATTTAGCTAAGATAGAGAAAGTTAAAGTAGCTACATTTCTAGCACACATGAAATTATACTCTGAAATTCACATCACTTATGGAAATTTATACCCAATTCTTTGTGGGCATTTAAGTAATGGTATAATAAAAATAATCAATTCATGACTGAGAAACAATCATTTTCCCTTTTAGGTACCCATACATTTTATTTGGTAACAAGATGTAACTTAGGATCTTTCACAAAGATCCTAAAAATCATCTTGAAAAATGAACTGATACTAAAGCTTTTTTAACTTGTCTTTCTTTAATTGTAAGAAATGATACTCTTTTAAAAGTTGATCTACAATCATAAGTCTTTTAATTATGGATTTATACACTCATTTTTTTCTTTACTGATTCTCAAGTATGTTTTAACTATGAATATATTTCAGACATTAGTATAGACATTAGTATTAGTATAGTGGAAATACAAAAATAAAGTCCCTGTCCTCAAAGAACTCAAATCTAGTAGGGTGACATAAAAGCAATGTAGTAATCATATAGAGTATCACCTAAAAAAAAAGTAAGGAATTGTGGATTATAAGAACAGCTCCTTTTTTATTTAGCCTTTGATTATAGGTATTGAGAAATGTATACACTAGATGAGGAGGGAATTTTTTCAAGGAAATAATTTGGTAGCATTTTCATTAAGTGAGAAGCATAGAAAAAGTGTCGATGTAATTGGTTTTCATGTTAATGAATTTATTTAGTGCACCAGGATACACTGTTACTTTTTATATTTGAAACAGTCTTCAAATGTTGAATATAAAGCTTATAAATTTATGCCATTTCATCCCCTTACATTTTATTATTGACTTAATATTTTATTGTAAAGCTGTAATTAAAATGTTGTCTAAGAATTTTAACATTTACTCATAGGAATCATCTCTCTCTACCAATATAGAGTAACTTTATATTTAATTCTCCTGTAGAAACACTGCAGGCAAATAAAATGAAAGCAAACATTTTTATGGTACAATTCTTGTTTTGAGTTGAACTCCTAGTTCTGATAATTGTGAATGTGATCCTATTTGGAAATTAATTTGTTGCAGATGTAATCAAGTTGAAGTCATACTGCATTAGAATGAGCCTAATCCAATATGACAGGTATCCATATAAGGGAAGTTACAGACACACACAAAGCAATCCACAAGATTTGCTTTTATTAGTCATGTAAATAACTCGTGATTATTATATGTAACTTCCCAAGTAAATTACTGTCACAGCAGGGTTGTCTGGATGTAATCATATTCAGGTGGTATTTCAGGTGTGTTTATTAAAGATCAACAGTATCATCTTAACTTGGGCAAATTGCCCTCTGCTCTTGTCTTAGGCCTCAGAAGTTTCCTGCCCCTTAGCATGACTTGCTTGAGATTTTTAAGTTTTCATTGGCATTTGAGAAAGCTTGGGATTGGCACTGCCATCTATTTAACAACAGCTTAAAAGGGTGCCCCATCCCATTTTTATTTTTGTGGGGCTGTGGCATTGTACTGTTAGATATCTATTTTTTCTCCGTGACTGGAGAAAAGAAATTAGCTATAAATGATATATATGAGAGTAAAGTACAAAAAGAATGTTCCAAGATCTGAATAGGAAGAGGTGGAGCCTAGACATTGAGAAATCTCTGAGTTCAATTTTGAATAATAAACATATAATACTTTTCTGTTCTTCTAAGTCCATCATTGTACCTCAGATGAGACAACATATTTTAAATGAAGTTGTTCATATAGATTTGAATGTCATAAAAAATAGTTGCCCTGGACAAATACTCTTTAGGGATAAGTTCTGTCAATAGCTATGAAAGAGAACAATGAAGGGACTAGAATTGGGCCGAGGGAAAATGGACAAAGCCCGAGCCAACCTAGCCAGGATTATGCCCCTATTATCTGAATGAAATTGTCTCACCGTTGAATGCTCATCTCTGTCACTGGTCCCTGAAGAGATAGAACGTGGACAAAGTGGTACTGTGTAGCTGAAGCCCACCCCCAAGAACCTGATAGCTGGGGGTCATCTGATTCCCTTTAAAATTGATTTTTCTATTTTTTTAAACTTTTTAAGAAAGATTTATTTATTCATACAAGCTGGGGTGTAGGCCAGAGGTGTTGGGTGGTGAGAGGATTCACCAGAGACAGAGTGGGGAGCAGAACAGGCAGATTGACTTGAAATACACTGCTGAGGGAGCAGTGGGCGAGACAGGAGAGGTCAGTTGTACCATGTAGGAATCTTCCTGGCCAGGGATCGAACTCCTGCTACAGTGGCTGTGGATAGCTTCATAGTGCTGTGCTTAACCTGTTGCGCCACCAAGGAGGCCTGATTTTTCAATTTTAAAGTTTAATATTTCTTACTATTGAAGACCTCCTTTCTTAAATAGTCACATCCTTCTTTTCCCTCCATCTACCCTCTCACATTATTTCCTTCTACCCTCCCAATTTTTAATTTTCATTAATTCAATACTAAGTATATCAGATGACCTTGGAAGTTCTGATTTTAGCTGAATCAAGTTGGGACATTTCTTTTTCTATATTACCTGTTTTTCCCCTTGGAGACAGATGACATTCCTGAGACCCTCTGTCCTCTTGTTCCAGTATGAACCACTTGCCCTTTGGGTGGCTGCGCAGCTCTCATCTCAGAATCTCCTTTGTTAGCATCTTTGAAAACCCCTGGGCCTTTCTCTATTGAATTCCATTTTGTGGGCACTATATTCTCTTTTCATTTACCCCTCATCTTGGTGTTATACTTTATAGAAGAGGAAAGACATGCTGGGTTTGATAACTGGTTTAGTGAAATAAACTGAAAATAGGCAGATTAAAAGGACAAATGTGTACAAATCTATTAATTTTCAATATTATCTGCACATGGACATTACAATCAGAAATAGTTACTTTCCCACCCCAAACACTGAGAGTTGAGAGCTTAAATTTTGTCTTAGTAGAAGAAAGGGAGGACGATATAGCCACTTATGGAAGAGAGTAAAGATTTTTTTTAGGGAAGATGGATGGATGGACTTTTAGGACAATAAATGGGAGGGTATGAAGATTTGTGATAAAACTTGTCTGGGGTCGGATGTTGAAGTCTAATCTCTTCTTCTGTGATAAAAGTCAACCTTCCATGGGTGATGAAATCCATGGAAGGAGATTTGTGACAGTTGAGTTCTTTTGGAAGATCTGTCTTTAGACAGATAAGGGGAATTCAGAAAAAGCTTCTCCCTACAATTGTTTTTCAAGTACCTTCTGATCAAAATAATCCTCATGCCAAAGTGACATATTGTGGGGTGAAATGTTCTACCTTTCAACATTGATTTTATGAAACAGAAGACAAAGAAGAATAGTTGACAGAACATTAAATTTGAAAATATCTTTATCCCTCATATTTGACTTGAACAAATGTCTTGATCATATAACTTTTTCTCAGAATGTTGAAATATTGCAACTGTGTCTTCTAGCTTGAGATTCAGTTCATTCCTCTCTTTTCATTACTTGCCTTACTCCCCTTCTCAGTCATGTTTGATATCTTTGTAAGACTTTATCCACCATGGTACCATGTCTTTAGACAGTAAATATTTTTCCTTCTACCAAGGAGTTTACAAAGGTTATGGAGGACAACAGGGAGTCTGGTTGTTGTTGATGTAAAGTCTCACAACTCTGCTAATTTTCAGCTTACGCAATGCCTTGTATCCCGTGTATTTTTCAGGATCTAGGAAAAGGAACTGACTACGCTTTTGTATGTGTTACCCCTATGACTTGGTGGGATTTTGTTTATCTCTTTATTCCTTATTGTCACTGTTATTGAGTTTTGAGGAGAGGAATTAAGGGTATAAGTTAATGATATTCAGTGAGACATTTAAATCTCAACCTCTAATCAACATCCTCAGTGACATTTCTGCCTTTTTTGTTTCTTTGCTTAAAATATTCTCATGAAATTGCAAATATTGTTAATAGTACAAAAATTCTGATGAAGTATAGAGCAGTGAAGATTTTTTTCATTTTATAGTCTCTAAACAGTCCTAAAACTAAAAGTGATATACACACAAAAACCCCATATTTACAGAAAATAATATATAAATTTTAATGAAATTAAAAACCAGTCACAGTTCTAAAACCGAGAGTAGTTTAGGAAATTAGGAAGTGATACAGGAAAACACTACAAATTATGAAAGTAAGGTGCTAAGAGCACACACGCATTTTTAAATTTCTTGCAGGATGCAGAATTTAAAAAATGAACTCACCATACAAGTGAAAAATCAGACTAGAAGCATGAAAATGTATCATGAGCTCTGCTGAAATAAATTCAACAATATTGAGAAGAGAGAAACAAGTTATAAAAATAAATGAAGATGATTTGGCAGATAAAAAAGGTAGAGTCCTGATACTTTATAGGACTCAAGCAAAGGATGTATTGATAGACATTACAACTTCAAAATATAAGAGGAAATATAAACCTGACTGGGATTCTATTAACAAACCCAAATTTGTAATTAACTATCATCTTCATTTGCTCCGTGGACAAGGGGTATGCTACATAGTTAGTGATTTTTACTGGGAGTGAAACTCCAATATTATATTGGAAATTTTGAGAAAAAATAAGATGTGTTTCTTAGGTAAGATATTAATTCCTGGAAAAACTTATCTTTGGAGGTAGTGGTAAGAATTGAATCACATTTGATATTTCAAATAAAACTATGAAATATTTTTGAGTATCATTTAATTTTCAAGCTGGGAAGCATGTTTTTATAAAATAGGAAACATTAACTTTACAATTTTGAAATATATATGTGTGTATAGTGTTATCAACATAATCAGTCATGCATGCATGCATACCACACTTTATTGCCTACTCTTGCATTTAACTGCTTTTTCAATACAGAAAAATTCCAATAAAATCACATTTATAAATTCAGTAATCACCTGTTGATTCCCTGATGGAGACTATTTCAGCAAACTTTGCTTCATTCTTTCTTTTTCTACTTCCTTGCATCTAAATGAAGTAAGTATTAGAGATACTCTTCTGATATAGAAAATTTCCTTTCTTAGTAGACAAGAACTTTTGGTGTTACTTTGTATAATATTCTAATAGTGAGGATAGGTATTAGAGTAGATTTAAGTTGAGCTTGAGATGTTCAGACTAGTGGCATTTCTGTGTTGTTTTAATGATAATGTGTGTGTGTGTATGTGCGTGCGTGCATGTGTGTGAGTGATGAATATGATTCTCTTCTGGAGTATGTGCTGATTTGCTTGCATTGTTCAGGAACAGATGAGAGATATAAATGGATGGGGAAGATGCATGTAGGAGAGCAGAGAGGTGTATTTATTTCATGTACAGAAACTGCTACCAGTCCTTTCCTCCTGTTCCAACTCTTTCCTGGTACCTGCAGATTCCAAGTCTAGTGCCTTTGTTGAATTCAGCTAAGAATAGATGCATCTTTCTCTTGTATAGACTGTTTCCATATATTCTGAGTCGTAGCGTCATTTTTCTGTTTCATCCAAGGAAATCTTCACTATAACCTAATTTCCCCAGAATTTTTGGAATCTCTCATCCACTGAGGGTCATTCTTTTGTTTTGGTGATTTCATTTTTTCCCCTGCAATTAATATGAATCTGAGCTGGAACATAGAATGAAAACTGCATTATCATTGAACTATTCAACAGTTAGCCATTTGGAACCCTACCATCCATGAACTACCTCTCTGCCCTCCTCAGGCACAAGCCACATTGTATCTGGTATCTGCACATAATTATGTTCTTTGGATAATGATATGAGCACTGTAGCTAAATACTGACCCATAGTGTCAGGGATCTTTCTATTTTTTTGTTGTTGTTGTTCTTAGGAAAATATAAATATCAGGAAATTATAGTTCTTTGAAAGTATACCGATTAGTGAAATCTTATTCTATATTCTGTTTTTTTTAAAAATTACAAAGGTTGCATATGAAATTTGAAATATACTAATGAAGATTACTTCATTTGAAAGAATAAGGTGAAACTGCATAAATTAAACTGGTTACTGACTTAAAAAGGCCCTAATCTGTAGTATCTTAGTGTGCTGAACATGAATATAACCCTGAAAATTTTTTATTAGCTCTCGTTTTGAAGATATTTCATATAATTCATGTTATATGTTTCACCGTGTAAATTTATCCAGTAGGACTGCAACAACATCCTAAATCAGCCCAGAATGATGTAATATTGCATCACATTGCATGATACCATCATGCACACATCATCCAGTGTTGATTGCATCATTTTCGATGCAACACAATACTACTGCCAGGCAGCTGCTGAAGTAAGCTGAGGTCAGCAGTGCACTATAGAAAGTCCTGTCGGAAAGGTTGAGCATTGAAAATATTTCAGACTTTGTGTGAGACAGTTGATGCTACTGTTCCATAGAACTGTTATTATTTTATCCATTTAGGCACAATACAGAACAGTAATGCCTCGTAAGTGTGTTAATAGAGTGGACAATTTCTGCTCTATTTGTGGGGGAGTGACATTTGCCAACCAGAAGAAAAGTATCACTTCTCAAGTGAAGGCTTATCATCTTGACTTTGGATGCAAGGTTGGTGACCAAGACAAGCCTTGGGCCCGCATATATGCTGTGCTCCATGTACAACACAGCTTTCACAGTGATGAATGGCAAAAGACCATCAATGCCATTTGCAGTTCCCATGGTGTGGAGAGAGCCAAGCAACCACATAAAAGATTGTTCCTTCTGTTTGGTTCCTCCTCTATCCGGCGGAATAACAAAGCAAAAGAAGTTGAGAATAGTCTATCCAAACATTCCATCTGCATTGAGACCAGTTCCACATGGTGAGGGACTTACTATTCCAGAACCTCAGCAGAATATTCTCTTGATTCATCTGATGAGGACAGGGTAAGCCGACCTGTTCTCCTATTCCATCAGCATGCAGTGATCCAGATGTTCACTGTGGTGCATCATCTACCCCACACAGACTAACACAGCAAGAACTAAATGACCAGGTTGGTGATTTGCACTAATCCAAGAACAAGGAAGAATTGCTAGGATCAAGACTCCAACAATGGAATCTTCTAGAAGAAGATGTCACAATTGCTTTTTATCGAAAGGCCACCAGCAGTTGGAGCCTTTCTTCAGAAAGGAAAGTACTCCAGTATTCTATTCCGATATTGAGGGCCTCATGAATGCCTTAGCAATCACACGTGACCCACAAGAATGGAGACTATTTCTAGACTCTTCAAAACTGAGTAGTAAGGCTGTGCTTTTGCACAATGTAAACCATCTTCCATCTATTCTATTCCTGAACAGCTGTACAAGAGACAAGCGAAGAAATTGAAGAAGTAGTCTATGACTTGATTTTTTACAGTTATTAACCATAGGCTTATTAGTATTGGCATACATTTCATGATGTAAACATCAATTTATTGCAGATTACAAAAAAAAATCTAGAGTCAAAATTAGAATTTGACCATCATATTCATGTTGAGCACACACAAATTGATAGGAAATGACTAACTTTATTTCAGTAACATGACTTTTGTAAAAATTTGTTGACCAGTGATTAGAGTATTGTATTGCTGGATCTCATTTCTGTTTTTTTTTTTTAAGATTTATTTATTTATGCATACAGGAACTGGGGTGTAGGCCAGAGGTGTAGGGTCATGAGAGGATTCATCAGAGACAGAGCAGGGAGCAGAACAGGCAGATTGGCTGAAGTACACTGCTGAGGGGAGTGGCAGGCGAGACAGAAGAGTTCTGCTGCCCCATGTGGGAAGCTCCCTCACTGGGGATTGAACTCTTGCTGCAGTGGCTACGGATAGTTTCATGGTGCTGACACTTAACCCGTTGCACCACCAGAGAGGCCCCTCATTTGTTTTTATGACACTCAGAATATAAATTTGCATTGCATGCTGCCTCCTTTAGCCAATCTTGAAAAACACTATAGTCATTTGTTTGCATCTGAACTATAAGGATTATTTCTTTAAATTTTTTATTTATTGTAGCTCCTTATTTCAAAAAATTACTTGATTTTGGAAGGGACAAAACAGTTGAAATTATAAAGGTGAATTATTTTCTAGGAGTTCACTGTATTTTGGCTCAATTGACTTTATAAAACTTGAATATTATTTTATAATAAGATACAATTTCATTTCCTAAGTATTTTAAACCAGGTAATACAACTCCTGCTCTCAATATTCATAGTTATTTAATTGGTCAGTTGTTTGAAGATTAACCTTCTCTTTTGAGAATATTAAATAAAATTTGTGTAGTAAAACTATTCATATTTTTCAGTAAAAATAGAATTAATGCAATGGGAAAAGACTATAAATAATGACATGCTTCATTCATTTTCACGTCTACTCCTGTGAATACAAATGATTCTTAAAACTTAGTTTCTCTGTCAGAATAAATACCTATATGTGTACATAATGTTTTTGCTGTTATGTATATATGTATAGTAATAAATGTCAAAATTAATATATTTATATGCATACATATAGATCAGGTGTAGTCACCTTTTTATGTATATAGAAAACATACTTCATATATAGATGTCAATAGTGCACATACACACTATGTGTGTGTGTGTATGTGTATATGCATGTTTTCAAATGCAAATAAACAGACTACTTGAAGTCCTCCCTTCTCCACCCATGCCTTATTATTCTGAACCACACATTCACTTTTATTGAGTGGTTAGGGGTAGGCTGACACTTTTCAGGCTGAAAGGCAGAAACATTTATCTTCACTGACAAACAATTTGTGAGTACTTTCTTTGGGTTACAAGACACTTGCTCTAACACAATTCTCATTCTATTCTATTATGAAGCTCCTGCAACATTTGGCATCTTTTAACTAAATTTGCATGTAATGCACCAAGTGGCACCAGAGGTTGATTGTAACATATATTAAAATGTTAATGCAAAGTTTTATAACTCTGAAAGTAAAAAAGGAATGTGGGAATTATTTTGAATGCAGTTTTTAGGAAGGAAATTATTAGTTTTTATCTGAATATAAGTACAGTGTTTTTATTAAAATTATGAGACAATACCAAAAGGAAACGTGATATATTTATAATCTTACTAATCAAAGATAATTGTTGTTGATATTTTACATATGTCCTTTAATCATATTTCTCTAAAAATGCTGATATATATATTTAATTTTCTAACCATACAGCTTAATTATCATTTTTGCTTAATTTTGAATGACATTTTTATGTTATTAAAATATACCAAATACTTGATATCTTGGTTTTTAATGAATGCATGCTAATTCATCCTGTGTATATGCTAACATATTATCATATTATAACTATTTTTGGTTATTTATGTTAGTTTCATTTTTTTGCTATTATAAATTATACCATGACATAACCATTCATAATTTTTCATGCAAATCTGTATTAGTTTTGACCATTTATGTATTTTTTATGTGTAATCTCATCATCTCATCATATTTTAAATCTCTGAACGTCTTACTGATTTATAAGTCATATTTTTCTATAATGTTATTAATCTAAAGACTTGTATATTTTGCAAATGATTCCCCTACTTTTTCAGATGCTTTATATTTTAAATGTTGTCTTTTAAAACATGTATTTTTGTTTAAAATATCTATTTTCATAAATCTCTGGAGAAAGGTTGACAGTTCTTCAAAAAGTTAATTACACACTTACTTTATTATACATCAACTTTTCTCTTAGGGATTTACCCCCAAATAATAGAAAGCATATACCCACAAAATGTGTGCACAAGAAAATTCATTATAGCACTTCATAACAGCAAGCTATTGAAAGCAACTTAAATTTACATCAAAAAGGAATGGATAAAAATTGTGGTATATTTATAAAATGGATATAGTTGACATTAAAAAGAATGAACTATATGTATTCACATAAACGCAGAAGATGCTCAGAAACATACTCATTGAAAGAAGCAAGATACAAAATAGTACACTGTGATTCTGTTCCCGTTAAGTTTCAACTTCAGGTATAAAAGATATGTAGGTTTGGAAATCCTGAGAAACATTGCCTATTTGAAAGGGAGAGAGGGAAAGAATGGAAAGGAACACAATGGAGCTTTTAGAGGTTTTTTTAATGTCAGTTTCTCATTTAGGGCATTGGTTACATGGATTTATACTTGTCAGAATACAGTGACTTTTGTTTGCTCAAAAATCACGTGCTGAGGTCCTAACCTGTGCTACCTCAGAATGTCACTGTATTTGGAGATAGGGCCTTTAATAGGAGGTCAGTGATTCAATATGACTGGTATTCTCATAAGAAGGGAACGTGAGAACACAGCCATCCAGTGGAAGGCCATGCAGAGACACAGAAAGGAGATAGCTGGCTAGCTACAAAACAAGGACAAAGGCCTCAGAAGAAGCCAACCCTGCTCACACCTTGATCTCAGAATCCTAACCTTCAGAATTGTAAGAAGATATTTGTTGTCCACCTAATCTGTGGTAGTAGTTGTGGCAGTTTTAGCAAGCTAATATATCTATCCTCTAGATGTATGCAGATCACTGTAAGTTACTGTACTCAACAAACAAAAATGTCAATAACTAGACATTGACTTATGACCATGCCAGAGTAACAGGGGAAGAATTAACTTGCTGATATAACTGAGGGAAAAATAAACAAGGCAAAACTGAAATAATGAGGAAAAAACAGACAAATCATATAAATTTATGATTTTCAAGGTATGGACATTAGACAGTGAAGATAATATTAATAACCATGAAGACAGCGTAATTACAAATTTTATTTGGGAAACAGTCTCAGACATGAATGAATATCTTCACTGTTGGGTAATTTAGACTAAGTTAATATATACTAAATCTTTTTGAAGAGTATGATAGCTATGATTGTATATCCTCTCCATTATCTTTTGTTATATTACACAAGATTAATTATATTTTAAAGCTTTACTTATTTTTAAAAGATTTATTTATTTATGCGTACAAAAGCTGGGGTGTAGGCCAGAGGTGCGGGTGGGGGGGGTCATGGAGGTAAAGGGATTGACCAGAGACAGAGTGCGGAGCAGAACAGGCAGATCCACTGAAATATACTGCTGAGGGGAGCAGGGAGCAAGGCAGGAGAGGTTTGCTGTGCCCTGTGTGTCAGATCCCTGGCCAGGGGGATTGAACTCATGCGGCAGTGACTCCGGATAGCTTCATAGTGCTGAGACTTAACCCCTTGCGCCACCAGGGAGGCTGCTTAAAGCTTTACTTTCTTTTATTTAGTATTTTCATTCATTAAGAAGAAAGCATTATCTTCCAAAATGGCACTTTATTTATGGCATAAAATCCTGTGCAGTCCAAGTTGAAACTAAAGAAAAATTATGAACAAAATATTGAGTTACTGCCGCTACTTAGTTTTTGTTTAGTTTTCTTTGCCTATAAAATCACACCAATAAAATCTGCATTAACACAACTTCCTCAGTTACTTTCCCCACTGATGCCACTAATTAATCATGATAATGCTAACAGAAGGACCAGAAAAATAAACACAACTAATACTGAGTACAAATATCCCTAATTAAAAGATGCACTGTATTTCCCCTGCAGAGGGAGAAAATATTTCCAAATGCAGTGTGTTAGCTCACTTTCTCAATGTTACTAAGTATAGTTTTCAACTTGTTTTGTTGCCCATTTATTTACTCAAGGTTATGTATTTTCTTGAGTTACTGAAATATTTGAGTCAAAAAGAAAAAAAAATTAAATTCATAGTAAGCAGAAGAAAGAAAAAAAGCAATCAATGAAATAGAAAAATGAGACATCAATGAAGTAAAAATTCTTTGAGATTAATAAAAGTGATGTGAATTACAGTGAAAAAGGAGAGATTTAAATGATCAATATAAGAAATGAGAGAGTGCCCATCACTCTAGATTCTACAAACATATGAAGTAAATCAGGGAATATTAAGAACAACTTTATAGCCAATAAATTGAACAATGTAGATGAAATGAACAAATTGAAAAACTAAGCTACTAAAACTCAAGAAGAAATAGATGACCTGAATAACTCTTTTATCTAGTGGAAAAAATTGAGGAGGTAAAGCATCTCACTTTATTTTTCTTTTATGAAATCCCATTTCAAACTTTTTGCCCATTTTTCTATTGAACACTCTGTATTTCTCTATTTGTTGACTCTTATATTTTACCATATTGATCCATTGTCAGTTTTACGGGTTGCAAGTAACTTTTCCATTTTGTTTACAGTGCTCTTCACTGAATAAAAGATACTTAGTTTTCATTCAGTGAAATCTATTAAATGTACCCTTTATGAATTTTACTTTATGAGACTTTTTTAATCCTTCCCTAACCCTATATAGAAAAGATATTCATAGATTTATAGCTTTGCCATTTATATGGGTATCTATTCCTTTACTCCAGTTTGTTTGAGATTTAATATAACATACCTCTTTATCTTGGTAATTTTCTGAGTTTTCTTTCCTGTTCATTGGTCAATTTATTCTTGACTACGAAGCTTTATTACTGTGGTTGTTTAATATATTTTGATAGTGATTTAATGAGCATCCCTACTTCCTTTGCTTTTTGTTTTTTTCAAATTTGATACAAACTCTTCACAGAGTTCTATTTTCCCATATGCATTTTTTTCTGTAACTCTTTTATTGAGGTAACATATACACTTTTTATTAAGGTTCCATATGCATTTTTAGATAAATTTGTTGACTTCCTCAAAAAAACTGCGTGTGTTATTTTATTGGAATTGCTGAATTTATAGATTTATTTGCAGATAATTGGAAGAGTTACAATTCTGAATGGTTTCACCTGTACACATGGCATAATTATTAACCATCTTAGAAATCTCTCCATAGAATGTTTGCATATTTTTTGATGAAGGTCTTGTGCACACTTTAATTTCTTTGTTTAGTTCCTCACAGTATTCTGGTGTTTTCTTTCAATAATGCATATTAGTCAAATGTTGGACCTCTTGAATTGGCTCTTTTTCTCTCCCATTCTATCTTTTATCCCCTATATTGTTCCACTTTGAATAATTTTCCGACTTTCTCTTTCAAACACTAATTAGTATTTTATTTTAATTAATTTTCATAACTCTTGTTTTCTGAGTACCTTTGTCATAATGTTCCTTTTTATATTGAATAAATGAAGGCCTTATTTTATTTCCCAGGGAATATTGACAATGGAATTTTAAAGTATTTTTATTTTTATCTTCTCTATTCTGAGTCCTTTTTATTTGTTTGTTTGTTTTCCTCCCCATTTTTCACATAGGTGTCTATCCTTTAATAGTGATTTTTGGCTGACCTTTCTGTTTAAGAATGAAGTGGGACATGTATAGGAGGAGTTTTGTTGTGGTAGTCAGCCACATTTTAATTGGGACTTCCCAAATGTTAATATCTCCACCTTTTTGTCTCTCTACTGAGAATGAACTTCAAAGGTGTAAACTCGGTTTCTGTTGTCCCAGAACCTATTAGAAGAAAAGGGCTTGTGGGTGGGGAGGGTAAAGGTGGAACTTAACATTCAATTTGTAGATATCACTTAATCCCTCTGTTTGTGTGGCATCCCATCTTTGTACTACTCTGTAATGTGGTCCTGAGTTTAGAATTTCTGTTGAATTTCTTTAGATAATATATCTTGCAGTTTTTCTATACTGGAGGAGAAAGTGGGGTCAAAGACTCTCAGACCTAGTTGCTCCTTAAATAGGTTGAACTAGTTCCTCTGTTTATATGCTGCTGGCTTTACTTGAACCTTTCTTCTCTTTTTTATCCCTCTGTGCAAGCACTTAGGTTTTCTCTCTCTTCTCTGCTAAGTCATTACCATATCTGCATCTGTTTCCTGTTTTTATATCGCAGGTTGCAATTACTGATGCCTCCTGCTTTCATCAATCATAACATACTGATGCTATGTTTTTGTTATTGTTCTACTTGGTTTTTGATCTGTCTTTTATCGTGCTATATTTAAATGAAGTCAGAAACATTTTTTTCCATTATGCATTTGTTTGTAGTGTACAAGCTTCTGTATATAGAAAGAATTCTATATATGTTTCAGATTAAATACATGTTTGATAGCATATACAAACATATAGTGGTAATTTAATTCAACAATTACTAAGTGACAGTGACTCTGTGAGGCAACAAGAAACTGTGTTCTTGTGGGTAAGGAAGACTCAACCAATAAGATCTATATGACAATCGATATTAATGGTATTTCTATGAAGAAAAATATAACAGATAAGGTAATGGTAACAGATAGGAAGAATATTTTAAACAGCCTGTTCAAGGCGTCTTCCTTTAGGAAGAATATTTTAAACAGCCTGTTCAAGGCTTCTTTCTTTTCCCTTAATATTAAAAATATTTTTTTCTTGATTAACACAGGTATCAAATGAATCGACAAGAAATTCACTTAGAAATAAGAATGATACTTGTAACAGTTTGTAGAGGTTATAATTACTTTTCAAGAAATATATCTCTCCTTCTCATTTTCCCTGTCTTAGGAGAATTGGAAAAATAGAACTGTTTAATGAATGTGTGGTTTAAATACCCTTTGGAAATCTAAGTTGTTACTGAAAAAGATGTATAATGCAGTTATATTCCTTTGTTTATGGAGCTAGAGGAGTGAAGGGAAGCGAGCTGGGGCTAATAGAATAGATTACATCTCACTTATGGAACATAGATTAAAATAATGTATTTTATTGTGGCTCTGCCTTCAGAATTCAAACTAAATATCATTTACTTTTTCTATTTAAGTAATAGCCTCAGGGATTTTTTTGAAAATCATTATCAGAAGGTAACCTAATATATCATTGATACAGTTTCTTCCTATTGCGGTGTCATTGACAAAATATCATGTTAACAATATCACCTTTTCTAGTCTTGATATGAGAAAATAGAAAAAGGCTCCCAAAATGTATTTTTTCCAATAAAAGTAATTCTGATATATTCTCTTTTGTCTCACTCTATTTTATTGAAAGAGAAACAATATCAAATGTTTTCCTGTACATTGCTTGGAAAGCGAACATTTATATGGTCTATTTTAATTCATAACATTTCCTTTGAACATCTTACCTATATTTATTATATGATAGTGGTTTAATTTAATATGATTTTCTAATATACTTTTCTACTAGAATCACTAAATGTAAACGTTAAAGTGTCTTAACCTCATTTACAAATTTACGTATGCTTACAGAACAATGGATTTGCGATATGATTGTTTTTAAAGTGAGGAATATTTTCAAATTTGAGAATAAACTGGACATATGGTTCCAAAGTTAGAACAAGGTTCACAGCAAAATCCCTCCCTTCCTCCACAGCCCCACTCTCCTCAGTCCCTTTCTCCTTGTGGAAGTAAACATTTAGTGTGTCTTCTGTATCTTTCCAAAAATGCTATTCATATGCAAACAAGCTTGAGTATACATTCTTGCTGGCCCTTATGTACATCAATTTAGCATATTTTAAAATTGTCCTTCACATTGTTTTAATCATTGTCAGGGAGATCTTTCTATATTATAATAGACTATATAATATAAAGTGCTTCCTCAATTATTTAATATCTACATAGTATTAGATTTTACAACATACCAATATTTACTTAATATGTCTCCAATTAATGCTTATTTACATTTCTCCCAACCTTTTGCAAAAATATAATCAATGATATAACAAGCATATACTAATATTATTCGTGCATATATAAATCTTTGGGGAGCTGCGACAGATGTTGAATTAGTGAATATAAAGATCCAGACTTTTGTAATTTTGCTTAATATTACAGATTTCCTCCATTTTGAATAAAAAATTTAGAGAAGTAATATCCATACAATATTTTCACTCACTTTTGGATTTGTATTTATATGTTAGGTAAAGAATATCTCAGAATAGTTTTTTTCTCATGTTAAAAGTGAGGTTGAGAATAATTTAATGATCCGTTTGTGTTTCTTTTTCTGAAGACTCTATATTAATGTAATTTCACTATTTTCTTTAGGACTGCTGTTATCAATATCTAGGAACTCTGTGTGTGAGTGAGTTTGTATTTGCTATGGAAATGTTTTCTATGTGAATATTTCTTCCAGTTTGTTATTTGTCTTTTGAGTTTGCTTTTGGTCTTTAATTTTTTAATTTTGAGTAAAAATTTGCATTCTAAATTTTGAAGGGTTACTTCCATGTCTTTTGATTTATCAGATTATTTATTTTATATTTTAATAATTGTATACTTTAGAAGTTATCCTAATTTTTCACACAAAATTTAGATGTCCTAATATTCTTTCCCAGATGCCACCACATTCTTCCAATACCATTTATGTAAAAATTATTTCTTCATAGATTTATAATGTCACCTTAATCATAACCTATATTATCTCATATTTTGGGTTTCTCCTTGGGTCAGTGGAACTCAAATCGAACTTAATTTTAACATGATTGGTTTTCTGTGTAACTGAATTTTTTTTTGCATTTTCAGACATTTTGAGAAAATAACTCGTTCAGATAGAAATTTTTACAGTATAGATTTCAAGTAATTTTCCTATATGTTTTCAAATTTTATTGTACCCTTTTCTCTAAAATACTGTTTATTTGGTGCATTTTAATGAAATCTCAAACTGATGAATTATTTTAAGAATTTTTCATAGTTAATTTTGAGATATCTCAAATCAACATACCTAATACTGAATTTGCTTTTTTTTCTTAAACCTATGACAAATTCACCCACCCATATTTGGGAGCCATCCTTCTCTCCTGCTTCTCATTCACTAAACCTGTTGGTTCTGATTCCTAGTTTCTCTCCAATATCAATCTTATTATCTCCATCTCTGGCAAAAGTGACACCATTTCTTACCTTTGACAGTTCAACAAGTCCAACATGCGGCTACCTGCATTATGTCCATATGAAAGCTAGAGATTAATTAAAGGAGCAAAAACAATCTTGTTTCCCCCACTATCACCACTAAAAACCCTTCAATGCTGCTTCATATTTATTCTTTCAATTTGTATCTGAGATACTTAAACTAGATTTGAAAATGTACTATGCAAATTATGAAAAAGTATTGACACATGTTAATGTATTATATAACATGTAACATTGAGTAAATTTAAGATGTACAGTATATTATTTGGATAAACTTATTTTGTAGGGTTAATGCACATTAGTTAAGATCTGTATCAGATAATTATTTCTTATTGGGAGGTATGAATACTTAAGATATGTGCTCAACAACTTTTCAAGTTTACGGCATTATTAAGTTTAATTATTATGTTGCACATTAGATCCCACAACTTACTCATCTCACAACTGGAGGTTTGTACTCTTTGACCAACATCTATCCTATTTTTTTGCCTTCAGTCCTCTGGTGGCCACCAACCATTCTAGTCTTTCTATAACCCCAGCTTTTTTTTTTTTTTAAGATTTATTTGCAAGCTGGGGTTCAGCCAGAGGCATGGGGAGGCGAGAGGGTTCACCCGAGACAGAGTGGGAGCAGAACAGACAGATCGATGGAAATATACTGCTGAGAGGAGCAGCGGGCGAGGCAGAAGAGATCTGCCGCGCCATGTGGGAATCTCCCTGGCCAGGCGTCGAACTCGCCTTGCCTCTGCCAACAGCTCCACAGTGCAGTGCTTAACTGCTGCGCCACCAGGGAGGCCCACCCTAGCTTTTTTTGCATGTTGAGATCATGTAGTATTTGTCCATTGCCTTGAAATTACTTTCTTGTGAGTTTTGGTGGTTTGGTTTTGTTTTGTTTGCTTTGATATAGTAAAAACTCTCTTCAGTGAAATGGTCATGTTTTTAATCTGATATAGATGTTTATTAATTTGTTCATACCTTAAGCAACATAGACATAAACTTATTTATAACTTAGATCTCTATTGTACTTGTTTTCTTCCTTTTTAAATTTCTCAATTAACTTACCTACTTGAGATAAAGTGACATCATTCATGAAGGTGCGTTGTCAGGAAGTCAAAAAAAAGTATCCCATTAGAATAAAGTAGCTGACTAAGCATCATCGTTGGGATGTATGAAAATTAGTAAAGCTTAGTTTAGAAAGCAAAGCTTTTGTTATTTGTGGATTTCTCTTACTAAATGAATCCTTTTTGCTCAGGCGATTGAGTAATTAACAATATTCGAAAGATCCCTCTTAATGACTCTTGAGACTACCAGCTGGTGAAAGTCTCCATAAGTGATTTGAGCACTTTCTTCTGTAGTTTCTTAGTTTCCCTCCCCTTTGCTTTGTTTGTTTGTTGTTTCCTTCTAGACCAATGCTGCTTCTCCCTTCCCTTCAATTACCTCTATGTTGAGACAACTTTGAAAAGTAGGAAAATTGTAAATATTCCAAATATTTTGTCTATTTTCTACATTTTTTATGAAGTATAATGATGTGTCCACTGGAGAATAATAATCGTAGAGAATTTGAAAATCATAAAACTGCTGGTTCTTCCCAGGAAATAGTACATTAAAAAGTCAGAATGAGACTTAAGGACAAGGAAATTTGTAAATTGTAAAATGAAAATACAAAGCAGACAAATAATACATATTTAATGTGTGTACATTTCAGAAATTCTTCCTTTTAATATAAAACTAAGTCTGTGTACTTACTGGTGGAACATCACAGTTAATTTTCTTCTATGTTTTAAATACATTTGAAATGCATGTTTATGTACTGACAAACATAATTCTATTATTTTTGCAAGTTTTTTAAAAATATCGGAATAAGGAGAATAAAGTGGCATTCATAGTGTTTTGCGAGTTTTTATTTCTAAGGGATATATATTTTTCCACTTGAAATATAATAAAATTTATTTTGAAAACAATATTAGAGTAACATTAGTGATTCAGTAACTTAGTACTTCATCAATTGCGTTATGTAAAATTTTGCCTTTCTATAACTATTAACACTCGAATAACTGTATTAATGACTAATAGAGTAAGCATGAAAATCAGCAGCACTGCCAGTTTCCCTTTCAGCTCCCATAAAGCATTATATTAAAAACTCTAGAAATTAAAAATATGAAACAGATGAACTTATTACAATATATTTAAGCATGGGATGTCTTGAATATCACCAAAAATTGGCAGGCTAGCATGCGGCTTTATGGTGAAAATGAGAAGTGAGAAACTTTTTATAACATTATATGATAAAATGTTTTAATTATATTTATTGGTTTAGCTTTATTCATGCTATACTTTATTAAACACTTTCTGCATGCTAGGGATGTACTAGGAACATAGACATAAAAACAACATAATGGATAAAATCTTCATCCTTTGGATATTTATAATCTATTTGGATTATCAGCAATACAGTATTGTCTGTAATAAAAAAACTAGAAATCATGGACAGGTGTAATACTTATTTTTTGAGTTATTGGGATGTGTTTGGAAGTTCTGTTTTAATTTTATTTTTTCATTATAGAAACTTTCAAACATCCACAAAAGTGGAATGTTGGAATGAAATTCCAGATACCTTTTCTCCTGCTACCCCTTCTTTACTGTGATTCTTTAAAACACACCCATTTCACACGTTCACACTTCAGTTTGTACCTCTAATAGATAAAATTTAAACTACCGGGCCTCCCTGGTGGTGCAGCGGTTAAGCGCTGCGCAGTGGAGATGTCGGCAGCAGTGATGTGAGTTCAACACCCGGCCAGGGAGATTCCCACATGGCCCAGCAGACCTCTCCTGCCTTGCCCGCTGCTCCCCTCAGCAGTGTATTTCCGTCGATCTGCCTGTTCTGCTCCCCGCTCTGTCTCTGGTGGGCCCTCTCGCTGCCCCATGCCTCTGCCCTGTACCCCAGCTTGTATGCATAAAATAGATAAATCTTTAAAAAAAAATTTTAACAACCATAGTTGCATTATTACATGAATAATATTGAAAATTCCTTAATGTCATTCAGGTTCTAGTCCACATTCTGTTTCCTTCAGTTGTATAGAATTCATTTTAACTGTACAAACTGTGAATTAACTGTTCAATAAATAAGACTTCATTTTATCCTTTTAAACAAATAATAAAATCATCAATACTCATTTTTTTATGCCTACATCTGTTAAGGCAGAATAACAAATGGGAGTCCTGCAGAGATCACTTCTGAATTACCAACACGTTTTCTAAAAGTAATAGCTGTGTTTATTTTTATTTCAACTTAGAAGGTCAGGAAGTGCATACACTTCTTGCTATGTGATGTCATGAAGATTTTCAGAGAAAGAATTCAATTAGTGTCAGGTGCATCGAATCACTGCAGGTAATTGCAATCACTTTTAAGGAGAAACAAGAGGAAACAGAAAACTCACAGACTGAAAAAAAGTTCACAGCTATCTGGCAATCTACATGGTGGTCCTTTGTTATTCAGCAACTGTATTACAGTGGGAAAAAAGGTCATGACTTGTATTTAAATAGAATTTATCTAAAAATCATATTGCAATTTTAAGAAATGGTTGTTTTTCTGAGTAGTAAACAGATATAGTCTAAATCTCAAATTATGTTTTAGATTTAGAACATCGGTTGTATCTACACACTTGTCCTCATTCTATTTGTAAAGGTATAGTACACATAATTCAATTTTTCTCATGACAGATGTGGAATATGCCAAAAAAAAAAAAAAACCTAAAACCTTGTAAGACATTTATTGACAGTTTTTTTTTTTAACCCAAAGATATAATTTCCTGGAAGTATATTATGAATGTTGAATTGTGTTTACAGTATTCACTCACGAAACACAAACATGTAAAATAAAATACATCATCATACTTATTTTAATTAACCTCTTATTTGTAATATTACCTTTATTGAGAAATCTCTGTAGAAGAAAAGGAATGTTTAATAGATTCGTGGATCCCATAAAGAGAGTATGGAACATTTTGAAGTTTTGGGGTATAGGAGGTCAGGAACAATGGTGCAGTATTTATTATTTGGAGTAAAATAAAGTTAGAAACCATCGTTAAGAAAGTTAGTTTCTACGCTTGAGCTAATAGAACCAATAATGTGTTATTCCCTTTACAGAAAAAAAGCACATATATTTCAAGTAATTCTAGTATGGCAAGCATAATCAACTCTGGTATACAAGCAATATTACTGAAATGTTTCAGTAAACCTCCAAATTGCAGTTTTATAATTTTACTATATTATATGGAAATAAAAATTCAAACAGCACTGAGGGAGAAAAGCAAATAGTAGAGGTTTCCTCTGACTTATTCTCAGTTCTTTTTCTTAAATGTAGCTATTTTGACCACCACTATTTTTAGTTCTTCTGGTGATTTATGTTGTATGCTTTTTATATTTCTTGTTATATTCTGCTCTGAGCAAAATCTAATGTTTCTCCATAGTGGAAAGTGAGAACTAGATCTTTTATTCCTTCCACTTCCTACCCTCTGACAGTTCATTTTTAATTTTTACTTTATCAGCTGGTTATCTTTATAAATTAATTAGTTAAAATTGAACTATTTCTGAATCCATCTATTTCATTTGATTTAAATAGTTATCTTTGACCTCAGAAAATGAATAATGAGGAATTTAGCATTTATTAACTTTCTTCCAGCCTCCCTCCACATCTCAAATTTTGTTTGATATGCTAGTAGTTTAATAATACCAGGAAATACATATATTAATTATAATTATCTTTAATTTTTACATAGGTTCATCTTGAAAATGGATTTCAATAAATATCATTTGTGATATTATAACTATTAGCTACTATTTACTGGATAATATGGTTGGGTTTATGAGCAAAAATTATGTATTTCTTTACCACCAGCAAAATTTTTCTGCCTAAATGGATATATATGCATGTAAAATAATGCAATTATTTATTATTATTATTATTTATTATTACTACTACTACTACTACTTCATTTCTCATGAAATATGTATCAAATTATATGGCTGTGGACTTTCCTAGTTTAGAAGACAACAATGAACAGAAGACAATGTTATTTTCTTAAGGAAATACCTATTCTCTTGGCAAACACTCTTTGTGGTTAAATACCATCTCAATATAGACTTCTACGAGCAATCAAGCTATTTTTCTGAGAAATCATTCCATTCAGAACTAGAAACCTGGACAAAATATAAAAGATGTGTTGGAAGGCATGGGGGAGCTATAGGAAGATATAGAAAGATTTTCAGGAGTGAAATCCTGGAAGAAGTGAAACTTCAGTAAGTGAACTTGACAGTTGAAGCTGCTTCTCCCCCTACTAATTTCAATTCCAAAGCAGAGGCTTTGTTGAGAGGCTGAGAAGCTGAGATGGAAGTGGAAGCTGAGCAACTGAGAAATAGACCAGGATTTTCAGCGAGCAAAAAGTGGAAATAATCAGAACCAGCAAACAGGCAAGATCCCACACAAACTCCCTGGTTTTCAGCTGAAACTCTGAGGGGGTACAGCCCTAGGAATAAGAATCAACTAGTAATAACTCAGGGTGGGCAGGTGCAGAAGGCCAGTTTGAATCAAGTCTGGACCTCGAATGCCAGAGCAGAAGAGAACATATTGATGGTTCTAAGAAATGATGGAGACATTTTGGTAAAATATACAGTAGGGGAGGAAAATGCCAGTCCTGCAGAGGAGGTATTGAATTAAATGACTATGGGGTTGATAATGAATTGGGACGAGAGTGAAAGCAAGAGATGATTTATAGGCTGTGGGACTAGGAATGGCTTTAAAATTGGAGGTTATGGTAACTGGATGTAGGAAGGTCTGGTTCGAAACCTGCTTTTCCCAACTGACCAGTTCAAGAACTGAGTATAGACAAACTTTACATATGACCAACTGAAGGAGAAGATAATTGAACAAGAAAAAACCAAGAAACTCTGGTGGAATTATCCAAATTGTATGGTACAATTGCTGTTTGGAATTAAATTAAGAAGGAAGACAGTCTTTCTGATCAGATGTATTTGAAAAGTTGTGTCATTTTTATTTTCCCTAAGGAGATTTCAACCTTAACAAAGGGAAGCATTCAGAGTGGGGAAAAAGAAAAAAATACAACCCTTTATCTTTTGGCTAAGGGTCATTTTGTTTTCCCCTCCCCCTCTTTAATGATTTTATTCTTCAACCCTTAAATTAAAAAAAATATATACTTTGAGAAAAGGTAATTTCAATTACTTTAAATTTTATGCATTAAAAGGAGAAAACTTTAAATTTCATAGCTATTATTTTAAGTAAATTGCTATTCTTCACTATAATTTTTGACATTAAAGTAATGACCCAAACTTACTGTGTAACATCTGGTATACCTTCTGTCGACTAAAAATCATTTAGAATTTTTAATCAATATCTGCATAACAGTCTGATTCAAAGCCAAATTAAATGGTCTTTCTGTTGATGTTGAAAGATACATTCATGACTTAAGAAACTGTCTCTTCCTAGAGTGCACAATTTGAAAATACTTGGTTTCTCTTTCCTGATTTGCCTATCAGATTTAATTTATGAGGCTAATAGTATATATCTTTACTTCTTCATAGATTTTGAGATCCAATACCAGAATTCTTTGTTTCATTTTTGATATTTCTTTTAACCCTAGCACTTGATGTTCTTATGAAACTTTCTCAGAATTGGCAAATAGCAAATAACTCTGAAATTTCAAATAATCCCTATATAATTAATTGCTGATGATATTATTTTCATCCTCTGGCTTGAGCCATTGCCAGGGCTGTTTAAATCTTCTGATTAGAAGAGTGAGATGGAAACAGAAATAGAATGGAGTGACCAAAACCTCAGGAAATAAATTTGTTCTAATCAACACAGATTCTAATCAACTCAGATGTCAGATTTTTAAAAAAGATTTATTATTTATGCATATAAGAGCTGGGTTGTAGGCAGAGTTGGGTGGTGTGGCTAGAGGATTCACCAGAGACAGAGTGGGGAGCAGAACAGGCGGATTCACTGAAGTACCCTGCTGAGGGGAGCAGCGGGCGAGACAGGAGAGGTCTGCTGTGCCATGTGGGGAGCTCCCTGGCCAGGGATTGAACTCGTGCTGTAGTGGCTGCTGACAGCTTCATAGTACTGAGACTTAAGCCCTTGTACCATCAGGGAGGCCCAGATGTCATATTTTAATACTTGATTTATTGTAATCCTCTATAACATAATTTTTATTGCTCCTTGATAGTTTTTGAAATTTCTCTTCTTCACTGGGATGCAGTTATTTAAAAAGAAGTGTAAATAAATTGACATTAATCTGTAGATGCTATTGACCACTCTTGCTTGCATTCTAAATATAATTGATTTGGTAAATAGTAATTCCTCAGTACTAAACTCTGAGCCATTAATTTTGCGGTTGTATAAAATTCTCTTGAATTATTGTGCTGTCTTTCCCTTGTTGCTCTAATTGCTTTGGTGTATGTACTTTTCATGTACATTTTGCAGGTAACTGAGATTTGTAATTTCGTCTACTTTTTTCAGAATGCTCTTAACTTACCATAAATTTCTGTGCATATTTGTTTTGCTGGTACAAAAATGTTGTGATGGTTTCTTAAGCATTTCTAGGGGCTTTGAATAAATTTTGAATGTTGATACTAATAACGATGAATATGTTTATGAAATATATGACAACTCCCAAGTTTGATGCACAGTAAACCTCTGTGTATCACACTGTAAAGTGCATGCTTGTTACCAGGGAGTCTTGTTAAAAAGTCAGGTTCAGATTCAGTAGGAATGAAGTGAGGTGTAAGATTATGCATTTCTAATAAGCTCTCAGGTGACAGCGATGCTGCTGAGACACAGGCCATAGTGTGAGAAACAAAGATATAAGTAACTTTGTGTTTTGATTTTTCATCAAGTAAAACTTAGAATTTTTGCATGTATAATAATTTTCTCCAGTTCTAGGTAATATGCTATTATTTCATCCTTTTACCATAAAAATTCCTTAGGAAACCTGTCCAATAATTTTTACACATTTTTCATCTACCGTGTTGGCATCACTCAGTCTCACATTTAATACTTTCCATGAGTATTTTCTGAATGTTCTGTATCAACCCACTCATTTCTAAACAAAGGTTATATATGCTCATTGCTTGTTGCAAATTAGGTGGAAGGGGGCAAAGCTAAGCTTTCAAGGAAACAAGAAACAATCTACAGCAGAGTCATTGGACAAATGACCAGTGGTATCAGAGACATTGGTACTTAAGGAGCTTAACAAGGAGTTTGGGAAAGGAGGAAATCCCATGTGTCAAGACAGATATCATGGGATAAACACCTTCAGTTACACAGAAATATGTTCTTGTGCTGCTAGATAATATTAAACCATACTATTTGGTCCATCTTAATACCTCACCTTTATTTGTGAGGATTGCCGGATACTTATTTGTATATAATATAAATATAGAAACCTATAATAATAATCACTATAAAATATAAAACTCTAGTGGTTCAGCATATTTTCTTTTTGTCATTTGTGGTGCAGAGGATAAAATATGATGGGCAATGTGCCGGCCAGGTCAACATTTAATAATAGCAACACACACACACACACACACACACACACACACACACACACACACACACACACACTGCATATATACTTGCATTTCCATAATATATAAACACACCCATAGTAATGCTCACACCACTTTCTGAAGTTTGCCTTCCCTCTTGGTTAGTGTAGTCAATGTGTGAATAATTTTCATGGCCATTTTCCTTCATCTTCCCTTGGACCTCATTCTTTTTAGCCCTGTGGTTCTTTTGCATTGAAAAAGGGCTTAACCAATGTAATGCTTTTCTTGCTTGTCCTATAAACTAAAAACCATGAACTATTATTCACCCACACAATGTTACTGGTAGCTCTAAGATCCTTGAATTATAACTTTCTATGAATTGAGTAAGAAGAACAGAATGGCTGAATACCTAATAAGGATATTTATATCTCAGGAAGTCAAGTACTATCCACATCCCAGATTGGATGCATTAATTTAAATGTAAAGATATTATATGTGAATATTTATTCTCTCAAATACACCACAGTGATACTTAAAATTTTACAAGATTTTTGCACATAATTAATTTAAAAACATTAAAATGATGGTCTACTAATTTTTATAAACTGACAGATCTTTATTACTTTCTTTTATTATTTTCTTGACTTTTATCCACTAGAGATCTTTTATCTTATCCTCATTTCAATTGATGATTAAATTTTCAGAAGTTTTATATCTTTTATGTATGCATCCCCCCCCCCTCCTTCACCCAGTAATGTAAAGTGTAAGTCTGGACTGTTTAATAAAACATTGACACATTATTGGGCTATGAATTGCCTTGCCAATTTTGAATTGCCAGGTCACAAATAAATCCATATTTTTTTTTCATCCAACTGTGCCTTGAATGAGTTGTTCAGAAATTTATATCAACCTTATGGCTTATTTCCACTAGTCAATACACTGTAAATGGATATAGTCAATTATCTTGGGTTGCTCCTCTACATTTATGATGTTTAAAGTCATTGAGCACTATTTTCATTTTTCACAAATAGTAGTTGCTCATGGTCATTAATCATTTGTCAATCTCTGTTTATTTTCTCTCAAATAGCTCTTGCACTGTAAAATGGAATTTCTGATAATGAGCCTGTATCAGAAAATTTTAAAACTACTCAATTGATTCTCAAATATTTCAGACTCCATTTTAATTTCTATTACTTTTAATTTGGAAATCCATTTTAATTAAAAAAAATACAAGATCCAATTTTTTCCTCCTCCCCTTAGTTAATTATAATCATAAGCATATAATTCATACACACTACAAAGAATACACTTCAATAGAGAGATTGACATTATATATTGCTTGTAGGAAAAAGGGAAAGTTTTCAATTAAAAAAGAAAATCTCTCCTGGTAAATCTCTCTTCTAAGCCCATATGGCTAGAGTATATCCTTGATCTAAACACCCTACCAGACTTGAGTCTAATTACCTTAACCTTGAGTACTTCAATCCAAAATGGACCTTGAGTGGCAGATGCTTTTCTTTCTCATACTAGAACTTGTATCTCCTTTGGGACCTGAGCACCTTGTCCTTGACAGCTGACCCTGTTAAAGCAAGAGTGTGACCATGACATTTTCCCAATACCCACTTCTCAGTTTCCTGCCCTATTTCAACCACCTATTTCTGCTTAGATGCTATAATACTTGTTCCTAAGTATGTTATGATAATTCCAATAGTTATACACTCTTTTATAAAATGATTCAATTCTGACAGTTGTGAGAATTATGATAGTGGCAATATTTGTATATTTCTCATATGTTATTCTCATTCACTCACAAAGTTAGTAATTAAGCATATTTTAACCATATTCATTTTATTCAATGTTGTTTGATTTCAAGAAACAGAAACTCACTCAGAGTAGCTGATGTTTAATGATACACAAATTTTGTGAAAAAGGAGTATATAACTGGGCATTCGAGAGAAAGGCACAGATGTTTTGGAAGCCATTGGGACAGAGATGATGATTCATTCTACTTACTCTCTCCTGAGCCCACCAGTCTCTCTACTCGTCCTTCTTTCTTTGTGTTTTCCCCAATCTCCTCTCCAAAGGTGTTCCTCTACCTAGCTTTTTTTTTTTTTTTTGCTGTGCAACAACAAACTAATATGTAGACATGAATATCATAACATAAATCTGTCTGATCTAATGTGCACCCCTGCTCTAATCAATGTGATGAAAGAGAGAAGGACGGCATATGATTCAACTTTCTTTATTGTTGATAGCCTGGAACATGTTTCCCTCAGTGTATTTTATTGTTGTAGTTCTTATATATCTAAATCTTTAATCCGTTGGGTATGGTATTAGTGAGAAATCCAACTTTACTCCTCTGTGTGTCTCTTTTAATTGTAATATATTTATTTCTATAAAACTTAGTCCTATTTGTTTCTGCTTAAAATGTTTAGTTTACTGTTTTCCTATAAATTTATAGGTGTTTCATGCCATACACTTATTTATAAGCCAGAGGTTTTTTTTGCCATTTAAACAATTAATTTTATATTATTAGATAAGTCTATTTCTTCCTTTATGGATTTCTTCCTATATTGCTTATAGAAATTCTAATATAAGTAAACAGGTTTTTGGTTTTCATATTTAAATACAATTTAGTTTTTTACATTTAAATATACTTTAGCTTTGTTGGGTGATACTATAGTTCCTTTCTAATTTTAATTATTAATCACCTTTATTATTTTCATCATAATTATTGCAGTAATGTTTGGCATTTTTTTAATAGACTATTTTTTCTCAGAATCCTGGTATACTAATTCCTTCTTGCCCTTAAGACTTAAGAGTCTTAAATGTTCTTTAGAAAACCACCCTTTTTTGTCATACACTGTTGAAAAGGTGGCCAAGACTAAGTTAATTCTGGATTAAGCTAATTATCTCATCTCATTCCCAGCCCAGTTAAATCCAGTGGACCACTGGGGAATGTGGCTGGGAGTGGACTGGTAGCTAAAATGGAAAGGTTTCAGTTTTCTTCTTGATTTGGTGGTACTGGTATGTTAAACTTACAAGATCTGCAGCCATGCGCTATGATGATGCAAGCCAACTGAGGTGGATTAATACCCCAAGAGAAGCATCTGCCAGAAATAGATGCTGTGATGATATATGAATTGTGATTTCCACCCCACCTGAAGTTAGTCCTATCAACAGTGCTATCAATTAAGAGGACTGAAAAATTCCTTTAGACTGTTTTTCAGATAAGTCCCATCCCCCTCCCTGTACATCATAAAGAATCATCAAAGACATTCTTTAATTATGAAATTGTGAACTCTGGAATGAACGGAGAGTCTCATGCTTAAATATTCTAACTGAATCGACATCTTGAATTTCTTTAGTCTAAACTATGTTTGTATATTTCATTTACAATTGAAAGCTACCTTTTATCCTAAAAATAACTTTAAAAATAAAATAGGTATTGTGTATAATCTATAAATAGTACATTTGATAATATCCAACACTTTCTCTTTCAAATTCATAGTTCAGATAATATGACTTTTCATTTTTATATTATATCCTTAGATTATTAACATCACCACAAATCAAATACATATGCCTTACTTTTATACCTAACCTTTAGTTTTTATCAGCTAACTGTGGTAGTAAGAAAAAAATAGTCATTTTTAACAATTTTCCCTGAATTTTGTTTTATAAAAACATCCCCTGATTGCCTGAATACTCAGTTTGAGCCTTCAAATATGTCGCCCTAGGGTCATGGACTATAAAGGACAGAGAAACAAAGAGATCGTTGAGAATGCTATTAGCACTTGCTATTAGAAATTAGGGTAAGAGTCAGGTAAGAAGTAGAGAAAAGGGGACTTAAAATGTAGGGGGTTTTGACATTCAGTTTTAAGTTGTTTCTTATGCTAGTGAAATGTTTTAGGAAGGGCACTTCGTGCATAGGATGGCATTTTGTTTAATATATTGAAGCAAATTCAGCTGCAGGAGGTCATGGGTGATTCTGATAATCATCAAAAACTATTAGTACAGAAGAAGGAGCTTAGGTTACTCTCTTTGGTTAAACTGCTTACATTTTGGTATGCTGAGACATTATTGTAAGTATGTTCTTCATATTTCTGTAAAAGTTCTTAGACACCATTGACTAATTACATAAATAACTAGAGCCTCAATTTCTGGAAGCAATTCTGTAAAAATTACAGCACTTTAATCTCAAAAAAATTGCTATAAAACTATAATTCAAACGACATTGAAGAGTCACGTTAATATTGATAGAATGTTATTTCATTTTTTATTTAATGGCATATTAAATAGCTGCAAATTAAGTCATTTCTATATCTTATTTTTATTGGCTAAATATGACTATTGTATGTGCCAGGTAGAGTGTGTTTTAAAAGAAAAACTCAGTAGACACTATGTTGACATATAAGTGAAACTGACTGTTCTATTTCAGTTTTTTTTTTCCAGCAATACATTTTTCCCTGAAAATAAAAAGAGGCTCCATTCCAGATGGAAAGAAACAGATAGCAACTTGCCAGTGTACAATCTATATCTAGTTTTGAAAATATATAGTTATACCTACTCCAAAATAAAAGTATATGGTACACTATTTAATATTTTCTCAAATGGTTGATACTAGTTTTCCTTTAAGTGTTTATTGCAACTGCTCTTGCAAATGCTAGTTGTGGCACAGTATTTTTCTAAGAGCCTATGAATTATCTTGGCTGCTTTTAAGAAATAACAAAATAAAAAGGCATCTTGCAGTTTTTCCCTTAAATGCTTTACGCATTGCTAAGTCATTACGGAACTCCAAAAATAAAGGGATTATGTCAGAGACAAATAACAAAAGAGTAGATGCTGGTATTTTTTTTAGGTAACTCAGGTATAAATGTTCTTGTCTGAGTTTTCCATAACTAAATGTTAAAATGCCTTTCATACTGCTTTTAGCACAGAAAAAAATATTTTCTCTATAAAGCATTTTCCCCAAATTTGATCCTCACTGTGACTCCTGATTATTTTAAAAAACAAAAAACATATTCAGTTAGACAAAGAGGACATTTTGTTAGGATCTGCCTGGTTATTTTAAACAACTTGAGATGCTTTGTAGAAACTGTTAGTCAAGATAGTAAAAATAATTTTAAGTTACAAGAGGTATTTATGGGCCACATGGAAGATGAATGCTGACTCTTCTACTCCCTGTGTGGCTAATTAAAGAAAAAGCACATGACACTTTGATAAAATAATGATAAAATCATGGAACATAGAATTGTAAAGTGTAAATTTTAATAAGAATTTAATACCCTTGAAGCTAGGGATTTTGTAACTGTCAAGTGATGCCTCGGTCACCCAACAGAGTATCTATTCCTCTAACATATAGTATTGGTTAAATTTATTTGAATTGTTCCTATTCTGCTAGCAACATTCTCTTTACCATAATTTGTATATGGGTTAGCATTGAAGTCAACTTATAGAAATGTAGTTGTGTTACTGAACTTTGAACCTTCCAGCTATAATGGAAATGTACTGTTACTCGAATAGAAAATGGGAAAATGGTAGTGAGATTCAGAAGGAAATTGGAATTGGGGTTCAGAGTTGCCCAAGAAATTACTATTCAAATATATGAGGGAAAAAAAAGAGGAGAGGTCAAAGAATCTTAGAGACAAAAAATTAAAGAATTTTCTGGTTATTTTTTGGTCAAGGCAATATTTTTTATCCAAGAGAAAGTCAGAAAGTACATAGTAAAGATGAAAGAAAGTAAAAGAGAAAGAGGAGGAAGGAAAGGGGATGGAGGGAGGCTGGGAGGGAAGGAGAAGAAAAATGAAGACAAGGAAAAAATAAAATTAGACAAGGGTATGGGGAGGACACTTGAAGGGAGGTTTGGGAAAAGGATATTATAAAACTCCAGATTTATTTTTGGAAGAGGTAACATAGTCATTTCAACAACTAAGTCATCATTGATGTCTTCATGTTTAAGAATTTATTGGCAACTAAGAAATGTGTTTTAATAGCAGTGAGCCCAACTAGCACTTGTTTTGGTGTTGGAATAAGATGGCTTAAAGGAGCTCTTCCCTTTTTAAAATTTAATAATTGATTAAAATAGCCTTTAAAGATCTCTTAAAATAAAATTTCTTGACTTGTATTTGTGAATGAGGAGAGATTGCTCACAAGTGTAGAGACTTTGAAGGAAATAAAATGTAATTATATATTTTTCACTAAACATAGGAATTCAATCCATGCAACTCAAAGCACGTGTTTTTTTCCCTTTCATGTCACTCTCTAAACTACAGCAAGTGGAGTTTCTGTTCATGAAGAGGTAAAATATAGCCTCTATCAAGCCAACAAATTAATTTGTAAGCATTTTTATTTGCATAAGTTTAACCTTAACCAATAATTTTTGAAAGTGACAAATCGTCAGAACTGGTCTGAGTTATGAGTCTTGTCTATGACAAGAAAATCGTACTAAACAGCATTAAAAGGGACTAGTTTTGAAGCATTCATTACCTGCCCTACCCCCTCCTTTTTTTCCCCAAATGAAAACATTTAATATAATCATCTCCATAACATATTTTGATGTACACAGTGCTGAATTCCATATATTCACATTCCTATGTTTAGAGCTTATGTAAAAAAGATAGTACACGTGACTCAGATTCTTCTGAGTTACAGCAATCTCTGTTTGAAATCTTATGCCTAGATAGTTTTTCAGTAGACAATAGACTAAATGAATATTTACATTTTTAACAGTTAGTATATAATTAAATCTAAAATTACCTATTGAATGTATGCCACTTAAAAATCTTTAAAGGGGTGTTTAGGTATAGAAATTTTAGAATGACTGATCAAGAGGATCCTAGATTTAAGTAAGATAATCTTATTATTTCACTAACTATATTGTAAAATTTACTTACTTTTGTTAATGGTATGTTGCTCAATCTCAAAATTATCTTTTTAAGATGGTTGATATATAAAATGAAATGTAACATTCAATCTGTGTTTTGGGTAACATAAGATTAATGGTTCCATGAGGGACACATTTTATTTAAAATTGAACAATCTCTCATAGCATGTAACACCTGAATACTTTTCCTCCTGTCTGTCTTTCTCTCTGTCTGTCATTGGTTTACTGCATTGTATATGAATACTTTCTTCTGTAGCTTAAGGTGAGTCTTACAGTTAATAAACCTAACTAGTAGCCAGTGGGTCATCATAGTTTACAGAGTGTGCTTGATTGTCTTATGACTTTAATATGTTATAAATTCTAGTTAAAATTTATTTTGCACCTAGAAAAAATAGAGTTGTAAAGAAGGGGTTGGATGAGACTGACAACTGATAAAGTTCTAAAAATATTTTAGTAGAGGCAATCTTTTAGCTATTGGTTCAGTGTGTGCAATTACTACTCTCAAACACAGGTGACTAAATTATTTGTATTGCTATGTTTATTTAAAAACAAAAATTGTCACATAAACAGTCATATAACTTTAACCCTTTCAATGTTCTGCAGTTGCTTGAGGCATTTTAACCTCTCATAGTCATTCTAGCTAGTCTTTCATTACCTCCACTGTAGGGTAGTGACAAAACTACTCTTTGGAACAAAACAATGGGGTCCAGTGTGAGATTTGTCAAATACTTAAACTTTTGGTGCTAAATAAGTTTATACTTGAACATTTAAAGTTCGATAATACTGGATAGCCCTTTATAAATGACATGTTTAGCAACATTTGCTTCTGATGTACAGTTTGTTAACCAGAAGATCTCATTCTGTTTCTGCAAACATCACTTTAAGCAATGAATAAAGCATCTTATTTTTTAAATAAGTAATTCAAATTAGTATTTATCTCTTTCATTTTGGCTTTATGGCTATTCTGTTTGTAGTATTGGCATTGTATGCAGATGTCTATAGAAAAATAAAGACAGAAACTTACAGGAAATTGAAAAATTGTTGATGTAGGAGCAATTTTATGTTGCCCTTTAACAAATTCAGCAATTTCTTAAAGAAGTTTGGAAGTTTTAAGATCTGCATTTATTAAAGTTGACTATATATTAAGGTTTCTGTCGGCATATAAGTAGTATTCAGACATCAAAGGCTTGCATCTTAACCTCCAGGAATTCATAGTAAGAGAAGAAATGAGCCACTTAATATAATTAAAACTCTAAATCGTTAAATGCTATAAATGGAACTAATAGGGGAGGACTCCCTAAGTCAGCTTGAGGGCAGAGTTAATCTGAGAAATTATTTCCATATATATGATTATTGAAATGTGATTTTATAATTAGGTCCAGGATTTGGATGTAGGTTGAGTAGTGGGAAGAAAGCAGCTAATGGTGAAGAAAATAGAGACATGTTTCAGAAAGACTTTGAATGTAGAAACTCAAATATGTATAGAGAGAACCAAAAAAAGACTGATACGCTGGAACAAAATTTAGATGACTCTAAGAAATTAAATATTGTTGGAATAAAATGTAAATGTGAAAGATGAGATTAAAGTGATAGAGGCCAAATCACAATTGCTATTGTATGTTAGCCATGAAAAAAAAAATTGGTTTATAATTTGGAGTCTTTGAGGAATTTTAAGTGAGGGAATAGCATGATAGTATACAAATTATGGGCTATAAAATACTAATATTGAAGATAGGCAAGATATGATAGAAATCTGGGGAGAAGCAAAGAGATTTTGCACTAAGGTAACTGCTTTGGGGAAGAATGAGCATAGATAAATTTAGAAGAATTTTTGGGAATAGCATCTAGATTAGATGTTGAGAGTGAAGAAGAGTGAAAAAGCATTTTTATCAGCTTGGTTAATTGAGTAGATGGTATTATCTTTCCTTAAAATTAAGAGCATAAGAGAAAGGCTGTGTGGTGGGGCTGAGTTTAATACATGGAAAGATTACTAGTAGAAAATTGGATGTATATCTGAAGCTCAGGAAAAATGTCTGAGCTTTGAAAAGTTAAAGTAGTGATTTACTTAGTGTTTTTATATTTATTCCTGTGTTTTCTACTATTAGATAGCTATTCTCATGTGGGGTTTTAAAATTGTCGTCTGAGCTGTGACATTTCTACCTGAGCTGTAGATTTTCCCTTTTTTTAAAGCATTATATTAAACATCAAAGGCACATGAATAATTTAAAATAATTTCATTGAGCTCATTTTCTCCCTTTTTTATCTTTTTAAATTGAACATTTGTATGTTGTCCATTACTTCTCAGTCAAGAGGATGCATCCTCATGTGCTTACATTGACAGGAAATTGAATATAGGCCATTACAATGAAGCCCTATAGTAATATAATATGACAATGACATGGACTGTTGTAAAACTTTAAAACTATTTTTAAGCAAAACACTAGCTACTTCATTATTTTTTTGTAAGAATACCCAGAAGTACAACATAATGGCATTGCATTGAAGCGTGCTATCTATTTAGAGAAGCTACAGTTGAATGAAAAATTATCAGAAATACAATCAGTTCTTTTTCGAGGTTCTTACATGGTCGAAAATTGCTGGTTTAGAAAAATGTGTTCAAATTTAAATGATAATCCGATCAAGTGTTTCTTGAGTTGGGAAAGCCTTATTGATGGTTTTGATTTTTTTTTGCAAACATTACTTTTATTAGATTTGTGAAAAACAAAAAATAACAAATTGTTTATTAGACTCAACAACTCCCTTATGAACAAAAGAGAATAACAGAGTAATCATTTGATTATGTTCATGTATAAAGTTTCCTGAGTTGGGCCTCCCTGGTGGTCTAGGGGTTAAGTCTCAGTGCTATCACTGAGGTGGCCTGAGTTCGATTCCCAGCCAGGGAGCTAACCCACATATGGCACAGCAACAGACCTCTCCTCTCTTGCCCCCTGTTCCCCTTAGCAGTGTATTTCAGAAAATCTGCCTGTTCTGCTCCCCACTCCAGGTCACAGGTCAGGGCAGGCAGGAGGGCTGCTGCTCTGCATAAAGAGAGAATTGGTGGAAGAGAAGCACCTGCATAGGCACAGGGGGACAGAAGGACGCTGCCCGTGCCAGCGCAGAGACTGCCCTGATACAGCCTTCTCTTCAGGAGGAATGAGGAGGGGCTCATTCCTTATGGAGCGGCCTGTTTGCTGTTGATTTGGATAACTGTGTAGACTTGGAAAGGGACCTGAGATTCCACAATGGCCTCAATCTCCATCTCTTTAAGTCTGTTCTGCGCCCTATGACACTAACAGCTTCTGACACTTTGCTTGGGTCTGTCCCTTGGCGCCTGAGGATTTTTAGTTCCTAGAGCTGGTTTAGTGACTATGCTAATCACTTCTACCCCTGCCTCCAGCTCCTGGCATTATGTGAGCTAGGGTTCTGGTCTTGTGGCACCTCCCTTCCAACTTTTCTATCCTTCTCCGCCATCAATAGGTAATATTGAATAGTTTTGCATGTACCCGATGACATCTGTATTTCTTTTTTTTTTTTTTTTAATACATACAAGTTGGGGTACAGGCCAGAGGCATGGGGTGGCGAGAGGGTTCACCAGAGACAGAGCGGTAGCAGAACAGGCAGATCAGAAATACACTGCTGAGGGGAGCAGCGGGCAAGATAAGAGAGGTCTGCTGCGCCATGTGGGTTAGCTCCCTGGCTGGGTATCAAACTTGTGCTGCAGTGGCTCTGGATATTTTCATAGTGCTGTGATTTAACATGTCACACCACCAAGGAGGCCCCCGTGTGTGGGTTTATTTGTGTCCTCTCATTTCTGTTCCATTAATATGTGTGTCTGTTTTTATACGTACTATTTTGATTTCTATCTCTTGGTATGATAGCTTGAGTTGGGAGATTGATAACTGCAATTTTGTTCTTTTTTCCTCAGGATTGTTTCAGTTATTTGGGATCTTAAGAACTTTTTTTCACATAGTCATCAGTGGAATACTGAATCACATGTACCAAAACCACACTGTAATATCTAAATTTTAGACATTTGGCAAAGTTAATACTTATATTAAATATGCTTTACTTTTTATTTGGAAAGTATTTTTTTCTCTTCGAATTTCTTTTATTTAAATTAATTTACTTGAGTATCAACTTTCGTAAATTATATATAGCAACTGAAGTTCATGAACTTTGTGCCTCTGAATTATTGATAAATGCTATTTTATAAAACAATGTTATTACATAAGATATTACCTTTTTTGCAAATGATTTGTATCAAATAGCTTCCAAATATTAAAATGAATAACAATATTTTATATATACAGAGTGGTTTTAAATACCTCTTTAGGTAATCAAGTTACTCTTTACTTGTAATGTGTCAAGCAATATGGTATTGGTACGGCATCCTCTGGCCTATCACTCTCAGCACATTTCATTCTATTTCTTCCCTGGTTCATCCACTTAATGATACTAATTTTATTATATTTTTCTTATATTAATCTAAGTCCTTTCTCTATTTTGCCCATCTCACAGACTACATTTTTTTTTTTTTTTTGAGTGTCAGCTAAATGTCATATTTTAGGGGTGGCCTTTTCTGCTCATTACTTAAATTGGCTTTCCCATTCATTCTCCTTAATAGGATCCTGGCTTTTACAGAGCTTATTCTTTTATTTTTTTTTTCATTTGTTTATCATTGATTTCCCTTTCATAAAACTCACACTTCATGAAGCAGAGATTATAACTATTTTATTGTTACTGCTCCTTGGAGTCCATAATAATTGTTGGCAGTTATAGGTGTTGAATGAAAGAATGACAAAATTATGTGCTGTCATTTATTTTTTTACTTTAATGCAATTAATCACTATATTGTCTGGAATCAGTATCTTAGTATTTGCACATCAGTCCATTTTGTAAACAATCTATTGATATTGCCATATTTTTTGTTCTATATAATTTCTAAATGTTATTTTTTCCTCTGACATTTTTCCTTCTGCTATCTCATCTGCAAGATGTGTCATCCTAAAATTTTAATCATAGGGCTTTTCTGATCATAGTTCTTCAAATTCTCATTTTTGCCTTCAAGGAAAATAAGTAAATATATAATATACACACAATATTGATTTGATCCCACATTGTTTTCTAACTACCATCTCATTTGTTTAATTCTCTTTACTGCAAAATTCTACAAAGTGTTTTCTGTACATATTCACTTTCTCATTTCCAATTCACTACTTCTGTTACATAAATTTTATTATATAGTTGTTTGACTATTTGATGAAAAATTTTCAACATATATGAGAATAGAAAGAATATACAAAGTTCTGTACCTATCAAAAATTAGTGAAAAATGATCAATTTTGCTTTGTGTATGCCCACTCAACTACCTTCCATACACACACAGTGGATGATTTTGAAGCAAATATAAGACATATTATTTCATCTATAAATACTTTGGAATACATTTATAAAAAGACAAATATTCTTTTTAATTAAGATATGTTTTACCTATAATGAAGTACACAAATTTTAGGTATGCTACTCCATGCATTTTTACACACACACACACACACACACACACACGTGCGCGCGCACACACACACACACACACACACACACAGAAATACAAACTGATTCAGAACAGTTATTCCACCTAAATGTTTTCTTCATGTCCCTTGCCGTAGTATCTCTCAGCAGTTAATATTATTCTAACTTCAGTGATCATGAGTTAGTTTTATGATCTTTAAATTCCATTGAGTAGTGTCCGTGTAGTTGCTGGTTTTTTTTTTTCCCTTAACATAGTATCTCTGAGCTTTATGCATGTTGTTATGTGGATGTTGGTAACATCCTTTTTCACTGTTGAGTAGCATTTCATGCACAATTCTGTTGAAAACTGTGTTCTTTTTAGAATTTGGTTATTATACATCAAACTGCACTACACATTCCTGTTATGAATCTTTTGGCGAACATATGCTGAATCAGAAGAGAGCTAGATGTTCAGGTTTAATAGATACTGCTATTTTTCCCCCAAATAGTTGAATCAATATATACGTCTACACATATCAGAGTTCTAGTTACTGTACATCTGCCAAAGGTGTGAGCTTGATTTTGTTAGTCTTCCTGATAATATTTTGTTGTATGTTGCTATTTCATCCTGTTTTAATGAAAATTTTCTATGAAATAAGTGATTTGAATACCATTTCATATGCTTCCTGAACACGATTTGTAGATTTTTATTAATTACAAATAATGTAGCCATGAACATTCTAGTATATGTTTCATTTCAGTTCAGTTACCAAATATGCAACTGACTGGTGATTAACTTGCTGCCGTTCCTACTGGAGATCATGTGCCCAATTCTCATCTTCAATCATGGATTTAATTATCTAGACATGAACCTAAATTGCTGTTGTTTAACTTACTGATTTCAGCATCTCTCAGTCCATGCTGGAACACTTCCCTAATTCTGGCGCCGTCCATACTCTCAATGAAGACAAAGCTTCATCTGTCCTACACTCCTATTATCTTACCTTCACTGGTATAGAGATAGTGGTAAAGGAAATAACTCATAGAATATTGTGGGATCATTGGGTGAAATTAGAGATAAGAAAGACATTAATAGAAAAAAGAAAAATATTCTCAGTGGAGAAAAAAAATTGCAGCGTGTAAGAAAATTGGTCAGAAAGTTTATACTTCATGTATCTTACTCATGAGGAAAAAGGTTTATTTTGGTGTGAAGAAGAAAGAGACAATGAGACAAACTGTTTAGATGCCTAAAAGTTTAGTCAGTTTCAATTTAATTTAATATAAAATATGGAGTAACCATCTATAAGAGTTCCCAAATTGTTTCTTCCATGAGCAAACTGCATAATTTTTCTCTTAATTTTGAAAGATCTATTTATTTGATTATTAGAACTTTAATATAACTATAAATACATATTAGTTAAATATTTGTTTTATTTTTTTACTGAACTTATATATAAAAACACTTCAGCCATATTTTCTTCAGTGCCTGAATAGTAAATTAGGTTTATGAGTTACTTTCTAGATCGATATTGGTAGCTACTCTGTACCTACATCTTATAATTTGTAAATCTTAAGCCCATTCACTCATAGCATCTGTTTTAGTAAGAACACATTAAAATTTTTCATGGATGATCAAGTTTAATCATTTAATTATTGTAAAAGAGTAATAGTAGATCTTATTATTGTCATTTTGTATCTGACAAATTACTCAAGTTGGCTTAGCTACTGAGAACAGAGTTTGGACATACCTGGGTCTACTGATTTGAAGCCCATTGCTCTAGACTCTGTAAATTACCTGCTTTATTTCCTGTGTGATCTACATTTAGGCACATTTAAAAATCCACGTAACATATAGTTGGTGTTCTGACTAAGAGGTGTTCATTTTGGTAGGGTAGGTTCATTGCAGGGTAAGTGGAAAAAGATGGTCAGCTTTTTCACCCTGCCGCCATTAGAGGTAATGATGGGCACCTGAAGAAGGGCGTGGTGAAGCGTGGTGTAGCATAGTGAGGCGCGCCATGATAGGCGCGCCTGGGCAGAGACGCAGAGAGCATGAGGAAGAAGAGCGCAGCAGAAATGGCAGCAGTGAGACCCCGAAACACCACCAGAGAGCCCCAAGAAGGTGAAGATTTACCTCCTGGCCTGCTAGCCTAGTGGCCCCCCATCTGTCCTCTACCTGGCTGCCTCACAAGAAAGATGTAATAAAAAGACCAAAAAGCCACCGAGGGCTCCAGAGCTCATTCTTGCCTGTCTGCATAAATCATGAGAACCTGCATTGGTGCCAGGCTGGCACAACACCATGGATTGCAGGTAATACTTGTATTTTTCTCCAGAGAAAGTTGATAATTTGTACAATCGCCTCTAATTTCAAGAAGTATTTCAGAATTTTCTTCCATTAGTGCTAATAATCAACTTTCATAGTTGTTTAATTTTGTATTTTCTTGACCTCTAGCCATGTTTAATGTTTTCTGAGATGCTAAATTTAGCTATGATCCATTATGGTATGACGTATAATACAGTTTTTTTTCAATTAGACATTTCTCCACTAATTCTTGAGACCATAGATTCAAATATATATCTAAGAATTCTAATTTTTTTTTCTGTGTGTGTGTGTGTGTGTGTGTAATAGAAGGGGAGCAAGGATGTGGTAGATATTGTAGTTTCAAATAGAAAACAAAATATATAAGTTAATAAGAGCTGGCAACTTGAAAAAAAACCCTTTAAAATTATATATTATGACATTTTGCAGATATTATCATGTCATTATCACAAAACTAGTTATTCATAGATTTAAGAGGCTTAACTTTATAGCAATGAGACTGAACATTATCCAGTGAATTTGTCCATTCTGAAAATTAAAAGCCAGAAAAATCCCAGACCCTTGGAAGTTTCCCAAGAGCCTTTTTGCAGCGATCAGCTTGATTGTCTACATTTGTTCTAAATTGCTAGTACAGTGATTTATATTGACCATTCAAACCCTTTCCCTTATTTCTGACTAAATTCATTTTACTTTAGAGAAATAGTAGCATCTTTTATTCCACATTTATAAATAGTATGCATGCCAGTTCTTCTGTAGCACACTGTTGCCATCTTAGTCTCCAGGCTTTTGTTTTTCCTTTCTGTTTTCCTATACTGGAAAAGTACCTTTCTGTTTTCCTATACTGGATTAAAATTAATCCTGAATTTTGCATCTTCCTGTTGCTAGGTTGGTTTTCTTACATATGGCAGTGACTAACTCCCTTAAAAGTGCCCCCACTTAGACACATAAATGACAATCTGTTCACTTCTCTGTTTCACTAAACATTTCTCCAAGCCCCACTCCATTTTATTGTATATTGCCTTTCACCATTTAGGACTCTGTCCTCTGAAGTCATTTTCCCCCATCATTACCTTTTCAGTTCTGTTTATATGATTCTCATTAATAAATGTGCAATTAATGTGCATTAATAAATGTGCAAATTAATCCTTACTTTCTCCCAGATTTTCCAGACCAAACAAAATGAGTGTTGATCTTTAATTTAGCTTTTAATTGATGGTAGTAGTAGAGGTGACCTGGTATATGTAAATGTGCGTAAAATATTCATAGATTTTTCGGGTTCCAGCCCTCTACCCTGACTATTCAAAATCTGTCCAGTATAACCACCAAGACACAGGAGAAGCAGATCCCAATTAGACTTATTCATGCTGAGTCGCGATTGTCTGAGGCTCTTGGCTCGAAAGTCTAGTAGTCCCTTGGTCATTGTATCAGTGTTATAATTATGGCCAATTTTAAGTCTTCCCACCACTTTCATTTCAAAGTTTGTTGACTGATTTGTCGTCTTTTTTCCCATTTTAATCAACACTTTGATGATTTTAATATTAAGTATATTTTTGGTTGAAATAAAGTAGTCAAGAATTAATTAAAATGAAGACCACTGCTATATAAATATATATTATTTTTATTATATTCAGGAATGTGTAATAATGTTATAATACCAAAAATAAGTCTAATGGTTACTATGTTTAACAATAAAAGCAGTTTAAATATCCTGATATGCTATATTAGAGCCAGTGTAAAGAATTTCAGTTCTTTTTTAAAAATTGGCTTTGTTTGGCTTAAATGGAGTGTTTAGTTTAATAATACTATGAATTATGTCTTATATTTTGTTTACTTCACAGACAGCTACACCATTAACCACCCTATATTTTAGGAGATTTGCTATGTAAATTAGTAATAAAATTCCCACAAGAAATGTAATTTTTCACTAAGAAACACATTTTTGTAGTTCATATATATACTGTCATTACAGTAGGTAATGAGATATGATAACATGTGCAAGTACATAAATAACTAAACTATGTTTATTATAGAGATGTAAAGAGATCTTTTATTCCATATTCTTAACTTCATTCTTAATTTCACCACTTCACAGTTGACATTATAGATTTCTTTACATTTTTGTATGCTTGAGAACAGTTTCCCTTCTTTGGTTCATAGAAAATAACCGATTTTTGATACTGACTTCTAGAAAGTTCTCCATAATATTTTGTAGGACAGAACTCTGAAAGTAAGAAGCAATAACTTTACAAGATGGTAATAATGACAGTAGTAATAAAAGTTTCCCTGCTTTATAGAAAATACAATAACATTTGCTTAGTGATCTGAAAACTCTGTGTGTGTGTGTGTGTGTGTGTGTGTGTGTGTGTGTGTGTGTAGATTATCTTTTTGGCTAACTTGTATTAAATACTTGGAGCAGTGAGGGTTTGAATCAACTGGTATTTCTGTCTGCAATGTTTTGCATCTCATCTTTAGATGTGGATGATTTGCCTTTATCTTTCTTAATTAAAATATACTAAGTAACTAACAGATGTTCAAATAATATTCAGATGGGAACTATAAAGATTAATATATCTTTTACAAAAAAAAAAAACCATAAACCTCTGAAATTTTAAGTGCCCCAGGGTCAGTCATTGGAGTTTTTCTTATTTCTTTTTGAAGTTATATACAGTCTTTAACTTATGATTTCCAAATGTTTATTTCAGCTAGGACATCTGTCTCTGAACTAAAACTGCCCTAATCGTAACTTGGGTATCTAAAGTGCATTTCAAACTTAATATGGTAGATGGAACTTTCTGGACTTGCTTCTTGCCTATCTGTTTCCTAACTTCATTCCATAACTTGGTTATTGTAAATAGTTCTGCAATGAGCATAGGAGTGCATGTTTCCCTTCAAATTAGTGTTTTTGTATTCTACAGTTTTTTTAAAAAAATATTTTGAGAAGCCTTCATACTATTTTCTATAGAGGCTTGAACCAGTCAACTTTCCTACCAACAAAGAGGATTCCTTTTCCTCCACATCCTTGTCAACAATTGTTGTTTCTGTTCTTTTTGATATTAGCCATTCTCACAATGTAAAGTGGTACCCAATTGTGGTATTGATTTACATTTCTCTGACCATAAAGTGATTATGAGCATTTTTCCATGTGTCCATTTGCCATCTGTGTCTCTTATTTGGAGAACTGCCTATATAGCTCTTCTGCCATTTTTTGATTGGGTTACCTACTTTCTTTTATTGAGTTGTTCACACAACTCATTTCTTTGCAGATCTTGACTACCAATCCCTTCTCTGATATATGGGGTGCAAATATTGTCTCCCCTTCAGTATGGTGTCTTTTTGTTTTAGTGATGGTTTCTTTTGATGTGTAGAAGACTTCTAGCCTGACATAATCCCAGTTTGCACTTTTTATTTTCTTGTTGCTTGAGATGACGTCACAAAAACATTCCTAAACCTATGTCATGGAGTGTTTTGCCTTTTTTTTTTCTTCTGTGTATTTTATGGTTTCAGGTCTTAGATCCAAGTCTTTTTCCAGTTTGAATTAATTTTTGTGTGCTGTCTGTGATTGTGTTCTAATGTGTACAACCGACTAGTTTTCCCAACACCATTTACTGAAGAGGAGTACATTGCTCCAGGGTATATTCTTAGCTTCTTTGTCATAGATTAACTGTCTGTATTGATTTGGATTTATTTCTGAGGCCTCAGTTTGGTTCCTTTGGTCTGTATGTCTGTTTCATTCCAGTACAATACTGGTTTAATTATTATAGCTTTGTAGTTTTAGCTGGAAGTCTAGAAGGGTGGTTCTGCTATTCTATTTAATAGGATTGTTTTGTCTCGGCAGGGTCTCTAGGGGTTCCATAGGAATTTCAATAATATTTGTTCTCTAGCTTTGAGGAATGCCGTGGGAACCTTGGTAGGACTTTGAATCTGTGTATTGCTTTGTGTTATGGTTGCCATTTTGACAATGTTAATTCTATTCTTAGAATGCATGAGCAGGGACTATCTTTACATGTCTTTGTATCTTCTGTTTCTTTGACAATATCTTATAATTCATTTTTTCTAAATAGGTCTTTCACCTCTTTTTTTTTTTAAGATTTATTTATTTGTGCATACAAGCTGGGGTGAAGGCCAGAAGTATGGGGTGGTGAGAAGACTCACCAGAGACAGAGTGGGGCGCATAACAGGCAGATCAACTGAAATACACTGCTGAGGGGAGCAGCGGGCAAGGCAGGAGAGGTCTGCTGCGCCATGTGGGAATCTCCCTGGATGGGTATCAGACTCATGCTGCAGTGGCTCTGCATAGCTTCATAGTGCTGTGCTTAACCGGTTGCACCACCAGGGAGGCCCTACGTCTTTCACCTCTTTAAGTTTATGCCTATAATTATTTTTGATGTAATTTAAATGAAATTGTTTTCTTAATTTCCACCTCTTCTATCTCACTGTTTGCATATAGGAAGACAACTGAGTTTTGAGCATTGATTTTGTATCCTGCCTCCTGCTGAACTGATTTATTACATAAGTTAGATTTTTAGTAGAGTCTCTGGGGTTTTTTATGTATATCATCTTGGTATCTACAAGTAGTGATATCTTTATGTTATGTATATTGCTTGCAAAATGATTGTTAGCTTTATGTAACTATCACAAATTCTATGAAAATGGACCTTTTGTCTGTTAGGAAACCTGAGATCCACTTGGTTTATGAATATTCAAAGCCCCACAACTACAAAGTGAGGATTCAAACTCACATCCTCTTGTGCCATTTTCTGAGCTTGCTTTCAGGATACTAAGAGAATATGTAAACTCACTTCTTGCTTCTCTGTGGAAAGAAATATCCTCTAGGAAATTTTTCTGTCTATTTTTACTGTGTAATTAAGCAGATTATAGATAAATTAATGTGTTGGCACAGTTAACTATTTCTTATTTACTTTTCTTTCCCTATGGAGTCTGCTACTCTGCAGGAGTCCCTTTAAATGGAAACATCCCATTAACTTTCTTAACACAGAGGTGGGGAAACAAACACAGCAACAAGTATAGTTATAAGAGCTCCCCTTAGGCATCCTGAAGGTATGTTACTTCAAACATTATTAGAGAACAATAATCATAGAAGGAGAGTAGCAGTAGGGTAATCTACAAGAGTCTTGCTTACTTTTTCTCAAATTGTGATCTGCTTCAAAATCCTGAGAGAGCTTATTAAGCAAGCAGATTCCTGGGCTCCAACTCAAGCTACTTAATCTGAACCTCATAGTAGGTACCTCTTTAAAATGTCCCTCTTTAAAAATGTACCTCTTTAAAAGCCCCCTAGTTATTTGTCTTTCATTTAAGCACATTAAATATTAGGCCTCTGAGAATCTAGTTCATTCTCCGTCAATATACTTCTGTTAGGATACTTGGACTGCACCAGGGTACTGTGACTAAGCGGGTCTTTGCTGAAATCTCTCAAAAGTTTGTTGAGGCAGAAGGAACAGTGTTGGGAATAGAATACTGAGTTAATCTTTGTAGTCTAGGAAACTCAAACTACAACATGAATAATCTTCTCTGGATAGTGTAGGTCAAACTGGGTGGACAATGACTGTTTTTAGTACTTTTGCCTCCCAGGAACAGCACTGACCAACTACTGGCTCTATCTAATGAATCACTGGGTTGCAAGAGACCATGTTGGTTCCAATGAGGAAAAGACAATTCTCGTAAGCAATTTTCCCCCTGTTACAAAGAGGAATCAGTGCTGAACAGTCCAAATACATCTGTTCTCTCTACAGCAAATGAAACTGAAACCTAATACCGAATTCTGCAAGCAACACTAATAAGATCTACAATAGTGTGGCAAGGGCTTCCATTAACAGAAACTGTAACATTTTAATGTCAGTTCTGAACTCAGTTGCCATCAAGTAACAAAGAGTGCTCAAACTTTAAAAGACAGCAGACCAGCTTTTCTCAGCTCTTTGGTGATACTTCATGTCCGCAGTGCTGTACCTCCTGCATACCTAATTATTCCTCCATCCTCCCTGAAAGTAGGTCTGTCCAATTTTAGGGCGAAGTTTCCTAATTTGATTAATTCAACAATATTTTGTTGTGAAAAGATAGCAGAGGTACATAGGAAATTTTCTAAATAGTATGACTGCCTTTACTTAGCTGTGTATTGAAGTTTAATTATCCATTTACATTAGTCTCCAAACCATTATTCCATTGTTTGCCCTCTGCCTTACTGTACCTTCTACCTAGAACACCCCCACTAGATCATCACAGTTTGGGTTTCTTATCAGCAGTCACGTTTCACTGCAAGTGAAAATCTCTCAAGGAGTCCTTCCTAAGTATTGAATCCTCATAAACTGTCATACCCATCCTGTCATTCCCATCCTTTCCTCACTGTCTGATCATTTCCTAGTCTACACCCAAATATTTCCTTCATAGACCTATTATTACCTAAGGTCACTTATGTATATCTTTGTTACTTACTTAATACGTATTCACTAACTCCCCATCCACACATCCAAATAAGCTCAAAAGGCCATTTTCCTAGGTAGGAGCATAGAAAGCCTTTTTTCCCAATGTGTCTTTAACCGCATCTCACCATTTACCCCATTCCTTAAACACATCAGTGTGTTTTAGAATTTGCTGAATGTGTTATGCTCTTTCATTCTCCATGAAGGTTTCTCTTTTATTCACTTCCACAAAAGTTAACACTTTGTGGTCTGCTCACATATTAGTACGTGTTTTTGTCACCAATATCAGGTGGCCGCTCACGTATTAATACGTGTTCATCTAGTCTCTGGTTTTTCACACCATGGTGGATTTATTTGGAACTATTAGGAGCTATTTCTTTGATCGTTCTCAGTCTAGAAGCTTTACACATTGTTTTGGTGAAAGTGTAAGGTGTTTTATGAGAGATATTATAGTTTTTTTTTAATATCCAGTAGTTTAGGAGTTGTGTGTGTTTTATTGAATGCTTATACCATTTATGTGGTGGCACAGAAAATGGCCGGCCCCAAGGGCTGGTAAATTTAAAGGGCACTGGCACGCAAAGTGTTAAATGAAAGAAAGTCACATAGTGGATTAAGTTGGTAGACCTTGTGACACCCCATGATTTCCTCATCTCTTTTGTTTATCTTTTTATTGCTAAATTTTATCTCCAGATTTCTTTGTCTTTCCTTTAGTAAAAGTTTAACTGTGCTTTGTACAAATCAGCAATTTAAATGCAATTATTCTCTTAGTAATTAGTTCTAATAAGAGGTTAGATAGTTGACTCACATTAACAAGTTAAGTATTTAATTTAAAATCAGCGTTATTTTCTGAATATATCTTTTTCAAAATAACTTCCATGTACCTCTAAACAACAAATGGAAAAATTTATTATAGCTTTAGTTGATAATGTTTCACAAATCAGCTCTTCAAATTTCAGGCAATAATTAGGAAAGACGAGAGGTGTTTATGCTTTTATTGTCAAATATAATTATACTTATTTTATATATAATTGTGTAAGTGTGAAATACTTATTTAGTTAACACAGAATATGCACACTTCAGTTCATGGAACTGGAATCCTGTGGTGATGATAGATTACCATGACATTTCCTACTTTTATAAAGAACCACACACATTAAAATGAAAATAATCATCACAATCAGGAAAAATAGGATGGAAGACAATTTTTCGCTAACTATGAGCCAGAAAATAATGCCACATGTTAACTGAAGCCATATGAAATACAAATTTTTATGTGTAATGATGTGTATTTGTATATTTTATTTATAACACAAGTACATTTTTGCTGATGAGTAATCTAATGTTTGCAGAAGAGCTTTTTTTAATACATGTAAGTCTTTCAAATCACAGAAAACACTGTGGCATCATAAGCCCTTAAGAGTTTCCTATCGGGCCTTCCTGATGCTATAGAGGTTAAGCGCTGCACTGTGGAACTGTCGGCAGCAGCAACACGAGTTCGACTCCCAGCCGGGGAGATTCCCACAAGGCGTGGCAGACCTCTCCTGCCTTGCCTGCTGCTCCTCTCAGCAGTGTATTTCAGTCGATCTACCTGTTCTGCTCCCCACTCTGTCTCTGGGGCACTCTCTCACCGCCCCACGCTTCTGGCCTATACCCCAGCTTGTATGCATAAATAAATAAATCTTTAAAAAAATTTACTATCTACTTGGGGGGCTAGGACTTATCTAAAAAGATTAATAAAAGATGTGTACTTACTAAGTAGGAGAGAATTATATATAAATGGCTATCTTCATGAAAAGGGGAGTATTTTAATGGTCATAGAAAATTGTTCATTATCAGAATATTGAGGCAGGATACCAATAGATGAAATATTCCAGGAAGAGTTGATAGGGGGAGATATGAAAGTAAATAGAAATTTTACAGGTTAAGTCAGAATATAAGTATTGCCAGAAAAGATTGCATACAGAATAGTGAGATGTATTTGAAAATATATTTTAGGATATATCCTAAGGAATTCTGAAGTATTTTTATAGAATTGTATACCTTAGCAATTATAGATCATTTAAAGTTTTTGAGTTTTTGGAAGATTTCCTGAAAAAGATTGTATATATTTTTATAGTAACTCCATAGTTGGATCTGCTTATAAAATTACCTGGTAAGTTATTAAAAATGTATGTTCAGTGTGCCAAAACCCCAAACTCTGATTCAGTAAGTCAGGGAGGAATTCAGGACTCTGCATTGTTAACAAGATCTCCTATTTCTTTTTTGGTAATAAAATCCTAGACTCATAGGAGGAGAGACCACTACAAGTAGACTCTGCTTTGGGGGTTACTAGAACCCCAATATCTCAGGCCATTTACTCTGTTGTGTCTTCAAATGTGGAACATTTCAAACGTTCTCAGTATTACACTTTCATAATTACATGACTCTATTTTTCTGTGCTAAATTGGAATATCAGGACTTGTGATTTTTTTCCCAACCTGTGTTCAGAGCCAAGGCACTCAGAGAATGTTTATAGTCACCTTTATGAAACTGTCACATGTCAATCAGAGTTCTCTCTGTTACATGAAATAGAATTCATAGAACATGCAAAATCAGCAATTCAATTTTTAAGTATGGGAGAAAATTAACTTTTCTTATGAACAAGTTAGAAGTGTCACCTGGGATTTTGTTTTTAAGGTCTTTGTAAATTTGCATTTGTTAGAAGTATAATTCTAAAGCAGCATTTAAGAAATGCAGCTCCATGCCTTTAATTGCTGATACATCATTTGAATCATTTGCATAAGACTGTGTGTTAGTCAAGCACATGTGGAATATGTTTGTGGAGAATAAAAAAAGGCTTCAGTGTTGCTCAGGAATCTATAAAAGCATCTCCTTTATTTTTTCCCTTTTGAAAAATGGAATCAATGTTCTTTGATATTTACCCAAAGGGGTTCAAATCTATGTCCACACAAAAACCTACACATGGGTGTTTATAGCAGTTTTATTCATAATTGCTAAAATGTGGAAGCTACCTAGATGTCCTTTGTAAGTGAATGGATTAATAAACTGTACTACATCCAGACAATGGAATGTTATTCATTACTATAAAGAAATGATATATCAAATCCTGAAAAGACATCGAGGAATCTTAAATGCATATCACTAAGTAAAAGAAGCTAATCTGAAAAGGCTACATGCTGTATAATTCTGACTATATGACATTCTAAAAAAGAAAAACTAGAGAGAGTGTAAAATAATCGATGTTTTCTAGGTGTTGGGTGGGTTAGGAAGAGATGAATGGGTGGAACAGAGGATTTTTAGGGCAGTGAAAATACTCTGTGTGATACCATAACAATGTATACATACCATTATATATTTGTCCAATTCCATAGAATATACAACACCAAAAGAAATAATAAAGTAAATTGTGGACTTGGGCAAGTATGTTGTGTTAATGTAATGTATCCATTGGAACAAATGTACAATTCTGATGCGGGATATGGATAGTGAGGAAACTTTTGCATGTATGGGGCAGTGGCCTTTGGGAAATCTCTGTACCTCCTCTTAATTTTAATATAACAAAAGCTACTCTAAAAAACAAGTCTTTTGAAAATCAAACCATTCCTAGTTTTCCTGTTTGCGAGGTGTTGATGTTGAATATTCAGAGTGTCTGTACCTTATGGATGATGAGTGTCAGATTGTCGTGGAAGATGCCATGTGAAGCTAAATGCTGATTTGTTTTCCTGGTGAGTTGGTTGTTGATGTAAAATCAGTTTTTATTGTCACTGACATTTAAAACTTAAACCCATGTGAATTGCTTTTGCTTACAACATGTCTGACACCAAATGTGTGAGTCTTTTTCACATAACCTGTTTTCCAAAGTTTTGGACACCAACTGGGTATCCTACAATTCAGCTCAATTCTGACACTAATTACTCTGCAGGCTAAGGATTTGGTCATCACATAAGGTAACCTGTGTTTCAGATCCTACAGAGTCCTACATTGTACCCATAGTTCTGGTCAACTGGATATAAATTCCGGGGGTTCCTACAACCCATTGCTTAGGTTTGATGATTTGCTAGAACAATTAATAGAACTCAGGAGAGTGCTTTACTTACTATTATGGCTTATTATAAGGGATACAGCTCAGGAGCATCTTGATAGAACAGATAACGTAAGACAAGGGGCGGAGTTTCCACAGCCTCCCAGCCACGCCATGCCTCCTCTACCTGGATATGTTTACCAACCCAGAAGCTCTCTAAGCTTACCCTGTGTGGATTTAATGGAGGTCTTATCGGCAAGTCAGAATTCATTAAATCACTGCATTGGTGATTTCTGATAATCAGCACTCATGCTGAAGCTATCTTGGGGCCTCCAAATACCACTGATCTAACTAGTTTTAGGATCTGTGCTCCAGGAACCTGGGACTAAATACGTGTGTCTATTGTATCACAAATGATTACTTACTTTTATAAATGATCCAATTATTGTTCTGTCTTTGAAACTTTTTCTCTATGTTGTCATTGAATTGAAGATAAAAATGTTGATTTTGCTCAAACTTCCCCTACGACTGATAAAAATAGAAAAAAAAATGGACAATATACCAAATACTAAAAGACTCTGGAAAATATTCATGCAGCATACACCTTTAGGCTTATCTGAAGTAGTCAGAGATTTCCTATTACTATTCCACATTTATATGCCCATTTTACATCATGGTCATTTGTTCCATTGTCTAAATCTAAAAAGAAATGGTAAATTTCTACCTGGTGATTAAGCTAGTCTCCCTTTTTAAATAGAGGATGCACATTTATTTGATTACATTGGTAAGTAGTAGTTTAAATGAATCAAGAAGCAGATTGTTCCAGTATTAAATATTTGAGTAGGAATAGGTTAAGGTATTTTAGAAAGCTACAGTATCACATGCAAGCCATACTGGCTAATATTAAAAAGTAACAAATTCATAAAAAGATGAGTTACTCATAATCCAAGACATACCAGAACAAACATCAATAAATCTATCCCTCTTTCACCCTTACCTCTCAATATCAAATTCTGTAGCAATAAATAAACCCTAAAAATAAAACATAGCATTTGTCAGTTTACCTACTAGAAGATTATATGGCACTATTCCTTCATGGTAGATAATTAATAATGCAACAAGTTTATAAAATTAAAAGGCACTTTATTATATTAATTACATAGGGTTTGATTAGTAATTAAAAAACCTGTAACATTTATACCAATTTAAGGAAAATGCTTTTTAAAAAATATCTGGAAACCTTGTAGAAGTTAAACTAGAGAAAAAATATCTACATTCTTGGTTTTGATTATAAGTATTCTAAATTACAAATTTTTTGTACTTGGACAAATTATATTATGGTAATTTTTTCCTTTAGAGGGAAAATATCAATGGTTGAAGAGTAATTCAAGCTATTTATCATCATCTTTGAAAGAGTAAAATAACAATAAAGTCCATTTAGGAGACACATTAATCTCTTGTGACTCCAGAAGCAAGCAGAATTTTAAAAAGCTTCTTCAAAAATTATTTGGAACATGCTTCCTCTGCTCTCTCAGAAAAATATATATATTTATCATTCTTTTAAAATGTTAAGACATATAGACAAAGGCAGTGATAGATGCTGATCTTTCAGAAAGTATTAAAGAGGGTAAGTTTTGATAAAGTTTGCTTTCTGGGGCCATGGAAGGAAAGACTGAGAACTATTAAGGAGATGGTCATTTAGTTATAATGATAAAATTTATGAACTACTTTTGCGCATTAAATTATATTAGAACATCATCGGTAAGAACTGAGATGTGAGTCAGGTTTGTCTGAGCTAAGTCCCCACAGCTTGTTGCCAAGTATGTGCCTGCTACCCAAAGGCACAGAAGCCAATGCCATGCTTCTGAAGAGAAGCAGAACCCTCCTTGAGAAGAGAACCAGTTTAATGCAAGGACAACTACCATGAGACTGCAGACAAGACTCAAGTCATTCTCCCCTTAAATGGGGCTTTGGACAGTATTTATTTTGGGGGGGGGGAAGATAAAGAAAAATATAATGAATGCAAGTTGTTAGAGTTTGGTTGCTTTCTTCTGAATCATGGTGTAACTCAAATTTAGGTCAGGAGCTGCAACAAAATAGAGCATCCTTTTCTTCCGATTATCCATCTGACCACGATCTGGGCATCTTAGTTCCATCTTCCATGGCTACTTTCCAGTCTAGGCAATGAGAAGTTACTGGGAGGACACGGAACACTCTTCTGAGCCTACACTCTGAAACACAACTTATCAACTGATGAAAAATGAGTTAAGGATATTTTTGCTCCATTGTTTCACTATAGCAAGCCTATCCCGCTGTTTCTGCAAGAGAAGGAGAAACAAGAAAAGGCCATCATGGTTTCAACCTTTGGTCAAAACACCTTGATATAATGCTTAAGAGGAGGTATTTTGTTCAGCCAGATAATCTGGATTCAAAGCCCTACTCTGTGCTTACCAGCTGCATAATCTTGGACACAAATTTCTTAAACCCCATGTCTCAGGTTTTTTATTCTAAATGAAGATATAAGAGTTTTTACTTTGTTGGGTTGTGAGGTTTATATGAATTAATGCATTTATAGCATAGTGAGAGCTCAAGTAATTTGGCAAGTAGACTGATGTACCTAACTAGCCATATGTTTGCCACCAATCTTCAGAGTGTTTTCTAAGACTTTACATTGTTCTGAGTTAAATACTCCATGTGGGTTTTTTTTTTTCTTTTGCATACAGGTTAAAGTGGTGGTGGTGGTGTTTTGGTATATTTTTTGTACTTTTTGCCACTTGTCAAACTAACAAGTACAGTTTCTGATTCAGAAACAAGTTTGTCTTATTTTCAAAACAGGTCAATTTTGTCCCACTTTGGGCTGTTACACTTGATGTTGCTTTACCTGTAGTGTTCTCTGGATTTCATGGAGACAGCTCCATCTCCTCATTCAGGTATCAGTTTCATTTCAGTTCTTTAGAGTAGCATCCTTTGCCCATCCAGTCTAATATTCCGCTACCACCATAGCATCCTTCTTTCCTCACTCTATCCCATTGCTATGTATTAGTTTCTGCAATAATTTACCTCAAATCACTTTCCTGTTTATTACTTGGTTATTGTCTCATTTCCCTGGTAGGATGTAAGTGCTTCTGGGGCGAGATCACTTGGGGTGATTTCTTACCAATTCTCCTGAATCTTGAGGGGTATTCAGTGCCCTTAATGGTCTTCTAATTACTATTTAGAAACATATATTCTATACTCCTTAATATTTACCTTAAACTTGATTGTGAGGGAAAAAATATAGTTTGGGAAATAGCCAAATGATTTGTAGTTATATTCATTCTTCCGGATACTCTTTGTTTTATTCTCACTTTTTAGCCAGCCAACTTCAAGCTGAGTTTCTGGTATCATTTTTGTACTCAGAAGATTGTATAATTAACTTTTAATTGAACTGTGTTTTGACATTATGTCCTAGCCCACACTGAGGAATTTTAGGAAAAACAGACTTGTAAAACTTGCCATTATTTCAGAATGGGTGCAATGGAGGATTTGACTACTATCCTAATATCAGTTAGTCTATGAAAATAATTTAAGTAGTTAAAACAGAAAGCAAGAAATTTCCTGCAGGGCAGTGGTTATGTAGGTGATGGAAACAAGGAGAAGCCAAATGAGATGAGACTAATGAGAAAATAGTGACAAACCAGCTGCCATTCCTAAGCTTGAGGAACTGAGTAGAGCACAATCCTGAATCCAGGGGATCAGGGGGCTGCAAGCAGAAAGTTCTAACTGCGCAATGAGAGCCACAGCCAGAGCCAGCCTCGGGTGAGGCATAGATCTGAAGGCTGACTCGCCCAGAACTGGCATGGCGCTCCATGAGGAAGCAAAAATGCATGTTGTACTCAGTTCTCAGGGTGAGGAAGAGATGTTATCCTTCAAAGCAGCTGATATAATAGGCACTGAATTATACCACTGATCAGGATTCTCTCTTTCTCCATGTTTCTAAAGAATGTAGAATAATTCTCTTCTTGTGTTGGTCTCTAAAGGATATAAAATCTATGGTTCTCTTTTGGCACTGTGTACAGGAGTCTTATGGAATATATTCTGTGTTATATTCATACTCCCAGATTTATTCCCTTCATTTTGTTAGTCAGTTGGCTGGGGGCTGCAGCTACAGCTGTGAGTTAGTAACACAAGTGGTTCTTGGTGGCCATGGCTCTGAGGAAGTGGCTCTTACTGCTGGATGCCCTTGGAAGTGAGGGTGTTGACAGTTCAACATACTAACCAAGCTTGTCTTAGAAGCCGTGGTTTCTGACTCCAAAATCTATGCTCTTTCAACTAGGCCGATATTTTAATACTCCTTTCTAATTTTTCTCCAATCCTTAGTTTTTGTGTTACTTTGTTCAAGAAAGTTACTCTTTCCTCTGCCATTGCTCAGTTTTAGAATGTATACCGTGCTCTTTCTCTTAGATTCTTTGAGGGTAGGAGCATTGTTATTTATGTCCTCATTTTCAGCACCTATTTCAGTGTTCAACATAGGAAATGTACTTAATAAACACACTTTGAATGAGTGAATAGGGAAATAAATGAGTAAATGAATACTTCGATTATGTCAATTCAGTTAATTTACTGAAGAAGTAAATAATATATTTAATACCTTTACTGGTGGGATTTGTTTTAAAATGGTATTAACAAAATTCCAAGTGACCCAGACCATTTGGAAGAATGTGATGTCAAAAGAATTGAATTTCATTAAGACTAATTATGGGAGAAAAACTTTGTAAAGTATATCAGGCCAAGATGTAGAAGATAGAAATTACAAGTGAGACACAAGTTGTGTGTATCTTTAAGTCATAGTGACATGCAAAATAAGTAAGTCCACTGTGCATTGCACTTATATTTCTTTTTTTTTTTTAAAGATTTATTTATTTATGCATACAAGCTCAGGTACAGACCAGAGGTATGGGGCGGTGAGAGGGTTCCCAGAGACAGAGTGGAGAGCATAATAGGCAGATCGACAGAAATACACTGCTGAGGAGAGCAGCGGACGAGGCAGGAGAGGTCTGTTGCGCCATGTGAGAATCTCCCAGGCTGGGCATCGAACTCGTGTCACCGCTGCTGACAGCTCCACAGCGCGGTGCTCAACCGCTGCACCACCAGGGAGGCCCTGCACTTATATTTCTTTAACCTGTTTTCTAAATCTGGCACATTCCTCCTCTGTAGTGAACACTGCTTTGGACAATGACCATAGAAGGGCAGTAAGACTCTTCATAGATTAAGTATAATGAAAATAGAGAGACAAAATTCCCTTGCTGCATAGAATTCCAGAGAATCATAAGTAGAATTTGCTTTGTGCTTTAATAGATTCCTGGAGAGAGTCAGGCGCTCCATTTGGCTTGTGATACTATTTGTAAAATTGGAAACATTTGCATTCTGGAAAAGTCAGGATTTTCCTGACCTCCCAGGAAGTCTTGAAACTGTTGAGTAAACTCGATTTTATGATAGAATCGTAACTGAATTTTCACAAGTCTATGAAAAGTTGACTGTGATAACTCTGAGAGACAAAATTTCAAACTAGTCTTAAAAGAGCTCAGCCCTCCTCACTTTTTTTGGGTCATGTATGCTTGGCCTGAAACTATGGATAAGGCAGTGCCCAGGCCTATGACCATCTTTCTTTTTAAATGGAATTGTACAGAAAGTACTATACTTTAAAAAATTCCGTAAGATCTCAGCAGTGACATTTCTTTATTGAAGGGAAAGAGTATTACACTTTCAGTATTACACACTGAAACTCTTGTGCTGGTCTATGGTCTGTTAGCTAGACCAGAGAGCTTGACTGCACTACAGACTGGACTCTGCCATTCTTGAGGTTTGTGGTATTTACACTCTGGGTAAATTTACTATAAGCAGTGTTCCCTTGACACAGTTTTTGTTTGTGTGACTGAAATCTCAGGATTGTTTCATTATTTAGCTCATTCTTTTATAAATTTATTTTTTTCATTCTTTCAATAGTCATTTTCAATGTTCCTTTTATTTTTAGATATTAGAAGTATAGTAGCAAGATGCTGCAAGAGTTCATCATGTGATAAAGGAGGAAGATAAGCTACTAGAATAATCCATATTTAAATTGCTAATATAATAGAAAAAAGTACTTTTGAGAATCTGTGGTTTAGAACAATATCAATATCAGTACTATTTCAGAGTTCAAATCCTGAGCAACTAGTTTTGAAAAAACTGAATCAAATAGGCGGATTTCAGTTTAAGTGGTCCTCTTGCTCCATTATACCCAGTCTCCCCAACCAGGTGAGAAAGATCTTCTCCCTCCCAGACATATTCTCCTGTCACTCGCAATCCTTCAGTAGTGTGGACTTCTGTTATAGTCTGTCTATTGTCTTGTTTTGTTCTCCCCTGGAATTGTACTAAAGTCTAGGTTCCTGGGTTTCTCTTCTCTGCTGTGAGTTGCACAGATGCCTGGCACAGGGTCGTTTGCTGAGTAAGATATTCTTACTGTACTTCATCAATATAAATTTTGTGTGTTGCTGTCTATGATATTTTAATCTTAAAAGGAAAGAAAATGAGACCAATAATAATAATACTTAGTATGTTATGCAATCTTATAATTGTTGAACCACAGCAATTAAGGTAGCAATTATTCTATAGCAACTTGTCTAAACTTAAATTCTAAAAATGTCAAGTTCAACTGTTGAACCAAACAGGCAGAATATACTACCTTAGGACATAGATTGGTATTCAAAGATCTATGCCTTTTTTTTTTTAAGATTTATTTATTTATGCATACAAGCTGGGGTGCAGACCAGAGGTGTGCGGTGGTGAGAGGATTCACCAGAGACAGAATGGGGAGCAGAACAGGCAGATCTACTGAAGTACACTGCTGAGGGGAGCAGCGGGTGAGGAAGGAGAGGTCTGCTGCGCCATGTGGAAAGCCCCCTGGCCGGATATTGAACTCATGCTGCAGTGGTTCTGGACAGCTTCATAGTGCTGCACTTAACCTGCTGCGCCACCAAGGAGGCCTGATCTATGCCATTTTTAATGCCTTGTATTTTTTTTTTTTAAAGAGAGGTTAGTTCAGTGATATAAATTGGATCATTGAATTATTTTGTAAGTAAGTAGATTAACCCATTTGACCTTCACAGCATGTTTTTGGAAAGGAAGAAAATACAGATGTGTGTATTTTAATTTCTAAGCTATTACTTCTAGACTAAAGAATGACTATATTTTGTTTTTGGTCTGTATATTTTCTGTGGAAGAGCCTCATTGATTATTCTATTGAGTCTAGTAGTTTATGGAAATATCTTAAATTTCTAGGTTGTCCAGCAGTTTGTCAGGAATATACATAATATTATGCTGCTTCTCATTATTTATACCTCCACTGCTTGTCCTTTCAATCTAATGTACCTTTCTTTTACAGCAAGTAAAACTGTCCTCATTATTTATTTATTTCTCTTCTTGCAGCTATCCTATTTTGTTTTTGTTGTTTTTTTCTGAAAATCCAGTTCTTCACAGTTTGATATTCCTGGGTTTAACCTTGGAGCTTTATATTACTTTCCTCTTTATATACACTTTCCATTTAATATTTCAGATAGCTAAATGATTTTGAATCTTGAGCATTGTTCAGTTCATTTTCTGAATGATTTTGCTTTTCCCTTTTTTTTTTTAAATTCCAAAGCACTTCCCTTTCCTATAGGGTTTTTGTGGTGATGTTGTCTCTCTAGTAGAAACTCAGAAAATGGTTTCCATATGAATAGTGACAATAACAAAAGAAGTTTGATTGCTGCTTACTCAATACATAAAGATCAACTGTAAATAGTCCTAGGAATGATATATCAGTAACAACATTTTAGAACTTTAGTAGACTTTTAAGTACAAATTATCTTTTAAAACTTGGGAGGATAAGAATTTCTTAAAAGACATATGAAAAACACTACCTATAAAAGATTGGGAAATTTAATGTTTTGAAGTTAGTAACTTGTGATCTGTAAAAGACACTTTAAAACATAAATTACAAATTGAGAGAAGACATTTTTAGTACATTCAACCAACAAAATAGGAAATATGTATATATTAATAATTCCTACCCATCAAATAAAAGCACAAATAATTTAATGTTGATAGCATGTTGCAGAAGAGGAAATACGTCTTACCAATAACCATATGAAGAAATTCTTTGGACTCAGAGTTCATAGAATTACATATCACTTCACAATTCTATTTTACTCTCCTTTGATTGGTGTAAAAAATCCTCAGTTGTATCAATTGATTCAGAGGATATGGGTGCTCAGGGTCTCATATATTATTTCTTTAAATCTAGGTTGGTACAAATGCGTTGGGTCTCATATATTATTTCTTTAAATCTAGGTTGGTACAAATGCGTTGGAAAGCAGTTTGGCATCATGTGCTTTGTTGTTCTGATGTTATGATGCAATTATAGGATACTAGCCAGGTTATATTCTGGCTAAAAATCCAAAAGAAAAATTTTCCTGTCTATGCTGGAGACATGCATAAGGATGGCAGCTATTTTCATAGTAACAGTACTTCCCTGCATGGACAAGTCACAACATGTCATACACCAGTGCCTATGATTGATCAAATTCTGTACACCATGGCATGGAATAAAATACTGCCATTTGTTTACTCTGGATTGTGATTTTTCTAGGGACCAACTCTTTGTCCTTTGTTTTGAGCCCTCAGAAGGAGTGTACTATTATTTTTTCTATTTTTTAAGGATCTAGGTCCAGATGCTGACTCACTTGATATAGTGGTGGAGTGCTAGAGTGGTAGGTGGTGCATTTGCTCTTCTCCTTTGTGTCTTTGATTTAGCAACAAGAAGATTGGCAGCTCCTTATTGATGACCCAGAAAGAAAGTATCTCTGTTCACCAGTCTCATTGTAGTCTCCTAACCTCCTCAAGCTCTAAAAGTTAGCTGTACTAAATTCACTTGTCTGATGTATGTCATCATTCCTCAAATCTAAGGAGCTCTGTAGGCAAAGTTCTTGCCAAGATCAGTCTCAGCCTAATTGAAACACAAGTCTCTCTATCACCAGAACCCCAGATTCTTTTGTCCTGAGGGGCACAGGCATGCCTTGTGTGTCCTCATCAGGACCAGAGAACAACTGAAGGTTCAGCTGCCTTCTCTAGCTTAGTCCTCTCTTTGGACCATAGCAGATGGTCTTGGTTTTTGGGGGTAGCTGTATTGTACTTACGATTGAAGGGAGCCAGGAGATTTAAGTTGTCTTGCCTAGAAATGTCTACTCTCTGAAAAGTGCCTTTCGTTAGGCTACAAATTTCGTTTTCCTAAGAATATCAGCTCAAAATTACATAACTTTCTGATTAACCTGAGTACCTTGTTAATCACTTTTATTCCCTTAATTTGTTGCACTGGAGTATTTTTTAATTCAGACTGCAAAATAAAAGAAAGATAAAGCCCCAGGAATAGGAACAAAGTTTTTAACATTTACAGTTGGCAGAGCAGATTTGAGAATAATCTGACTTTGTGAATGACTACAAAGGGTGTTAATTAAGTAACAGGTGTTTTATCACCTATGTCTATTTGAAAAAAATGCAACACAGATGTAAAAAGCTTAAGTACATCTATAGTTTGTATAACAAAAGTCTGTATTCATTGGGTTCCATCTGCCACGATAACCTCAAACCACACTTAGTGCCAGCCAATTAACACCTTGATTAAGCTATAGACCACCTGCATCTTCAGCACTATAATGAAGTCTAACTTTTATATAAAAACTCATTGCAATACGTAGATTAAAATAGAATGAAAGGGAAAAATTCACACATCAGCCATGGCAAGTTCACACACACATGCACACTTGTACACACACACACACACACACACACACACACACACAGAGGCATACTTATTAATTGTGGCATCTCTGTTTCTCTCTTCACTTTTCATTCCGTAAGACATGGGGTATTTGGTTGAAGGCCTTCCAGGTTCATAAATCCACAAGAAATCAGCAGAAAACATTCAACCCTATTCTCTAAACTCCAACTTGAAAAGCTCCAGATAAGTCTTTCTGTTTGCTTAGTTCAGGTCACATGCTCAACAGAATCGGGTACTCTGGTTGACCCAAGTTAAATTAGTTACCTAATTCTGGGGCTACAGTTACAGGGACCCATCTACCATGTGGTAAAAGCAGATGACCAAAATAACCTGAATTAACAAGAAGGACTTAGAGTGGAAGGATAGGTCTGTATTTCTAGTGGAAGGGTCACACCAGGGGCCTAAGTAGATGATAACTAGTTATTCACTGTGCCTCAGTGGTTTCAGTAGTTATGGGTAGGTTTCTTTCTCAACTCAGGTCAACAAAATGTGCTCTTTTATAACAACAACAACAAAAAGTAGAATGCTGGAAGATGAAAAATACAAGAGCAGCAAAATAAACTAGAGTAAAAATAGATTTTATTTTGCCCAGCTCATTTTATTAAGAAGCTTATTGCAGAGTTATTCACTCAGGACGACAAGAAAAGATTCGTCCAGCTATGCAGGACTCAGCATCAGCGTGAATTCTTAATAAAAGGATCCAGAGACTACTATGACCTCAAGATTAGCATTTCATACTGATTCTTCTATAAAAAGGAAGGAAAGGAAGTTCCTGAATTTTATTATATTCTACACTCAAGGGACAGAATAGCAGGTTTTAGTTGAATGTATTTCATGTCTGGTAAATGTTAACTTAAAAATCCTTTGCTTGCCTCAAAGTGGTATTTGTATAAATGTAAAAAGACCAATAAATAGTCCCTGAAATGTAATGGAATAGTGAATTGATAACAGGGATTTGACCTGTACAATTCGTGGAACTGATTAAATAATCTCTGTATAAGTTTGTCTTTGTATCAGATACCGGAACTTAAAGTTTTCATGGCGGGCAGTGATGGAAAATGTATGTATAGTGAGGGAGAACAAAGACGTGGCGGAATCCATGGTCAGGAGCTGGGCCTGTGGGAATGGACAGAACATATGCCCTCAGTCTTGATGACACGTATGTCCTGAAGGAGAAGCTGGCAGCTTTGTCTCAGAGCTACACCTCCATCGGGCCCAGAAACTGGAAGAGGATCCAAGGGAAGGTGAGACAGTTGAGGGCTTGCCTGCCAGACAGTTGTGGGCTTGCCGGCCAGAGGTGATCAGGCAGGTTAGTGTTTGTGTTTGTGAACTACAGAAGATGACCTGGAGACACTACCCTAACTTATATGAGGGCAAGAGATAACATGACTGCTGCTTTACTTCTGTTTTCAAATCTCAGGGAAAGTAATACTCCTCTTGTTCTCTGCCCTAATAGGAAATATGCAAAGATAATTCTGGGAAATAGTTCATTCTGACTCGGTTGACACATAACGCCCCGGTTGTTTACTGTTTTCAACGTGAAAGCTCCCCACATTTTTATTTTATGTAGTAGAACTGGGGTATAGGCCAGAGGTGCAGGGGGGTGAGAGGATTCATCAGAGATAGAATGGGGACCAGAATAGGCAGCTTTAGGGAAATACACTGTAAGGAGATCAGGGGGTGAAATAGGAGAGGTCTGCTGTGCCATGTGGGACAGCTCCCTGGCTGGGGGATTCAACTCAGGCCATAGTGGCAGTTGCAGTGATAGTGCTGAGACTTAACCCCTAGGCCACCAGGGAGACCCTCACCACATTTTTAAACCATTCTTAATCTACAACTAAACAACATCATGCTTTTGTCTACTATGAAATATGATGCAACTATTATGTCTTATAACTGAACATATGCGCATTCTTTCTTCCAAGCTGTAAACAAAGTCTCATTTGAAAAAAGAAATTTTCTTCTTTTAGCTGATTCTTACTTCAATTTTGATATCTTATAACTTAAATAATGAGATATATTTTGTTACCTATTATTAACACATTGTATGTTAAATGATAGGGGAATGGACAGAGTAAAAACAGTATTTGTTTTACATACACACACAAACATACACACACGCATGCATACAAATAGCACTCATTCATATCGAAATAAGGAAGAAATACTCAACAATTACAATCTTAATTTCTGCAATTGCACATGTAGTTGCATCAAATATTTCTACCTATCTTTTTCTACTATCTCTTCTATTTTCCTAGCTGTTCCTTGCAAGTCAACTACCCTGAGATAGTGAGATCATTAGGGATTCTTCAGGCAAGGGAAGACTACTTTTCTCAGGTAGAAGAAGACAGGATGCTTCAAGAGGCAAAGCAGCCTTGAAATAATATAGGGGTACAGTGTCCCATTTTATCTAATTTTGCCCATATGTCCTCATTCTAATTTTCAGAATCCCATTCTTTCCAGTTAATGCCCTATTTTTACAAAAACGGTCTTGTGTTTGGAATTCAATTTGCATTGTAATTTATTCATTGTGATTAGACATTGTTTTGGATTTCTTTTAGGTCAGGCATAGAAGGTATCAGGATCCTGATGTGGACATCAGCTAGGAATTTAAAGTCTATGCCCTTTTATACGCACCAAATGCTCTATCATTTAGAAACAGAATCGCTAGACAATTGTATGTGCACATTTTGTTATCAGGACTTGACTATATGCAATTTTGGAAACTGGTTATAACAGTTTCTGTGAGCCTATTGATTTTGTATCTAATGCTGGGGCTTCGAGTATAAAATGTAGGTGGTCAGAAAGGAAAAGGTGTAAAGTGAGAGGGAACAAACACAAGCTGGAAAAAAAACAAAACAAAACAATCCACACGTGTGAACTGGAGCCCATGAGAACCGACTGGAGCTCGTGTCAGTTCTCATTATCCCAACTTTGACAGTCTTGGTGTCCACAGGAGAAACTGTATTTCCTCCTTTTTTTTTTTAAGATTTATTTATTTATGCATACAAGCTGGGGTTTAGGCCAGAGAGGTGGTGTGTATGTGGGGGTAGGAGGAGTCGAGGATTCACCAGAGACGGCGGGGTGGGGGGTGGGGAACAGAACAGGCAGATTGATGAAATACACCACTGAGGGGAGCAGCGGGTGAGACAGAAGAGGTCTGTTGCGCCATGTGGGAAGCTCCCTGGCTGGGCATTGAACTCATGCTGCAGTGACTCTGAATGGCTTCATGGTGCTGCAGCTTCACCTGTTGCACCACCAGGGAGGCCATGTATTTCCTCCTTGAAGGTAAGCACAGCTCTGTTCATGAGAAGTTGGGAAAATCCAAAGGAAGGTGAGGTCAGAGGCCCAGAAGCTCTCACACAACAGTCAGTTGAGTCAGCAGATAAGTGACAACATATGTGAGCTACAGAAACACCAATTGATTCTGCACAACTCCTGAGCAAAGAAATGACATGGAGCCTATATTTTCTCTTCCCCCTAAAGCACATGCAACAATGTCTGACTTCTCACCCAAGTCTGAAATACAGAGATTCCCAGGAAATGCAGTTTAGCCTAGTCAAGTCTACCCATTATGAAGCCACCACAGATTATCTTTAGATTGTTTCTGTGTTGTTTGCTTATTGTGTGTGTGCAATTAATATTTCTGTATGGTTTTAGAAACTGATTTATATTTATCAAAGTTATTTTCAATTTCTTATAAGTTTGAGACTAATGTTTGTCATTGGCCTCTTGAAATATTAAACATAATGGCTTTAGTAGTTTTCCCTCTTTGTTCTAAGCTCCTGAATTCAAGTTGGAGTTTCTCCTACCACATCCTTCCTCTGTAGACAGATAGCAATTACCCTTGAAGATATAATTCAACTTAGATAATTGGTAGGCATGTTTATGTATTTTTTATTTCTAAGTTACACAGGTCAATCAAGGCCTGTTTTCTGATTTTGAGTCTTATGTAAAGTCTTGGCATTTTATGAATGTTATTTATTGAGCAAAAACTACCTTTGAGAAGAAAATAATGTGTATAGTGGCAAATTTATCTATCTCAAAATTGTACAAAAAAGGTGCAATTACTTTGTACTTCAAAATAGACCTATTCCCTCAAATTGACCACCAATGAGTTATTTTTCAAAAGTTGCATTCACCACCCTACCTTCTCTGAGAGTACCTCTCTAATCCTCTAGGTGTATGCCAAATGTATGAAGTCGCTACCCCAGACCAAAGCTCTGGGACCCATATATGAGCTTATCTCACCGAAAGGCTGGGATAGTTTCATTCTGCTGTCTGTGTGCTTCCCTGGAGGTGGAAACCTGCCAAGGACTGTGTTTTCTGTTATTGAGCCCTGGAATCCAGGCGCTCAACCTCCCTGGCCTCCAGAGTCAAGTGGTCAAGGGGTATCCCCTAGGTGGTAGGCACAAAAACCAGGACATCAGACACATAGGCAAACTATACTTAAATTGATACATAGAGTACGTAAAAAGTTATTTCCATGAAAAATGATCCTGACATTGCTACATAAATGAGTATTTAACTAGAACTAAATTTTATTGAACCATTAAATAATTAAAATAAAATTTACTACATGATTTTGTAGTCATTCTCCCATATAGTTGATTAGAATATTACTATGAATTAAATTTAAATCACTAGTATTGAAGGTATAAAAGAGCAAACAAGGCAGCCATAGTATAAAAATGTAAGATCTCAGAGAGAAAGGAAGTAAATTCTGGTGAACTTTATGTCCATGCATCCTTTCCCTTTGGACCATTGAAAGCCAAATATTATGCTTTAGATTAAACCTGGTGGTTTCTCTAAATGAGAGTGCAAGGCTGCAGAGGTAGGCAGAACAAGATATCAAGAATGCAGGGGAGCCATAGGGTAGCAAGCATAACACTATACATTTAATTTCTCCTAGGATTTTGCTGGCTTCTAAGATTCACAAGTGTTAGGCAAGAGGCTGGTAAGAGAGAGAAAGAAAAGGGAGGGAGGTATCACTGAAGACCAGTTAACAAGAATTCTTTCAGTGTCACAGTACCAAAGAAAAAATAACTAGAACTAACAGCTTAACAAATAAGAGTGCTGTTTGATTTTTAAGGATCATAGCTTTAAAAGTCAGGTGAATGGGTAGTTGAACAGCATTATAAATATATATTAAGATGACTGACTCATACACTATGTGCCTACCAGAAGAAAATGAAATATACAACATCCAGTCTGATGTTGAGGTATGCTAGGAAATTGGACCAAATGATTCCCACACCAAGAGTAAAATCATGTCTTAGAACAGTTTCAAGTGACTCAGATAATTAAGTTATCAGACATTAGAATAATTGTTTTTAATATGTTAAATTGGTGAAAAGGTGAATAATTTACTAGAGCGCTAAAGCTTCAGATGGAAATTCTATAACTGAAAAACACAGTAATTAAAATTAATTGCTGTGGGAGCTTTAATAGCAAATAAGACAAAACAAACTGAAAGCTCAGTGAACTAGAGCATAGGTTAATAGAAAAAGTTCAGATTAAAACAAATATTAAAAAAAGATGGAAAGTAACCCTCACAATAAAAGAGTGTAAGAGTTCTGTGGGATATATTAAAGGTGTAATAGTCTTTCTAAAAAGAAAAAAAAAAGAGTAAACTTGGGCAGAAGCAAGTTTCAAGAATATTCCAAACCAACTAGTTTAAAACTGACAAAACATAGTTGACATATGAATCAAATAATGTTATAAAGGGCCTCCCTGGTGGTGCAGCGGTTGAGCGCTGTGCTGTGTGTGGAGCTGTCTGCAGCTCGCGATGTGAGTTTGACGCCCAGCTGGGGAGAATCCCGCATGGTGCGGCAGACCTCTCCTGCCTCGCCTGCTGCTCCCCTCAGCAGTGTATTTCTGATCTGCCTGTTCTGCTCCCCGCTCTGTCTCTGGTGAACCCTCTCGCTGCCCCGTGCCTCTGGCCTGTACCCCAGCTTGTATAAATAAATTTAAAAAATAATAATGTTATAAAGCTTCATGTAGTAGGGGTTTTATATAGCATACAGTATAGATATTATATGATATATATCATGTTATATCTGTTCTTAAATGTATGTCACTGTGACCATAATAAAAACACACTTTCCTGTTATAATCATATCTATCTATAATGCACAGTCTTTGGTAGTGTGGGATTTCAATGAATTCAACACCACTATTCCCTGGCTGTGTTATCTTAGTTCATTTATTTACAAACCATAGTACTGAGCATTTTAGTATTTTAGGGGATATCTTGCTTCATGCAATATATTACTATATTATACTATTTAATATTTTATTCTGGAATTTGAAAAAAAGAAATTCATTGATGATGATAGCAGAACTCATAGTTACTATTTAAATTTATTTTGGCTGGATACGAATGGCAATAAGAAAAATCAGTTGATTTATTCTGAATCTTTGATCCTCAACTGTAGATGAGATAAGCCTAAAAACAAAACAAAACTTTAACTTCACAGATGAATTCTGGCATTCAAATTGTCCGCAGTTTTGTCTTATAACATTGGGTCGAAACTTGCTTTGCATGTATATAACTAAATGACATTTTGAGGGTGAGATTGCTATGCTTTAGGACGTTAAGATAATGGTTACCATTTGATAAATTTTTTATTCCCTATAATCAAGGATTCTTGGACTATAAGATAAATGGAAAATTTCCTCTTGTTATGACTTGGATTCCCTCCATTTATTTTTCTCTTTCCTCTTTCTGGAACTCTTGATATACAGTGACCTTTATGAGTAGGTTCTCCAGATCTCTTAAATTCTCTCATATTTCCTACTCCTGTCTTTTTGTAATTCTGAGATTTATTTCATCTTACCTTCTTAGTCACCAACTTATTCTGCCATTGGATCCGTGGACTTTGATTTTGAAATATCTCATATTTTTTACCGTATTTCTGCTGCTGATAATGACTGGTTTGTGTGCTCAGCACACAGGAGAAAATCAAATACTGAATGCCAAGTGTTTGAAGCAGGGGAGGAATTTAATATATGGAAGGCACTGACCAGCATGATGGGAGGGAATCCTAAAATCTACCACCCCGATTAATGGGCTACAGGTTTTTTTATAGGGAAGTTTATGTGTAGAGAAGCAGGGAAGCTGTTGGAGTCATTTGGGGAGGAGCACAGTTCCAGTGTCAGTTTCAAAGGGGAAAGGGTGTGATGGTGCTTTTTGTGGGTTTGTAACCAAAGACTGGTTTCATTATCTGTGTATATGCTTGTTGCAATAGCTTGCTGGTTCCTGAGGAATAAATTAGTCTATCTCACAGATGTGTATTTTTTGATTTACAAACAGTGAGGTAGATAAACCTCTGTCCAGAGGACTGATAATGATCTGAGGCTTAGTTGAAAAATGCAGATTAAGCCACTATCTACTGGGTTAGTGTTGGGCTTCTTGGCTCACCCCTCGAGGAAATGTTCGTTTTTTACAGTACTAACTGCTGTTCTTCCAGGTGGCACTGCGTGTTAATAAGAGGTTCCTTTGTGGAAACAGTCTCATGCCTCCGAGTCTGACTTTCTAATTGTGACTGATATGACCATGATGTTAGGTGTCAGGCCAATAACACATTGTTTTACTCTTGGAAGTCTGCCCTGGAGTCCTTGCAAGATAAACAGGAAAATATCACCATAACACAGATTAAAAACTTGTTTTATAATCTCGTTAGGGTAGCTGTTTGATTTTTTTATTTACTATTCGTTTAGCTTTTAATTTATAATAGACTTTATTTTTCAGAGCATTATTAGATTCATAGCAATATTGAGAGGAAGGTACGGAAATTTCTCATACACTCTGTTCCCAGATGTGCATAACTCTTCATTATCAACATCCCGCAAAAGAGGGTGCATTTGTTACATTTTTTATCACCCAGGGCTCATAGTTTACATTCTGGTTATTACTCATAGTGTGGAAGAACTTTAATAGAAGAGTGTACATAGAGAGGAGAAGAAAGGATAATAATTTCCATAAACCCCCCCCAAAACCAAAAAAACAAACAAGCAAAAAAAACCCCAAAGTTACTAATACCCTCATGGATAAATGCCCAGCCAACAGGGTTGTCCCAAAGCAGGGCCTTGGAGGCCTGAAATGTTGTCATATGTCTAGGGCACCTTCTGGCAGGGAATCAAAGGAAAAGCAGAGAAAAGTGACTAGGAAAGTCTTAGATGAAAGGAGAGAAATGAAAGTACAAATCAAGATAAAGGCTGGCATTGTCAGCCTCCCCATGTGTCTCTCACCAATGGATTTCTCCCATGTCCCCCAAGTCTGTGGTGCAAGTCCACAGCTGAGAAGCAAGTGTGCTTCCTTCACATGTCTGTCTCCCCGCTGTGTCTCCCCTCCTGTGTGTTGTTCTTTTGTTGGAAGTGTTCTCTTCCAAGTCTTCTACATCACTTCCTGGTTGCTTAGCTCCCCCTTAGTTAGGTGGATCAGGGAATATGGAACCTCCCCTTTTCTTTGTCACAGTAGCTTATGAAACCAACTTTGAGTAGTTGGTCTTACTATTCTGACATTTCCTATCTGTGGGATGTCTTTTGTCTCTAAGGAAGTATATATTAATGAATGCCCAGGATATCTTTTTACTCCTGTTTTAAAAATGATCTCCCACAGGTCTGGCAAACTACCATTTTGTAGTTTCCATCCATCATCTGATAGAACAAGGTGGAGGAATTGAGGACTCCAGTAATGCGGCCTCTGATAGAGGGTATTCCTTTCAAATTGCTTCTCTAAGGTTGAGTCCTTTGACTATTCCTTAACAAGACTTATCTGCCAGTAAACAAGGTGTGCATAGTTATCTTGGAGCAAGATGTGGTTGGTGATTTTTAGTTAATTTATTCCTTCATTGTTATTTTCTTAATTTCTGGGTTAACTGCTAGATATGCAACTGTAAATTAAACATACTTTTATTATATAGTGAGGTTTACAAATATTAGTAAATATACAAAAAAATGAAATACACATTGCATATTATAATTAAGTGGTTTTTACGAATTTGGTGCGCCAAACCCGTTGCGCTGCCAGGGAATCCTTGACTACATTTCCTTACCACAGTTACTTGTTTCATTAAGCTTTGTGGTGGAGGGAGTTGTTTGTATGACAGCACCATGCTGTACTTTGAAAGTAAGGATACACCTTAATATCTACCAATGATTTGCACTGGCTCTGCAGATGGGAATTTTCTAGGACCTATTTAAATATATTGTAACATCATGCGTCTTAGCTGACCTGCTTCATCTACAAATCTAGTGCTTTGATTCTTTGTTTTTATTCTTATCTGGGCAAGTCAGTTTCTTGTGACTTCCAGTTTCTTATTTGTAAATGGTTTATATAAACTAAGCGATCTTTAAGATAACCCTTGCATCCAGTCTTCAAATCACAATACTAATGGAAGTGGGAAAACTGTTAACTAGGTACCTATCTTTAATACTATAAAGAATAAAGTAATACAATTATAAAGTAAAGGAGATGGGCATTGAAAGTTGGCAATTGAGGAATTCTTGGTCACCTTAAAAGTCATTTCATTAAAACTGAGTTGTGGAAAGATAAGCAAAGAAATAAAAATCTTTATATGATGAATATAGCAATAAATTTTGACAAGTCACATTTCACATACATAGAGCTGAGAAGTAATGTGGTCACTGGATATCATTTTGCTATGTTTGCAAAATTCTATCATTAACTTTTTCCAGAGCACAGTAAAATACATGGTGAATAATTGATTTCATATAATTATTTAATTAATATTTAATTAATTAATATTTAATTAAATGTCCTATTTTAAAGTACATCTTATCCATATTTAGATAATTTTCAGATATTTTGGCATTGATATGGTGATCTTTTTTAATTCATGTACTTTTGACCTGAGAGACATTAGGACACATACTGAATTCCATTAAAATAATTCAGGGACTTAGCCAGGGATGCAATAGTTATGATCATGTACATCCAAGGAAAATTAATGTGTAATATCTTAATTAAAGTAAGGCAACACAATTTTATTTACAAATTGACTTTTATTAAATATTTAGAGTGGTATATTTTCATTTTACTTGTAGGTAATTAATATTTAAGATATCTTTTTGGGTAGCATGTTGCATTATTAATGCATACTTTGTGAGAAATGTAGTAGTATGTAAAAAAATATCTTTTTGGAAAATAGCCCATATATTTTGTTACTGTGTTAAGATGCAAATGTTGGCACTTGCTTTAAAGTTTGAAATATTTATGCTTTGCACATTTGCTTATTAGAGATATTAGCTGAGAAAAAGTATTAAAATCAGTTTGATTTTTTTGGGGTGGAGATTTATTTTTATGTTTAAGCTGAGTTGGGAATCTTTCCCAATGGTTTTCTCAAATTTCAGATTTTAGCAGACTATTGTGTTTGCCTTAATCCTGATTTTTTTTTTTTAGAAAAACTGTGATTCATATTAGTAGTGTATTACCAAAGCTACATAGCTATTAGATATTGAGTCTTGTGATAGAGGAGTAAAAATTTCAAATTCTTATTATAGCTCTTGTCACCAGACATTATTTTGGCTATGGTGTCGCTTTAAGAAAAACATCATTTATCTTAGTTTTGCTCTAAGAAGTCTACAGAAATCCTTTCTTCATTTTTTAAAATGAGTTTTCAGAAATATCCACAAATAGAAAACTAATAGCTCAGCACAGAACTCTGTAATGTGACATTACCAAATAGATGTTCTATTGAGACATTTTATATGAACAAAAATAAATTAAGAAAATAAAAATTCCCCAAACTTTATATCCCTAATGCTCAGGTGGGACAATATGATCCCTCAAACAGGCCTGTTGTTCTCAGATTGGAGTGAAAAGCCCTTGAGTTAAATGAGGGATATTCTGTTGGAATGAAAAGAAACTGAATTTCTTTATTCCAGGTAGCAGCACATTAGCACAATATTACTTCCCAATACTACTGCTCCCCCTCTTTCATTCTCACCTCCTGTAACTGTGCCTCTTGGTGACTCTATTTTCCCAGGTGCAATTAGAGAAAAACAGCCTTTACTTAACAATATTTGATTTTGTCTGGCTTCTTCCTGCTTGATTAGATTTATAAATCTCTGACAATGAGACTCTTTACTTCTACTTTACATTTGGCAAACATCTTTTCTGTAATTCTTAAAATCTATCAGAAAATGATTGTGAAACAGGTAATCAGATGTTGCCTGGAGCAAATTCATTATTGTTAAGTACTTTCAAGAATTAATACTAATAATCATCTTTATATCACAACAGTAATGTTTCTCATAAACTATCACTCTTCTAATTTAGAATTTGAAGAGAGCGTTATTTTATTTTGTTCTAAAGCAATTTTGTGATTTTTTTTCCCCAAAGGATAATTTCTTAGTGATTTTTAGCTCTTTCAGAATCAACTCCTTGATTAAAATATTTAGTATGTTTTATGTGCCTAAGAAAAATAAGATACTTTTCTACATGTGGATGGCATCTACATTTATGTTTTGATGCTAATTTCTAACTAATTCAGATTGGTCAAGGGGGCACTAATTTACCCACTGTACACAAAGACGAAACTTCTACAAATACAAAAAACTACAAATACCCAATACAAAACTTCTCTCTGTGTTATTTCTAGTTTTTAAGTGTGCTTATCATTTTTAGAACTTAGGGATTAATTCAGGAATTCTTAATTCTAGAGTTTTGCCAATTTTTACCTATACTAATAATGTCCTTATGGATGTTTTTCATTAAAGGTTGATCTCTTTTACTCTGAATTCAAACTCCTTTCATCCTACAAGGAACCAAATACTAGTGTATTCCGTGAAAATATTAGTAAATTTAATACTTAACAGTTGAGAGCATTAGTTATAAATTGATAGAGATTTTTAAATTATCTCATTAATTTGGCCCTATTTTCCATTTTCTAAAGTTATTCATATTAATTACTTGAAAATATGTATTTATTACCTGGGACATGTTACAGATGTTAAACAAATTTAATTTACATATGTTTTTCAGATAAATAGGAAGAATTAAATAATGAAGACAATGATTATAACAACAATAGTAACTATCAGTCAAAATGACATGTTTCTATAGCTTTGGAGTTATAATATTTTATAGTTTGAAATGTCATCCACTTCCCTGATAGCATACTTGATTCTTTGGTGATTAGTTTTTGGAGCCAATGCGATGTGATAATTGTTCTTGTAAATCATTGCAATCTAAAGTTGTCCAGACCTCAAAGCTCTTGCCTGTCATACCCTTTCTTGATACCTTCAGATTGACATTCTCCTTGTTTCAGGCTAGAAACGCTCCCTTTTTTAAGAAAGCAAGTCCCTTTGGTGTCTCACTCAGTGTCAGTTCTTTCATGTTTTTTTCTCCTAGTCTGTTGCTAATCATAGATCAATTTAATCTTAGCCTGAAGTCCTGTGAAATGAAACAGATTCATAAGTTTGCTTAACATTGCCTATACACTATAATCACCAAAAATTACTTTTACTGGAAACTTTAGAAGAAGCATTCTTCACTTACAATTTTGTGGGGTTTTTTTGTTTTGTTTTCTCTCAGAATTTGAACTACCATTTTTAAGAACCAAGTAATAATTGAAAATTTCTATTCTTTTGTTTTGCTTCTTTCTGCAAATCTGCTACTCCAGAAAGTGAACTAGCCAAATAAATAGTACAATTTGGTTTTAAATTGTACTTCTGGTCTCAATACAAAGGATAATTGTGATTTTGCCTCACCTACTTTGTTTCTTTTATATTTACTAGGTCACATTGAAGCTGTAAATACATTTTAAAAGAATCTATGAAGAACTTTATTTTCCCATTTTCTAATTCTGTCATTCTAATTTTATTTCACAATTTGCTGTTATTCTAGTATTTTATGTTTGCCATTTTACCCTATGATCAAAATATCTGTAAAATTACCTTGTGTAGGATGACTGTATCCCTTAATTTCATGGCTCCATGATACTTAGGATTAAAATGTTTTAAAAGATTTATTTATTTATGCATACAAGAGCTGGGGTGCAGGCCAGAAGTGGGGGGAGGGGCAAGGGAATTAGAGTGGGAAGCAGAACAGGCAGATTGAAATACACTACTGAAGGGAGCAGCAGGTGAGTCAGGAGAGGTCTGCTGCCCCATGTGGGAAGCTCCCTGGCTGGGGATTGAACTTGTGCTGCAGTGGCTGCAGATAGCTTCATAATGCTGAGACTTAACCTGTTGTGCCACCAGGGTGGCCCAGGATTAAAATTTTTAAGTTAATTTGATAAGGTTATTATTTTAGAGCTAGAGATTAAAAAATATATATATTTGTTTTTCAATCAATAGTTGAGATAATAAGGACAAGATACCTGGAATGAGAGTATTGATGAGAGGGTCCTCACAGGAACCCCTGTGGTCTTCAGAGACATATACAATAAGCTTAGTCCCCACCTACTCTATCCACCCCATAGGAGAGAATGAGATTCTCACTAGGGTTGAGGGGATGGCCAAACACATGACACCCATCCACTACTAGACAGGGAGATCCACAACAGATTATCACTTTACTCATAGCCCAGAGATGTTTGGGTCATCTGGAGTTTGCTCTCAGGAACAGAATGAATGAGTAGAATTATGAAAGGCGGCTTTGTCATATCAAGAAGTTAGGATGACATCTGATTCCAATGGATATGTGGTTTGCATATTTCAGTTATTTTATTGCTAAGAAATAACTGAAATTCATGATTTTGGGGTAAGTAGAAACTCTACCTAGTGACTTTGATAGGGAACTTATTTGGGTAGAACAGGGAGGACAGCTTTCAGGCCATTTCAAGCCTTTTGTGTTATAAAGGGTCAAAGTAGCACATTATATTGGGCCTTAGTCTCAGGTCTTAAAACGCAGGATGACTTCTATGATGTATTTTGTTTTTGAGGAAGAAATCTCTTCTCTGCAAATTAAAAAATATATTTTTATTAATATCAAGAAAAATGAGTCATGGAAAACCAAGGCCTGGAAATATGGGTTGATATCAGGAACCACGCCTGTGTTCTGTGTTTATAAAGGGTCATCTCTTTCCCCTTTGTAAAGGGATGACCTACTCAAGTATTGGTTTCTGATTCTTTTTTTTAAGATTTATTTATACAAGCTGGGGTACAGGCCAGAGGTGTGGGGTGGTGAGAGGGTTCACCAGAGACAGAGCGGGGAGCAGAACAGGCAGATCAGAAATACACTGCTGAGGGGAGCAGCGGGCGAGGCAGGAGAGGTCTGCCGCGCCATGTGGGATTCTCCCCCACTGGGCGTCGAACTCGCATTGCGTGCTACCAACAGCTCCACAGCGCAGCGCCCAACCACTGCGCCAACAGGGAGGCCCTTGGTTTCTGATTCTTTTGTTCTTTGCTGGTACTTCCTCTTTCTAATAATCTTGGTTGTTTCTCATAAGAGCTATTCTCTTTAGCTTTACAAGTACTTACATTTCATCATCACTTTTATTTAACGTAATTTTAGAGGCTCTATCCAGTTGTCCCATAAAAACAGCAAATAAATGGAATACATTCAGAAAAGAAGTGGAACTTTCAATATTTGTAGATGTGAAGGTATGCACAAAACCCTAAGACTCCACCAAAAAGCTATTACAAACAATAGATGAATACAGCAAAGTGGCAGTTTACAAACTAATCTACAAAAATCCACAACTTTTTTATATACCATGAATGAGAAGCAAAATAAATCAAGAAAGCAATTCCATTTATAATTGCTTCAAAAAGAATGTATGACCCTGTAATTAACCTAACTAAAGAGGCAAAGTACCTATATAATGGAGAACTACAAAATATTATTAAAGGAATTAAATAATGACATAAGGAGGTGGAAGGATATCCCATGCTCATGGATTGTGAGAATTACTGTAATCGAAATGACTATCTTACATAAAATGGTATATGAATCTAATGCAATCACCATTAAAGTACCCTCAATTTTTTTCAAGTAAATTGAACAAAAATTATTAGTTATTGACATTTATATGGAACAACAAAAAGTATCGAATAGCAAATTCAACTCTGAGGAAAAAGGAGAGAAATGGTAGCATCATATTACCTGAATTCAAACTTTACTATAAAGCAACGTTTTAAAGCAATATTGTATTAGTACAAAAATAGATGGATCAACGGAACAGAATTGAAAGTCCAGAATAAAATATGTATATGTATAAAACATATATATATATATATATATATATATATATATATATTAGTACCTAATGTATGATGATGCACCTATGGCCATAAAAATGAGTAAGAGAGTCTCTTAAATAACTGGTGTTGGTATTTATGAGTTCTTTGTAGATCTAAGATACTAGACCCTTGTCCGATGAATGTTATACAAATATTTTCTACCATTGTGTAGAGGTCTTTATGTTTTACCAATAGTTTCTTTCACTCTACAGAAGCTTTAGTTTGATGTAGTCTCATTAGCTTATTTTTGAGACAATTATGTGTAGTAAAGAAAGTCACAATGACAAAATCAATTATTGGACATTTGCATAACAGGCAATTTGATAAAGTAAAATACTGTGTTGTAGGAGATCAAGATTTAAAGAAATAATAGCTGTCAGATTGTTATGTTTTGTGTTATTTGTCTGTTTCCAGACTAGGTATAATTTCCTGGAAGATAGAAATTAAATCTCAAGTTCCTTTTTTATGAAGCTTCCATTCAATTATGTACACTTTTGATGATGGTTATTCTGTATGATTTGAAAACATTTATTGGAATTATTTGTATTGGTCATATGATTCAACTACTTATAAGAAATTAAGTATGCTATTATTATATTTTCACCAAAGGGCTCAAAGAATGAAAAATAAGATAAGCTTGAATATGAGATGTCAACGTTTAAAGCCACAAACTAAATGGAGGATTCCAACAGTGAATGCATGATCTGTTAGTGATATTGCGAAGAACCCCCTTATTACTTAAAGAGTAGATAGAATTATTAATTAAAAATACAGCTTTTGATTAAAAAAGATTAAACTCATATAATTAAAACAATAAAAGCTTTCCTGGGCAGAAAATCACCTAATGCAAATTTGAATTAAATAAGTAATTACTATTTCAATTATAAGTGTGCATTGAAAGATAATATACCATTTACTATGTAGTTTATTGAAATCAATGAATTATTTTTTACGTATTTTCTTTCTTCATATTGAAATGTATTTTATTTTTGAATCATCTTATTTTCAATTAAACAGTGATGGTCATATATATATGCAAATTACATCTCAGTTGTAGAATCTTGTGCCTTTTAGCTTTTTAATGCCATATTACTACCCCACACAGGCATGTATGCATGATTTAGTTAATGTTTAGTAGTGTTACATTTGGAAAAAGTAGAGAAGTGTAAAATGACAACCTTTGGGAAGTTTTAATTAGAAATTTAAACTTTGAACAAAATGTCCTTAAATATTTCAGTTCTCTTCTAAGTGTATGAAAGTTAACATGTCTCTTATAGAAATTTCAGAATATTCTAACTTGTAGTCTAGGAAAGGATACTGTGCTATTCTAACCATAACTTCTATTTTCAGTTTTGTGGGCTTGTAAGTGCATAAACAACATTTTCCCTGACTCTAGACTGACAGCATTGGATTGACAGCTGATAACTTGTCAGCATTGACTGTCATATTGAAACGTAGCAGAGTATAAAAAAGCGTGTAAAAGCTTAGTTATCCTGTCAATACTGGCATTTCATTAATGATTAATTAAGCCAAATATGTTTGCTAATAATGCTCAAAATATCCATCAGTTCTATCCCTAAAATGTATGACTAACTTGTATGCTATGTAGTGTGTATATATTTATGGTTAGGAAGTGAGATTTTTTTTTTTTTAGCTTTTACTAAAGACAACAGCATGCAAAGAGATGTTGAAGATTTCTAATTAAATTTAGATCATAGCATAAAAAGCCAAGGCTAATTTCAACATTCTCTACAACCAGAAAAATAGATGACAGTATGTCTTTTCTTTGAAAATCACATCAGTACTGATTTTACACTTAGCTTTTATATTGATTCACATATTAGAAGAAAACTAATTTCTTTTAAAGTGAACTAGATTAGTTCATTGTGTTCAACTTATTACATTATCATGTTGAAAAATTATTTAAATTGTACTTACCTATATTTCAACAATTAACTTACTGAACTGCCAGGTCCGTATGATCCTTCTGCTCTCTTATAACAACAATAAGTATGCCTTTTAAAGGTTCTGTGTTACTTTGGGGCCTCCCTGGTAGCTCAGCGGGTTAGGAGCAGCACTTCGAAGCTATCTATAGCCACTGCAGCATGAGTTTGATACCCCTCCAGGGAGATTCCCACATGGCGCAGCAGACCTCCCCTGCCTCGCCTGCTGCTCCCCTCAGCAGTGTACTTCAGTCAGTCTGCCTGTTCTGCTCCCACTCTGTCTCTGATGGATACTCTCACCACTCCACACCTCTGGCCTACATCCCAGCTTGTATGCATAAATAAATAAATCTTTAAAAAAAAAGTTCTATGTTACTTAAAGTCATTAATAAGCAACTCGTTTAATTTAAAATAAACTTTTTATGTAAAATATATTTACTGATAGTATACTATTCTGCAAAGTCAGTGAATAAAATAGTATGCACAACAGACACATTACCTATCCTCATGGAGTTAGCATTTTATGCGGGGAGGGGATAATACATGCTTAAATGCTCTATCATGCAAATTGCAGCTCTAACAGTGCTATGAAAGAGATTTCTAAGACTATGAGAGTCTAAGATAGAGGACCAAGTGAAGGAAATTTTGAAGAGGTAGCCCTTGAGTTTAAATGTGGAGAGTTGGTAGAAGTGGTTGGTAAAAAGAGTAAAGACAATGACCTGTACATCAGAGCTGCCTAAAGGTACAGTGGCAAGATAGATTTAATGAGCATAAGGACTGTTATGAATTGAGTTGTGTTACCTGGAAAATATATGCCAGAAATGAGTCATAATGAGAAAAAGATCTAAATATTTTTATTCCAAAGTAATGAAACAGCATTTAAAATGAGGAGCATATAGTAATTTTTTTAATAGAAGAACTTATTTCAGCACCTTTTTTGAGTGATTCAGTGTTAACATAATTTGAGTTATGCATGTTTATTAATATCACCTGGTTATTTAATGGGATGTCTGCTAGAGACTGACTTGCATTTGTGCTCAAAATACATAAAATGCATTAAAAAAAAAAACAATTTGAGGGGCCTCCCCAGTGGCGCAGCGGTTAAGCGCTGCGCTGTGGAGCTGTCGGCAGCAGCGATGCGAGTTCGATGCCCAGCTGGGGAGAATCCCACATAGTGCGGCAGACCTCTCCTGCCTGGCCCGCTGCTCCCCTCAGCAGTGTATTTCTGATCTGCCTGTTCTGCTCCCCACTCTGTCTCTGGTGAACCCTCTCGCCGCCCCACGCCTCTGGCCTGTACCCCAGCTTGTATGTATAAATAAAAAATAAATCTTAAAAAAAAAATTGAGAGGTAGAGGGACTGATTTATTGAATTTGGTGTCCAAACAAAAGTCAAATTGCCTTCTGTGAGAGTGATGTCTTACTGTTTCCTTAAAGATATTTTGTCTTGAAAACTGTATTTAGTTCTTAGATGACTAATTAAGTGATGTGAATAGCTATGAGGTTTTAAGGAATAGATACTTTTAAGAATGTGTACTGAAAATATAAAACGATAGGATCTGAATTTTAAAAATGCATAGGTATATTTTTAATGTATAACTAGATTCTTGATATTGTAATAAAAGAATCATCAATGTTTGAATTCTAATTCACATGCCAACATGCATTTCCAAGCAAATTTAAGCAAAGAAAAGGCCAAGTATGCTTCTGTAAGCTTAGAATATTTTGTATTAATTTTGTATTTTGTATTTTGTATTAATCATGTTTTACTCCTTCTGAACTTTAAAATTTACAGGTCTGATTGGGCAATTTATCAGTTCTCATGCTCAATGAGTTTAGTCATTTGGCACATGCAACTTAAAGCAATGAGGTGTAACTGTTGGGGGTGCTTAGGAATATAAGCACTGATAGACAGCATAGAATCAGCATACAAATTGAGATGCTGTAATATAAGCACAGGGCAAAGGCTAACATTCAGCCTGAATTTGGAGCAAAACAAAAATTAAGACCAGATTCCCCAGTTCCACAATGAAGATCAAGTCTTACATGTTTTTTATAGACAGGCCTCTTTCTAAATTTTCTTTCCATCCCATGACCCACACATTAAAAAACAACACAAAACAAAAACCAATTACTCGATGTAGTTATTCTAAAGTGCTGTTAACAGATTATAATGTAGTGTTTCCCTACTTGATAGAATGGAGCATTGTGATGGCTTGACAAAAATTCACATCAGTCAAGTACCAAATTCTCCAAATTTCTATCCATCAGAGAAACTTTGCATGAAAAACGAGTTGAGTGGCAGTGTCCGTTCTGCTCCACAGAGGATTGAGTACTGCAGTGATGAAGTATATCGGACCTGCTGTCACTGAATTAAGTGAGTGACACAACTTAGTCTGACTATCCCCTTCTTAGCTGGTTGGGCAAGTAATTTCCCATCTTAATATATAAAATAGTAAAAATCCTCTAAACTGTGTTGATTAAATGAGATGATGCATATCAAGTACAAAGCATAGTATGGGTATACAGTAGGAGATTAATAACTATTGGTGATTATTATTAATGCTAGTTTTCTTCTTTTCTAAGCATCGTAACTGCTGGTAATTACTACCCCAACACTTCTTTTCTTCCTCACAGTTGCTCTAGTAGCAACTCTACTCCATCTCTTCCATAATGTTCCATGTTTATGGCCCACCATTGCCACCCCACTCCTCTGCATTTCTCTCTATTACTCTTCCCATCACTCCCATGCTCTCACTCTCATTTTCTCTTTGTCATTATCCTCTTAAGTGAGACTGTTTTCCATTGATAAGAATGCAAATACCTATATGAAGTCACTTTCTCTCCAACTTTTATAGATGTTTTAAACTTTTTCCTTTTATTGAGGGTTTCTTGGAGCTATCCTAATATTCCTTTATTTTTTGTATAGTCCCTTGTGTAGTCCTTTTAACTTCCAAGATTATGTCATCACATAATGATATTTCTAATATATAAATATCAATCTACAGCACACAGAAGCTGAAATTTCAACTTGTTCCCATTCATTGAATTATAGGAGAGAACAACTGACAAAATTAAAATCTCAAAATGAATTTTCTTTTGATTGTTCCTTGGAAAGGCCTTTTTTTTTTTTTTTTGGTTGATATAAATAAAAAAGATTGAAAATTGGCCCTAAATAAAATTGGCCCTAAATGAAACTTCTCATAGGACGTAAAACCGGACAGTTGTGCTGGCACCCAGACCCTCTGAGAGGGGCTCCTGCCTGGGTTTTGTCCTGGGTTATGTTGTGTTCACCCATAGGTTCTGCCCCCGTGGGAGGATTATACCTGTCTACAAAGTTGTACTCAGGCTTCCCATTAGGATATGTTTTTTGTCAGTGAAATGTGAACAGAAGTGAAGGCTACTGTTTCCTGGCAGAAATTTTTGAGAGTTGGCACACACTTTTACGTTCTCTCTCTCTTTCCCTCTGCTATAATGACAGCTATATTGTGTTCTGAAAGAAGGTGACATGACAAAGCTGTATGCTACCAGCAATGGGACACATGTGAAGTCAGAAAGTTTTGTGTTATGAGTCACTGACATCTTGGAGATATTTGTTACTGAAGCAAAACCTAGACTATTGTTTTTTCCAGATTATAAGGGGCTTCACCATCTTGTTTTCTAGTACAACTACTCCCTTTTTAATATTCTGACCCAAATATTGTCACGACATTCCTCTTGATTCTCCACTGCTGAAAGAGCACCCGACACTAAAAAGATTTTGTTACAACAGAAATAAACCCAGAATCTACTAGAATCCCCCCCCCTATTTTTTATAGATTGCCCAATTCCATATGGAACTCCAGGATAAAAACATCTTGATAGAAATCTAGTCTTGTATGCCTGCTCTTTGCTAGCAAATGGAGTCTCTTTCCATCTGTGGTGGGCCCTACAGCAATGTTCAGATCAGCTCCCCCTTCAAAGAAATACCTCATGGCACAACAGTGAGGACCGTCTGTTACCTCCTTCAGACCCACCTATCTTGAACTGAAGCCATGTTCTCTCCAGGGCAGCTTCAGTTAGTTACTAAGCTAGAATGTGGTGAGAACACCTAGCCACTTCCTTTCAGTGTGGGACTTGTCTAATGGGAAATCTTTGATCTGAGTCTCCCAGTTAGACTGGCAGAGACTTTGTCTGGCGGTTCCTTCTGCCCAACCCTACTTTCTCCTGTTTCTTCACAAATCTTATTTTCCAAGATATTTTGTTCTCTTAACTTTGACTCAGCATCTGCTTCTCTGAAGAACAGAGTGAAAGTTATTGAGAATTTCCTCGTAGATATAAAATCAGGACTAAAACCAGACAAAGCAAAACAATGAAAGAAAGAAAAGGATGCCCTGGGCTCTTCTTCCTGTGTTTATTCTCCCCTGTGTCTGTCCTGTCTGTGTCTACTTGGTTTCTTCATTGGGGCACAACCATCAGCAGGATAATTCTGTCTGATCACAAAACTAAAAATGTTGGCAGACAGATGACAATATATCTAAGTCTATATCCTTGGTTCTTTTGAGATTTTGAAATGGAATATTCTCCTTGATAATTTTCTCAAGTCTAAGGTGGAGATAATAAAAGTAACGTCCCCATAGAGGTGCAAGAAAAATTAATAGCTGGCCTCCCTGGTGGCGCAGCGGGTTAAGTCTCAGCACTATGAAACTAAAGGCAACCACTGCAGTGCGAGTTCAATCCCAGCCAGGGAGCTTACCCACATGGCACAACAGACCTCTCCTGCCTTACCCACTGCTCCCCTCAGCAGTGTATTTCAATAGATCCACCTGTTCTACTCCCCACTCTGTCTCTGGTGAGTCTTCTCACCTGCCCACCTCTGGCCTACACCCCAGCTCTTGTATGTATAAATAAATAAATCTTTAAAAAAATTAATAGCTCCATTTATTGAATAAATGGTGCTGGGAAAACTGGACAGCCACATGCAAAAAAATGAAGCTAGACTACTACCTCATACCCTGCACAAAAGTCAACTCAAAATGGATAAAAGACCTGGATGTAAGACCTGAAACCATAAAATGTATAGAAGAAAATATAGGCAAAACTCTACATGACATACATCTCAGCAAAATCTTGAAAGACACATCCCTCA
>PVIJ01001367.1:5748-92307 GCA_004024925.1 Scalopus aquaticus
GCGAGAGGGTTCACCAGAGACAGAGCGGGTAGCAGAACAGGCAGATCAGAACTACACTGCTGAGGGGAGCAGCGGGCGAGGCAGGAGAGGTCTGCCGCACCATGTGGGATTCTCCCCGGCCGGGCGTCGAACTCGCGTCGCCGCTGCCGACAGCTCCACAGCGCAGCGCTTAACCGCTGCGCCACCGGGGAGGCCCAGAAATATGGTTTTCTAAAACATTTTTCTAATTATCACACTGGCTCTCTGTGGTTCTGAAAATACAAATAAATAGAAAGCTAAGTCCTTCATTTCTTCCCAACTTCAAACTAATCCACAGTTATAAATGAAAACACAATTTTTTGATGTCCTAGATGTTAGGAGCAGTGAAGAACAGAGATGCAAGACCTCCAGGATGGGCTGTGGAGGGCCACAGGGGACTGTGGGGCTGTTAGGGAGTGCTGGAGAATGACCCACTCACCAGTCTTGGTTAGAAGACCATTTTGAACAAGTGAAGTTGCTAACTCTGGATTTATTATCACAAGAAACACTGAACCAGCTATCACCAGTTCAGCTGTTATTCTTCTGCAGCAAGAAACTGAGGAAATGAGCGGTTGTGGAATCATAAAATCTTAGAGCTGGAAGAGACATTATAAGTGTTCTCTGTGGGTACAGTGTCTACTTAACCAGGGGCTAAATGGGGACCAGAGTAACCCTTGACTCTCATTCCACAGCTACTTAACATGTAAATATCAGAAACTGGTTTAGCTAAGGGATTATAGATTATAACACATTTTGTTAGATTTATACTTAAACATTTCATTATTTTCTGTATCATAAATTTGAGTCCAGCTTCCTAAAGTCCTGAGTGAAGCCTGATGTACTTTTGCCTCATCTGAACCAGAGACCCATGCTGTCCAATAGAAGTATTCTGTGAGCTACACATGTAATTAACAATGTTCTAGTAGCCACATTTCAAAAAGAAACAAGTTCATTTGAATAAGTGTATTACTTATTGCCATATAACAAATGTCCCTAAAACTTTGCTTAAAATTTACATTTATTATTTCACATTTGCTGTGGGTGAGCATGAAAGAGTAGCTTAGTTGATTGTTCTGGCTCAGGGTTTCTTTTGAGCTTGCAGTCAAGTTTTTGGTCAGGTTCCTTCATCTAAGCACTGCCTGGGGCGAAAGGTGGGTGTGTGTCCAAAAAGTGTCACTCCCAGACTAGCAGTGAGTGCTGGCTATTGGGTGAGATGCCTCAGTCCTCTTGCACGTGACCTCTTATCCTCCAGGGTGGTTCTCTATGAGGAATGTTCAGCCTGAGACTCTGTTTTATTGGTAACTGGACTCAGACATAGAGAGATACAGAGGTAGCCAGCTAAGAGGGACAAGAAGTACCACTCAAGAAGAAGCTACAATCTTTTGTAATCTAAACACTGACGTTATATACCATTACTCCTATCATATTCTATTTGTTAGAATTGAGCCAGTAAGTCCAGCCAGCCTACATTCTGGGGGAAGGAATCATATATGGTCATGAATACCAGGAAGCCGAGGTAACTGGGGATCACCTTAGAGATATATTTTTAATTACCAAAATATATCTAAATGTATTTAATGTATACTCAATATAAAATTATTAGAGATATTCTTGCTTTCATACCAAGTCTCCAAAATCCAGCATGCATTTTATATGTATAACACGTATGAGGGGCCTCCCTGGTGGCACAGTGGTTAAGCATTGCACTGTGGAGCTGTCGGCAGCGGCTGTTGGCAGCGGCAGCGGCCAGTGATGGGAGTTCGACACCTAGCCAGGGAGATTCCCACATGGCGCGGCAGACCTCTCCTGCCTTGCTCGCTGCTCCCCTCAGCAGTGTATTTTCTGTCGACTGCCTGTACTGCTCCCCACTGTGCCTCGGGTGAACCCTCCCGCTGTCCCACGCCTCTGGCCTGTACCCCAGCTTGTATGCATAAATAAATAAATCTTTAAAAAAAAAAAAACACGTATCAATTGAACTAGCAGATCCCAAGACCCCAAATACACATGGTTAGTGGCTAGTAAAGGACAGCCATATCTCCAAACACCCGAAGACCCAAGGACCCTAAAGGGGATCTTCAATGATTTAAGTGAGTTATCTGACTTGTATCAAATGTTTAACACATACCAGGCACTCAGCAAAATATGGGGAACCTTGGAGCAATCAATCATAGTGCCTGCCCTAAAGGAACTCAGTCAGCCAGACAATTAAGAAGTTGAATTCTGAATCTAGCATGATCAACCATGCTCAGAGAGCTTAACTGGGATTGGTTCTGGAATAAAGCAGAAATCAGTCTCTCCACAGTTCTTGGGAAGTTGCGTGACCCAGAGTCTGTCTGCACCTCCTTCCCTGCCTCCAACAATGACCACACACATCATCCACCCCCAGGCCCAGCCTGAGGCCATGTCTCCAGTCCTGGGCTGGAGCTCCTATGTTGGTCTGAAATCTGATTTGCCTTGGAAATGGAGCAAGTTAAATATTTGTTTAACTCAGTGCATTGTACTTTCCACTATTCTCCACAAGCAGGGTGTGTGGGGAAGAGTGAGGTAGGTAGTTCCTTAACTATTTCAGGCTTCTTGGGTGCTAAATGTTGGTACATGTCTGGTTGTACCAGGCTTCAAATATATATGACTAAATTCATGTGGGAAAAGATCATTAATTATTGTATAAAGTATGAATGGCTTTAGCATCAGGAAGAATTTTTTTAAAGTATATTCTCTGTCCTAACTCTGGTAATGTACATTTCTTTGCTTTTGAAGAAATGTACATTTGTATTTGACTCACACCTTTTCTCACTAAGTATGTCCTGAATTGTATCTGTAGTAAGTTATAAGCATCTTGAGAGTCCAACCAGAGGCACTCCCATCGCCCAAAACAACACTTAAAAGCTACTCATGAATGGTGATCTACCTGGTAGTCCAGATAAAGAATTCCCGAGTTTCATTTAGATGAAATGCAGTAAATTTTTCACTAGCAGCAGAGGAAAGCAACTTCGAGTGCTTTTTCTACCAATGTAAATACTAGTCATTTGCTTTAAAGTCAGAAACAAACCCATTCCAGTCTTAGAGGGAAGAAACCAATTTTATTCAGATGGTGTCTCCAAAATGGTCTTGAAAACCTTCTTTATTTTTGTCTTAATAACACTATTGTTTAGAAAATAAATAAAGCAATTGTGTGGGGATAGAAGTAAAGGACTATAAATAAAACTATCTTTTTACTTAAAAATCCAACTTTAAATTTTTATCATAAATACATGCAGTGATTCATCAGTGTTATAGCAGTTACACCTTTGAAATAAAGTCTTTGTTCCGCAGTGTGGACACAACAAAAAAATATGTTGACAACACAACTCACTTCTGTGTCTAATAATGTCATGACTTTGGTTGAGCTGCCGTGGGCTAGGGCTCAACCATACAACCTGGAAAAACATTCAAGGGATCTGCAACACAGAAAAATTCCCAAAGCTGTTTGACTGGAATTTGAAGGGTGAAATGAAAGCTCCTGTTCTGTGTAAATCTGTCCAGATTTAGTGTTTTACAGCAACAGGCACTGCTCTGGGAGCCAAGAACTGACTCTGCCTAAAAGGCCCCTCCAAGTATAGAAACCTCCAAGCCCTGAAGTCAGGTTACATTAGAGAGAGACATGAATGTTAAACATTCCATTGTAAATACAATTTACGCATCCCATCTTTTCACCAGGAGAGTGGCTTCATTCTAAAAGTAGAGTTTGCTCCTGTTTTGCAGGTTCTAAATAAAAACTAAAAGAAAACAGTATTTTAACTGGCCTTGTAGAAGACCATGCAAGCTCAAGCCCTGCATACCTGATTGGATACAGGACTTTATCTTTGCAGAATTTCAGAATGCAGTAAATCTTGCAGTATGTACTACAGGAAACACATACACGCAGAAACACACATGGGCACATAATATACATAGGGACAGTGGTAAAGTTATCTGTGTATTTTTTTAAACTATAGCTTTTAAAAAAGATATACTTATGCATACGAGAATTGGGGTGTAGGCCAGAGGTGTAGGGGGTGAGAGGATCCACCAGAGACAGAGTGGGGAGCAGAGCAGGAGGATTGACGGAAATACACTGCTGAGGGGAGCAGTGGGGAGACAGGAGAGGTCTGCTATGTGGGAAGCTCCCTGGCCAGATCGGACTCTACTCAAGTGCAGTGGCTGCTGATAGCTTCATAGTGCTGAGACTGGAGGGAGGCTCAGAAACTTTAGCTTTTATTGCCATTTATTCTAACAATCCTACAAGTGTTTCGCTGCTGTAGTTAGTGCAGCTGTGAAGGATAGGGGAATGTACAGTTCGTTGGAGAAACAGGGATGTTCAAAGGCAGGTGACATCTTTTAGCCTTTTCCCTTCCAACTTTGTTTTTTTAAGATTAGAAACTGAGTTAATCAGCTATACGGCACAATTGGAGATGTACTTTAAGATTCAGGCATTCCCTTTGGACAGAAGACTGGTAGGAATCTCCCCAGCTTCCAGTTCCCAGGCGGCCGGTGTTGCCTGTTTACCGGGTCTGCTTCATCCGGAGCGGGACTTCCCAAGCCGGAAAGGATCTTGCTGTTGCCCTCTCCAGTCAACCAAGCCGCCAGAATCCGAGAGGAGAGCCCTCGATTGGGGACACCTGCCCCAAAGTGCCCTACTGTCACTGGCGGAGGAGGGAGCAGGCCCACGCTTCCTGGAATCGCAGTCTTGAACGTTGCCTTCTTGCCGGGGCTCACTGGGCACAAGAGCAACCCACATTAGGAAACCAGCCCGCGGGATGTGGTCTTTGGGGCCATCTATACAGCCCTCAGAACGTAGGGGCTCAGTGCTCCCGGGCCTCGCAGGGCCAGAGCTGGAAGGGGGCCCAAGCGAGCCTGGGGTTCCTATCTGAAGACGCTCATATCATTCCACTCAGATCGGGGGTGCCTTAAAAGTCCCAACTCCTCAACTACTTGGGCAGAGCAACCTCTCGGCCCTAGTGCCTTGTCCAGGCCTCCCCAAGCCTCCCAGAACCAGCCATCTCCACCCAGGCCAAAGCAGCTTGGAGCCTGCCCCCCTCTAATTCTTGCAGGAAATTACAGGGCAAACTATAATAGATTTTTTTTTAACCCCCAAAGCGAATTTATAACACTCTCGAAGCTTAAGCTTCTGCCTCCTTCAATTAGACGATTGCTTCTAAATCCCTGGGAGGGGCACTAGTAATTCTGTACTCCTAATTGTGTTCTTTATTTTTAAAGTCCCCTTCCCTTCCTGGTCTAAGACAAGCCCCAAACTCCCTGCTTTGGCCCACCAGCCTCGCCTGGAAGCCGCCCTCCCAGACAAAGCGCTCTTTGGTTACCATTCTGTAGTGAGGGTGGCCCGAGAACAAACTACCGAGTAACTGACTTTTGTAGGGCACAGATTCAGACTTACTGCGTTATTTTCTCACCTTTTTCGGATTATCTTGCCTATTTTGAGCCCACCAAGGGAACAGGCCCACACAGCAACTCAAGCAAAAGTGTTACAACCAGGATGAAGTAGAGGTTCGAGGGAAGCACTCATTTTCCTAAGCATCTTTTTTCCCCTTGGTAAAATAATTTCATCTCTTGGCTGAGGTTCTGAAATTGAATATTAAATTTCATGGCTTTTATATGTTGTTGAATCCAGTGTGCTGTGATGAAATGTATGCCATATTAAATCTCAAAAACAAAACAAAACCCCAAGCCCAAGACTTCTCTTTAGGGCAGTCTGGTGCAGCTGGAGAGAGAAGAGGGTGTCAGACCCGGGAGAAAGTAGCAGGAAGGTTCCCCTTGCTGTCTCCCATCTTGCTGTATTCCCCACCCAGAGCAAATAAATAAAGCAGGGATTGTCCATAACCCTGAGGCCTCATCTGAGAAGTGTGATGCAGTCCACAGATTTAGAGCATTATCCATCTTTAAGTAAGGAAACAGCTCCATTCCGCACAAACCCACACTTTCTAATTCCCAGACTTACATATTTGCAGGAGGGAAGTGAGATAGGTTAGTCTTACATGAGGAGAAACATAATACCTTCCTTCATTTGGAAACTTTCCAACTATTCTTTGGCCAAGAAAATTATCAGAAGCCTACAATTACAAAAAATATTAAACCTATCTACACTTATGTATTTTATTTTGTATTTAATCCACACAGGCAGAGAGTATTTTAATAAACAGGCAGTTGGAAGTAAAATGAAAATAGATATGCAGTAAATAGCATTCTTTCTCTTTTGGGTAATATTCTCATTGGGTTTCCCCCAAACCATAGGGGTGGGACCAAGGAGAGAAAATTGTAGGCAAGTGTGTGTTTTGCCTGGATCTGAATCTTAGGATCTTGAAATCTTTGTCTCCACCATAGTCACATCTGGTGAACCCAACCTGACTTTGCTGGGCATACTAACCTGGGTTTCTGATCTATAAACTCAAGAACCCCCAGTGAGTTTAGGCAGCCTCTGCAGGGTTGGGGGCTCTATTAAGGCCATGGTAGGGACTGAGGTGGTGGCAGCCAGTCAGTGGGTGGTTCAGGGATCACCCCAGCCACCTCGCCCAGTCTTAAGCCTGGATGGAGGCAATTAACTTTGAGCTTTAAGTAAAGCTCAAGGTGTTCCAAAGCTGGGTCCCCTCCAGTAGGCCTGCAGGCCCCAGCGCTGGCCCTCTGCTGTGTGGGGAGGGCCAGCAGCTGGGGGATTCGTCTGGGCCACAGCTGCAGGGTCGGGAGCTGCTCTCGGACTGGGATCTTTTCAGAGAACTCTTTTCTTGTCGGATGTGGTTTCCTTTTAATTAATCACTCATGCCCGTGTGTCCGCAGTGTTGCTTCCCCACTCTTCCTATAGTCCCACATATGATCCATATTTGGAAGCCAGAGCTCAACCCCAGCATCTGGGGGTGACACGGGTGTGGATTCTGCAGGCCCCCCGGGGCTCCAGCCGCCATGGAGAGACCCCAGTAGCCCATACTTTCTAAAATCGGCCCTCTGGCAGAGCCACAATCTTCCTCCCTTCCTAACCAGTGGCCCACGCCGGCCTCAGGGCTTTGCAGTTGCAAGCTTTACCTGGGTGGTCTAGGTGGTAGGTAGGGTGGTCTCCAAGACCATATTTCCTTCAGTTCTCACTTTTCTCTACCCTCCTCCCTCCCTCAGCCTTCTAGCTGGCACCCTGCTGTCATTAGCCACCTTTTGTCCCCTAACCCCTTCCTTCAAGGATTCTTCCTGGTCTAGCTTGGCCTTCATGGGCACTGTGGCTTCCTCTATTGCTCAAGGCAAACCAGCGAAGCTCCAAAATAGTATGACCCCCAGAGATTGTTGGCAGAGTTTGGTGCAGTTTCCCCTGAGGAATACCCTGGCCCCTGCATCAAGTTAGCCTCCGCTTTGCCAGGTCGCGAAGCTTGAGGCAATGGGGAATCAGAAACCGGCTTCCCTAGCTGCGTTTACTCTTCCTGTCACTTCCCAGCCACGAAGGGCACCCTCCTACAGGAACCTCAGCCTGTCCTGCCTGTACAGCCAAATGAGGCTGGGGCCATCGTGGGACACAAGTGTCCCCAAATGTGGCGCAGTCCACCCTGCCAAGCGAGGTGGGACCAGCTATTCTGTTTTGAGTGTTGAAGGATCTGAAGAGAACACATGGGTGTGCAAAAGCCTACTATCACCATCCGCGCTCTGCCTCAGGCAGCTCGGAGGCTACATCTGGGTGCCGCCTAACGCCCATCGGCTTCTGTGCGCCTGTCACTGGCCTCTGCTGCCCAAAACCCCTACAAGCCCCCGGGGTGTAGGAAGCCTCCGAGGCTGCAGCCTCTGGGCAGGGAGACAATCCGCTTTTCGCTCGGAGCATCGGCAGGTCCGAGGGCAAAAGGGGGGCCTCGCGTGTGGACTCTGTCCGCGCGGGTCCCAGTCGGTCCCCAGCCCACCCGCGACCTGACTCGGCCGTTTTCCCAGCAGCCGGGAGCGCTTCCTCCCTCGGTCACGGATCCAGGCTGCTGGTCCAGCTGTCAAAACAGGGGGTGTCTCTTTCATTCTGGCTCACAAAGTCCCAAAGGGGGAACAGGGGGCCTTAATGCTTGTGTTTGGACACAAGCAATTATCCCTAATTATTCTTTTTCTTTTGAGCCTGCCCGTCCCGCCGGCGAGCTCGCCGCGGAACAGGCCCCGTAATCCTCCCCGGTCGGAGGATCGCAGTGGGTTCTGTGCGGCCCGAGGCTCGGTCGCTTTCATGTCACTGCGGGTTTAGAGCTGATTCAAACTCATTGCGATGGGGGAATTAACCCCGGGGCCCGGGCTTTCAGGGGCCTCTGATAAGAGATTATACGTGTTGATGGCAAGCTTTTCTTGGCAAAATGTTTTCAAAGGCCTTGGAGTTGTTAAATCAAAGCGCCATTGAATTGCTGGGGACCGCCTCCCCCCCCACCCCCCGCCCTTCCCCCTCTCCATCTCTTTTCCCTTCATCCCTCAGTCCTGTTTTCGCCGCCCAGGACTGCCCACCGCGAGCGGCCCAGCCTTCCCGGGGTTGCAAGTGACTTTCTTTAGTGATTTCCCTCGGTGCCTCACCCGATGAGTATTGTTTTTGTAGGTGCTCCCGCTGCTGGGCACTTTAGTGCCCCTTCCCCACCCTCCCCTCACCCTCTCCCACACACACTTGCTTTGGTAAAGAAAACACATCCCAGATGAAAGACTTTTTTTTTTTTTCAAACGTACATGCGTTTTTGTAGAAAACGGAGGTGACAGGGTGGGATAACGAAGGGTAAAGGAAGGGTGATTTTGGGGGTGGGTGGCTTCCCCTCCTTCCAAAAGTCAGCACAGTCAGAGGGCCCTGCCCCAGGGCCCATCAGGCTGCCCAAAGGAAGAAAGGGAGAAGAGGGAGGACAGTATGGATGCAGATTCTGCACGGTGAAAAGTTCTCTTTATCCAAGGAAGGGGACCCAATTATAAATTACAATCACTTACTGGGTACTGCCCTGGGCTTTGCTTGCCAGCAGTGGAAATGCAAAAACTAGATGGATGGGGCTGAAAGCATATTACAGTGGCTAGATGGAGACCTCCCCTTGGAAAAGTAAAAGTTAAAAAACACAGCACCAAATATGTGAAATTGTGTCCTCTGTCATTCTCTACTCTCCCCTTTCCCACTATATAACACATACCACATTATATTGGTCAGTTTTCACAGCTAGACTTGTTGGCTATGCAGACCTTCATCCACCATCACCCATCCTCACCCCTGGGCTGGAACCCTGTCCTCCACCCATTTGGCTGGTGTCATACCCTGCCTGTTCCCTGCCAGCAAGCCCTGCAGGTAGGTGGAACAGGACTGTGTTCTTTTGTGCCTTGGCCCGTGGCTGGGCCCTGCTGGGAATAGACCGGTCATAGGAATAGCTGACTGACTCCGCGGGCGGGCGCACTGAAAGGGACTTGCTGCACATCAGCTGCATTGTGTTAAGCCTCTAGGCTGTGGGTCCATCTTCCTCTCCCTTTTACTTTTTCCTTCCTATTTTAGCTAAGACCCAGTGTGACTGTACAGAATCCTGTCCATGAGCCTCCCCAAGTAATAATAAAAGTAGGTGCCAAGTTGGCAACCAGTTTGTCTGCTGGCTTCCTGAAGGACAAACTGATTTCTTTCTTTTCTTTTTCTTCCTTCCCTCATTCCTTTATTTTAATTTTAATTTTATTTTATTTTATTTTATTTTTTGCTTCTTTTGTAGTTAATGAGCTATGGGTCCTGGAGGAAGCAAAATTTCAGTGTTGACTTTTCCATTGCCATGGATTCTTTGGTCCGTGCTTCCTGGTAGCTGGCAAATATGTAGCTAGCTTTTTTGTTCTAAGGTTATATCCTCTCTCTAAGGCACACATAATATTTTTGTGGCCTTAATCCATTTTATTGGTAGTATTTTGTTGAAATTGTTGATTCTGCATTGGTAACTGAGACTTATACTTCTCTTTCTTATGCTGTTGTCTAGTTTGGTTACTCTAAACTCAATTACTCTGAACTCATTCCATTCCAGTCCACAAATATTTGTTGAGTACTTTCTCTGTTCTAGTACTACCGACAGTAAACTGATTTAAAAAAAAAAAAAAGCAAAATATTCCCTGCTTTGTGGAGTTTACATTGTAGGGGAAAGACAGACAATAAAAAGATCTAACAAATAAATGACATAGTATACTGGAAAGTGATAACTGTTGTAAAATAAAGGAAGTAATACAATAAAACTGTTGTAAAATAAAGCAAAAATACAATAAAAATGTTGGAGGGGATACAGAGGAACTGGAATTTCATTCATTTTGAGTAGAATCATACAATGGGATAGCTATTTTAGAAAACAGTCTGGCAATTGATCAAAAGGTTAAGCATGGCATTATCATCTAATCCAGCAATTCTACTACTATGCCCAAGAAAAATGAAAACACATGTCCACACACAAAACGAATACAGAAATGTTCATAGCAGCATTATCCACAACCCAAAGAATGTCCATCAACTGATGAATGGGTAAAGAACATGTGGTATATCCACACAACGCTATTCAGCTATAGAAAGAAATAAGAAACATACCAATAGATGCTACAACATGAAGAACCTTGAAAACCTAACGCTCAGTGGAAGAAGCTAGACACAAAGTGTTTTATGACTCCAATATGAAATATCCAGAATCCACAACTCCATAGAGACATAAAGTACACTGGTAGTTACTTAAAGTTGGGAATGGGCATGGGGGAGATGTGAGGATTTAGGGGATATGGGGAATGACTGTAATGGGGACAGGGTTTTTTGGGAGGATGATAAAAATATTCTCAAATTAAATGCAGTGATAGTTGCACAACTCTGAATATACTAAACCATTGAATTGTAGACTTTAAATGAGTGATTGTATGGTATGTGAGCTATATACCTATAAAGCTTATTAGAACATAGAACAAGTTGTGATGATTAGAAGTGGGTGGTGGTGGTAGGGTGGCCTGCAATTTTTCATAGAGAAGACCTGTTTGATAAGATGACATCTGAGCAAAAACTAAGTGAGGGAGTAACCCAGGCAGAGAGCTAGAGGAAAGCATTAGCACTGGGGGCTCAGAGAGAAGTTGGGGTCTGGCTAGTTGAAGAACAGGGGTTAGCTGGTGTGACCGGAGTCAACAGGTGAATAACTGGGACATTCTCTCCTTCCACTGCAACAGTTTTCATTTTACTGTTGTTTTCATGATTTATATTTTTTCTAAGATTAATGATCATCTTGTTGAAGTTTTCAAACTTAGTGACTTGTTAAAATTGTCCTATAATAAAAAAATTTTATTCTTAGGTAGTAGGCCCCCTCTACTCTCAAATTTTGTATTTGTGCATTTTCTTTTTTTTTGATCAATCTTGAAAGAAATTTGCCTATTAGTTTTTCAAAGAAACTATTATTGCCTTTAATGATTGTCTTTGTAAGTGTTACTTATCTTTGATCTATTTCTGCTCTTATTATTCCCCTCTGCTTTCATTAGGTTTATGCAGTGAAGGTATATTCATAGTAAACTAGCTCAAAATTTGAGTAGATCTTTACTTCACAGTGATTATTGATACAGTGGTCTAGCTGGATATTGAATTCTAGTTGTTGGTATCTTGTGATATTATTCCATGGTCTTCTGACTCCTGTTGATAAATCTACTAATCTGTCTTTCTTTTATAAATTACTATCTTTCCGGTTTTCCCCTCTCATTAGGATATGCCTGGGGATGGCTGTGTTTCGATTTACACTGTAATTCTGAAATAATTAGTGACTTGCATTATTTCCAAAAATTTTTCAGCCATCATCTTAAAAACCATCTTTGAAATATAATTTGTATACCATAAAATCCCCCCCTTTGAAGCACAAATTTCAATGGTTTCAGTATATTCACTGATTGTTCAACCTTTACCATCCTCTATCTTTTTACTATTGTTTTTCCTCCTTTCTGTTTATTCTTTCATTCTGGAAATCCCTTTAAACATATGTTGGATTGTTGTGGCCCAATCTATAAAATTCTTTTTCCCTACTAAAAGTCAGAATTAATTTAGAGATCAGCAAGGAAATCAGATAGATGGAAATCAAAACAACATTTTTATTGCTAATAAATACTGGGTTGGGGTGGAGCTTAGATACAACTATACATCTTTTAAAACTGCACCCTAGAATTTAAATGATCCTCACCCTCTGTCATAGGAAGCGCTGAATTACACATGCTCCCCGCATGGATCGTGCCCTGTAAAATACGTGTGAGAGCTGTAGATTAGAAAGCACGTTCTCTGTGGGCAGGCTGGCTCCCAGGAGGAGGGGCAGAGGCAGGGGCTGCTCCACCCAAACTCACTAAGACAAGTCACTCTGGCACAAGGAAGCCACACAGACACAATGACTGGTATCCCTGCACACAAGGCATCTCTATCCAGTGCACTTTATAAATTTGGTACAATTCTGATATCAAACCCGATAAATATAAACAAAAACTACAGATATTTTGAAAATGCAAAATTTGGGAAACAAACAGAATTGAAACTTTATGTGTTGAATGTAAAGAACAATATATAAAATATCATTAATCCAAAAGGATATTACAGTTTTTAGAATTATACTAAATAGTGATATAAATATTACTATAAATAGTCATGAGGAAAGGATATGATTCTTTTAATAAAGATTCAAATAAAAACACTAAAGGGCAACAGAAAAGACTGATACTTCCTGAAGACACATATAACATATATACTTGAAAAATACAGAAGAAAATTGGCCTCAGTGAAACTAGTATCATTTTGAATAATGCAAGAAAAGAATAAAAAGAAGATGAATATTTCTAATAACCAGTCAAATAACGTTTTAAGTACATGCTTGTATAGAAAGAAAAGACAAAGGAATTAATTGGAAATTGCTTTGGGGTGAAGAGCAAACAGAGGGAAAATTACAATTTTCCCCAAACTAATATGCAGCTTAAACAGAACTTCAATGTAAAACATTCAGCACAGTTTGCCTTGAAACTCTAAGGAAACTTTAATAAAAGTGTTAAGGAACATAAATGAGTTGGAATAGCAAATAATATTTGAGAAAGAGGAGCAATGGAGGCTGACAGCTCTGAAAATATATTCTAAAACAACAATAATAAAATAGGATTCCAATACTGAAGTAACATTAAACATAGATATCAAATTAATAGAAAGTCCAAAAATAAATCTTATCAGACATAAGAATGTAATATGTGATAAAGAAGTCAAAGCCAAAGAAAAGTTAACCTAAGTAAATCTGTTGGGACAACTGGTTATTATACGGGAAGAAGGCTGGGAGAATTTGTGTGTATCTTTCCACCATACTTCTCTCACCCCAGTTTTAAACGTAACAAAAGAACTCAAACTAAAAAGAAAGAAAAAAAATTACAGGAAAAAAGCACAAGAAAACATGAATAAATACTTCTTAGCTCTATGAAGGAGTGAACACATTGTAAGCTTTGAAGCAACAGAAGAAATCACAGAGAAAAGAGTTGACAGACTTAACTCTGTTAAAAAGTTTATACATCTATAAAAACAAAAATAATTAAAATAAGAAGACAGGGGAAAACATTTGTAGCCCACATATATACACTCCAGCCAGAAATAGGGTTCAAATATATAATCATATAAAAAGTTCCCTCAGTGGAAATGTAACTATTGGTATTTCCATACAGTGGAATTCATTTTAGCCATTAAAATGAATGAGCTGGATCTTACAGTTTGTCAAAGTGAATTTATCTCAGAAATACAATGTTGAATTTAAAAAGAGGAAGTACAGACTGCTAAGTTTAGTATATTATCACTTATGAAAGTTAAAAAGCTTAAAAATCAATACTTTGTGTGTGCGTGTGTGTGTGTGTGTGATGACCAAAGACAAAAATATTAAAATGAGGAAGCAAAAAACAGCAACTATAAGTGGTTACCCACATGTGGAAGAGGGGATAGGAAGTGGGAATCTGGAAGTTTGCAAAGGAGTTCTAAATGGACTGGTTACTTTTCTGTATGTCTGAAACATCCCCTAATAAGAAAAAGGCAACTTACAAATTGCAAAGAAAAAAACCCTTAAAACTCCAAAATATATACATGAAAACAACAGGAACAAAAAAAATCATAGAAAGGACATACACTCAGAAAGATGTGTAGCCTCCTTAATAAAACAAATGAAGATTAAAATTAGATACCAATAACATCTATTAAGTTAGTAAAAAATAAATTAGTAAAAAAGCATTGTCCCATATAGTCCGAAGGTTAGTATAATGTTTTAAAATACTTGTATACTTGTATAACATAGAGAATCGTAAATATTTGGAGTGGAAGGTATGGCTGTCCAATGCAAAAACTTTAAGCATGTTTAGATTTTTCATATGTCTGTTTCTTTATAGTTATGATCATGCTCCTATACACTCCTGAATGTCAGGAGAAAATTTCTCTTTAAAAGAACTTCAGATATTCTGGAAACAAAGGAGACTCATGAAAGTAGTCAAGGACGGAGTCTGGCCCTAAATGTTCCCCAAATAACCAACTCTTAATCCTTAAATGCCCCTCCAATAAAATTTCTAATTCTCAAATATTCACCAAATCCTCAAACTTTTCTCAAAACATTCAAGACAATCCATATTCCTGCAAATCAAATCCAGACTCCTGTGAGCCCACTCACATGCATATGCATGTACGTACATGCGTTAGTGTGCGTGCACAAACACACACAACCACACACACACACACACACACACACACACACACAAACAGTGGTTACTTGTGGTTTTGTTTTTAAGAATTTGTGAGTCAAGACAGAGCTGTCTTTTGTGACAGAGCATGCCCCTTCTACACTGGGACATTCTCTAACCCCCCAGCGGCTGTCATCAACACTTGGCTTTTTCTGTTTGAGAGAATGGCGGGGGGCATCAGTGGAATAGCAATGTTGAAGCGGTGGGAGGCATTTTTATTTTTGTTTTTATATTTGTGTTTTCACAAGGGAGCCCTAAATATATTGACTTCCTGGCTTATCCCTGTCCCTATATCTGTTTCTTTGGGATTCCATTCTTGTGTGACATTGTCCCTCCTCCCAACTCTCCAAGGTATTTAAAAAGAGAGACAGCAAAGAAAATGTTATATTTCCTTCAGAATCTAAATATGTGAGTTCATGAGTAAGAGGAGGCATGTTTGTGTGGCAGTTCCCACCACCTCTTAGTGATTTTAAACTAAAGTAGAAGGGAGTTTAGCAGTTGCAAGAGAATGCCTGAAAACTACATATCAATTGAACAGGGGAGGAACCAGGATATCAGGGTTCATAATAAAAAAGTTAGCTGGACCTAGGCAAGCTGGAGCTCAGGGAGGTTTCAAAGCAGGTGATTCTCTTGGGTAAAACCTTTCCAGCTCATGAAAAAGCATGGATGGCAGCAACAGGATAATGAATCAACTCTTCCAGAGGCTGTGCCTTGCCAAATAGTAGCCTACGCACTTCACACCAATTCACTCATTTAGTCTTCAAAAAAACCAATGATAAACACATTGTTATCACACCCACTTTAGAGACCAAAGAGACAAGGTCCAGGGAGATTACATAACCTGCTCAAAACTTAGCTACTGAGCTGGGCTCACATCGGCATTCCAGTTAGAAGCCATGTTCTTCATCACTATGCTGCAGGGCCAAATACTTGGTCAGAAACCAGATGGGAAGAGAAAAAACAAGAGTTAAGCTGACTGTTCTTGGTGAATTACTGCCAGTTGTCTTTCAGTTTAGAGCAGGGATTCAACACTTAGGGCACTTACTTGGCACCCTCAGCTACAGGAGCTCTGGGGCTGCACTGCCGCCCGCTGAGTAAAGCTTGTGTTCTGTTCCCCAGGGCCTCGTGCTCTGGAAGATGGAAGGCTCAACTGAACTCAGGGGAGAAGGGGGAGTGCTGTTAAATATTTAGGAATATTTTTAAAATAATATTTTTTTTTGCACCAGTTCTAGATTTACAGAAAAATTCCAAAAACAGTACAGAATTCCCATGTAGTCTGCATCTAACTTCCCCCACTATGGATATCTCATAGCAACAGTATGGTACCTTTTGTTATAATGAATGAATCAATATTAATACATTATTATCAACTAAAATTCAAACTTGATGCTGATTTCCTTAGTCTTTCCTGAATGTCCTTTTTTCTGTTATTGGGCCCCATCCAGGCTACTACATCCCATCAGTCATTATTTCACCATAGACTCCCCCTCTCTGGGACAGTTTCTTAGCCTTGTTTTTAATGACCTTGGTAGTTTTGAAGCATAATGGTCAGGTATTTTTGCAGCATATGTCTCAATTGAGGTGGTATGTTTTCCTCATGATTACCCTGGGCTATGGCTTTTTCTGTAGATGACCACAGAATTAAAGTGTATATTCATCAGGGTCTCCCTGGTGGCACTATGGGTTAAGTGTCAGCACTATGAAGTTATCTGCAGCCACTGCAGCATGAGTTCAATCCCCGGCTAGGGAGCTAACCCACATGGCGCAGCAGACCTCTCCTGCCTCGCCCGTTGCTCCCCTCAGCAGTGTATTTCAGTAGATCTGCTTGTTCGGCTCCCCACTCTGTCTCTGGTGAATCCTCTCACCACCCCACACCTCTGTCCTACACCCCAGTTCTTGTATGCATAAATAAGTAAAATCTTTTTAAAAAATAAAGTGTATATTCATCAATCCATACAAACATACACACTATCAACATGGTTTATCAATACTGAGGTTGACTTTGATTACTTTGCTCAGATAGTATTTGTCAGGTTTCCCCATGTAAAGTTTCTTTTTCCTTTTTCCACACTGTACTATTTGGAAGGAAGCCATTAATAATAGCCCACAGGTAAGGAGAATATTCAGGGATTTGCTAGCCAATTGTCACATCTTGGTAGCTTGAAATCAGTCAGGGTGAAAGTATTTATAGCATGGTTATCAGCAAATTCTGCAATGCTGTTCTTTCTGGAGAACTGGTCTACCAGCACATCATTGGCTGTGTGGCTAGGACTGAGTCTCAAAAGATGATAGGTGAGCAGTTAGAAAGACATTTGAATCGAGGAGCTACTGAGTAGAAGTAAAGAAGATTCAGGGACAGAAGTGGGTGCTACTGCAGGACAAGGATAGGGACTAAAGAAGCTTAACACAGTCATGTAGACACCATGAAACCTAACAGAAACCATTATTCAAAGGATTTTAATATAAATCAGGCTGAATGCTGATGGATCACCTTTGTTTTTTCCTTTCCACAGTAGTAGTAATTACCATTTTTGAGAACCTCCTATGTACAAGGTTATATATATAATTGTATATGATATACACAGGTATAACATGTGTCATATGCATATATGAAAACATATACACATAAGTATATGTTTTATATTCAGTTATATATATATGCAATTTCGTTCAATACTTACAAATTTACAAGGTAGGTATTATCAGCCCATTTTACAGATAAGAAAACTTACGGGTTCAGTGACTTATCAAAAAATACAGACTAAGCAGCAAAATTTGCTTTTGGGATTCACACTTTTGGTGTAACTACAAAACATGATTCCATCAATTATGCTGTTTTCTGTGTTAGGTTTACTTCCCCATAACCTGTATACTGGATTATTTATCAGATCTCTCTCCAGGAGGTGGAATGGAGGTTGACGGTGGGTGGACTAGGGGTGAGAGTGTGCTGCCATTGGCTGTTCGGGGCAGCCTGTCAAGCTTCATGCTCGGGCAAGTGGGTGAGAACTGGAAAGACTCCTCTCTACATACTCCAGAATTTTCACTTCAGTTCAGGCATAATATACTGACATTTTACCATCTAGTCTCCCAGACCAAAGTCTTCCTTCTTAATGTGTTTTCTTGATTTTTCCTGGAATATATTCTTAAGAAAGCAGAAATTATGACACCTTCAGTTTTGCATATCCTTTAAACTCTGTCTTTCTGGTTTTATTTAACACAATATGATTTCCAATATGATTTTAAGAAACAAATTTATAAAAACTCAGTTCTACAACTAATCATTACGGTTTTGGTGAACTCTGCAAAACTACATGTGCATACTGAACAAGTACATATAAAATGCAATCTATTTCATTGAAATGCAAAATTAAAAATCACTTAAAATTCATGTGATAATTACAGCAAATGAAATATTACTTGACCCACTTTCAATTAAGTCATTCAGGGGGTTTGGAGGTATTTTAGGATAGTCTTTAAGAAGCTTTAGAAAGCTTTTTAAGGGACCTGCTTAAATCATAAAGAGTATTACATTGCTTTAGTAAACTCCAGTTATTATTTTAAACTAAGACTTCATTGAACACATTAAATCTGGGCAATATTTAGGAAGTGTTCTTAAATGTTCTTAGGAAGTGTTCTTAAATGAAGTGTTCTTAAATATTTAGGAAGTGTTCTTAAATATTTAGGAAGTGTTCTTAAACTATTTTGAGTTTCTGCTCACATCATTGGGACTATTTTCAACAAATCAACTAGTGGGTGGTGTGTGGTACATGAGTTATATTCAAGAGAGTTTGCCTTATTTAGTTCACTTCCTTTTCCCCCATTCCTCACCTTGCCCCTCCCACTCCAAACCCAGTACTGATATCCCTTTAATGAGAGAACTGGCTTGGATGACTGAGATGATTAGACCAGGGAAGACAGATATCTGACCCAATGGGAAGTCAATTTATAGGCCAACTGAGCCAATCATCTACCAAGAGCATTTACAGTTGGAGACAGACTGAATCAGCCTGCTGATGAGTGGTGTTGCCCCAGGTCTCACTTACACCATGTGAGGAAGAACTTCTCCCACAAAACCTGCTTAAATTCTACACAGAGTCATTTCACATGCCAGTTGGAGTCATGAGGTGGTCAACCACAGGGAGCAGCAGACCACTCTGTGGAGAGACGTGGGAGAACAGGGCCAAGAGACAGAGAGATCCATAGCCTAGTCCTGACTCCTTTGGCCAGAGGACACTGATCTTCTAGTCCTGAATGCCCACAAGCTTACTTGTCATTCATTTTATTATGTTCCCTAGGCAGCTTTCTCCCACAACTGATGTGACTCCATACTAAGATAATGCTATACACCAAATGTCAAGTTCAGGCTACAGAATAGTTAGTTCCCCACTTTTTAGCATCACACCAGTCACTCAGACATCAAAAGTCTATGGGGCATAAATAGCTGATAAATAGCTGATAGGTCAGATACTTGAAATAGATGTTATAAGTAACTTTGTCATGTGTTTTAGCTTATAAACGCCTAACTTTTAGTTTGACATTCTTCTGATGGCATTTTCCACTCGTCTTTTTCACCTGCAACCTCTGAATGTCAGTGAGTATATTCTGCCAAATCAGGTCTCAGCACATTTAAATAGTCTCTGCTAAGTCATGGACTAAAGTCACGAGTGGAACATCACAAGACGGCAATCCCCTCTTCTGTTTCTGACAGGTGGGGACAGGACTTTTTAGGGATGCCTGAGACAGTCATACATTCAATAAATATTTATTGACCATCTGCTGTGGCTAGGCACTGTGCAAGATGCTAGCAATACAGCAGTTTAGCAAAACAGTAAATCCCTTCCCTGCAAGGAATTATATGCTGGGAGTCAGGAAGGGGGCACTTGTAATGAGCAATATGAAGAGGATAAACAGGGTGGTCTTTGAGAATAATGTGTGATGGGTGAGTGGATGAGGAACCCATCCTATCTTAAAGGTCTCCCATCTTAAAGGTCTCTCTGAGGATTAATAAGAGCCAAGTGTGAAAAAAAAAATAAGAAAGAGGAAAAAGCATGCATAAAGGCCCTGTCACAAGACGTAATTTGGAAAGATCAAGGAATGAAGAGAACATAGTGTGATTAGCACAGGATAAGGGGTGGAGCCAGCTCTCCTAGGGCTGGCACCCCAGAGTGGGGAATTTGGATTTTAAATTAAGTACTTTTTTATACTTAAAGTCAACCTTTCTATCATAAGGGTGGTAATTATATTTTATTTTTCATATAATGAATGTTTTATATTAATATACATTAAATACATTTTATGTTAAATTCTTTAATTATATTTCCTACCCTGGTAATTATTATCCTTTTATTATATTTGGTTACATTTTTCAAGGGGTTTCATGTTCTGAAAATTTTGTCTTTCCCAATTAATTAGACATTATGCTAATTATTTCTTATATACCTGGGAGTATGCAACTTAGACTATAACGTAGAGTAATATAATCCCAGCTTTTATTTTATTTTTTAAAGAATTATTTTATTTATTTATGCATACAAGAACTGGGGTGTAGGCCAGTGGTGGGGGGTGAGAAGATTCACCAGAGACAGAGTGGGGAGCAGAACAGGCTCTACTGAAATACAGTGCTGAGGGGAGCAGTGGGGGAGACAGGAGAGGTCTGCTGAGCCATGTGGGCTAACTCCCTGGCTGGGGATCGAACTCCTGCTGCAATGGCTGACATAGCTTGATAGCACTGAGACTTTACCCCTTCGCCACCAGGGAGGACTTATAATTCCAGCTTTTAAAGGCAAAGAAACATCAGGTTTTAATTAATGTGGATTAAAGATGGCTGTTAATTCTTAGCTAATCTTATTTTCCTCCCTTTTGAATCTGGACTGAACTGTGACCACTTTGACCAACAGAATGTAGCACAATACAGGTTCTGGGCTGAGCTGTGAAGAGAACTGATAGTTTCTGCCTCTAGGACTTTCAGAGCTCTGAGCTGCCACGCAAAATTACCCTCCACAAAAGCCTCCCCTGGGAGGCTCTGAAACTCCATGGAAGAGAAGCCCAGTTGAGTCACGCCTCTAGCTGGCCTCCTCAAGGGCTCAAGCGCATGAAGGAAGCTTTCTTGCAGCCTCCAGACCAGCATAGCTGCCAGCTGGATGCTGCCCCAACTCCCACTTACACCATGTCAGAAAGAACTGCCCCACAAAGCCTACTTAAATGTTACACAGTGTGAGAGAAAATAAAACTGCTGCTTAAGTCAACAGTTGTTGAAGTTTTGGGGTAGCCTGTTACACAGCAACAGTCGGTCAGCACAGTAAGCACCTGCATTAACACAAACAACTACATGCATCATTTACATTTAGCTTTTTATAAAATTGAAAATAATCCACAGAATTTCCTCAGTCTGGGACCCACTAATTTCTGGTCTCTTCCATATGCACCTCCCCCTTAGTGCCAGGCAGTCTCACATAATCTCCTCTTCTGATGTAATTATGCTTATCTGAATTGCTGGTGCCTGAGTCTGCTGGTTAGACCTCCATGGTCTCTTTCCCATTCCACCCCCTCCTCTTCCGTCCCACAGTTGTTAGTCCTATCAGATCTCTCCATCATGCAAGGCATACAATTTGATTCCTGCAATCAAGACAAAATCTCTCCTTTGCTGCTTTCTTTGCCTTCTCCTTTCTCACCCAAGAAATCTATTTGAATCTATTTGTGGACAATGTCCCAGATCTAGAACTTATCCTGCTAGAATAATCTTCTTAATGGGGAAATCTAATGGGGCCTCCTACTGACAGTGGAGACCACCCCATCTGCATCTAGGGGCAGGAGACACTCCAAGCCCAGATGTAAAGAAATGCAGCAGATCAGGGCTTGATGTATATTCACTGCTTAGTTAATATTTGAGCATCTTTTTTCTAAAGATATGTCTATTGAACTCACTTGTGGTGTCACCATCTGGAAAATATCAAGCCTCACCCCACTGAGGTAAACCCCTATTGCGTATTTTTTCCCTTTTATGTGAGCCCAGTGGGCATGGAGTGTGTATCTCTATGTTTAGCACAGTTCCTCGCCAAGGCAGCTCTCAAGCACATGATGATCACTACATAAATCAGTGTTGTATGGACCCATTAACAACCTCTCCTAATTGATGCTAACAGAAAGTTTAAATGGGGCTGTAAGGAACCACCGTGGTTTCTCGATGTGAGGTCCTTTTTATGTCTTAAAGTGGTGGATTAGGATTTTAAGGGAGTGTACCTTCCAAAAACTCACTTATTTCACAACAATCAGTTTTTAAATTGCGCCAGATCTTCTCCCCAGATCTAGAATCAGCACTCTGTCTAACGTACAAGTAAAGGGCTCAGGATGTAGGTCAGCAGGGCAAGCAGGGAGCCATAGACAACCCAGCCGATGGGCACTGAAAACCCACCCACGTTAGACAAAACGACTTGAATAAGATGAAAACATTCATATTTTGTTAGAGGTTTATCATCCTTGGGTCCTGAAAAATGTAAAAAAATAAATTTCCATTTTCTGAATATTCATAAACTGCTGATGTGGGGAAGTATCTCAGATGTGGTTCAGTCGATAAATGGAGAATGATTCTCAATATGTAAGTGTGTCACAAGTAAGACAAAATTAGATAAAATGTATTCATTCAAAAACTTATGAAACATTTGCTATGTTCCAGGTAATGTAGACACTAGAGAGAATGGGGCCCCCCTCCCACTTTCTTTACTGGACACATTACGTCCAGTGCCACTAAGTTCACTTGTGGCAGAGATGATATGGGGCAATGCATTATTTTCACAGTAATGCATCTTGGGCTATTGCACTAAAAAATCCCCCCTTCATTTGGCAAGAAACTCACTTTCCTCTGTGCCCAATACAATTGGATGAAGGTATTGAAAAAAGTGATTCCGGGTAAGGAGAAAGGTGCGATTGCATTCAGAAGGAAGGACACAAACCTGTTCTACTTTTGACCAGTTACTGCAGAGAGGGAATGGTGATGCTGGTATGAGGTAGCTTACTCTCACCTTGGAGTCATTCTCTCCCTCTCTATCAGTGTGACCTTGAATTTCAAAGGTAAACTCTCAAGGGAGTATGACAGATTTCCTACTCAGGGCCCCTGCAGGACAGGGTGGGCACACAGAGCTGTTACCAACTCCCTCCTCCTCTCTTCTTATACCACTTGTTTCCACAGACTCCACTGCTGTACCTTTTCCAGCTCCCTTTGCAAGCCTCCTTCCATGTCATCATCACATGCTTGTTCTTTCTGTGATTCGCATCAGCACATGGCTGTTCTTCAGGGCATTTGGCAGTTCATCTAGTATGGCACTTGGCAACAATTTACCATCATGAAATCATACCCCAAATCATTTTTGTTGACATAAGGACAGAGACAATATTAGAATCCAGATGTAAAATTATGCCATCTATTTGTCATATGTAAATTTGAGGGCTAAATCTTGGTGGTCTCCCCGTTGTCCTAAAATAATCAGACAAATCCAATGAAAAGCTATTGTCTTAGCACAGTCAGTCCCAGCACAGATTTTGGATATTGCTGAATATTGAGGTGAAATAATGTTTCTCAATAGGCAAGTGACCCAAGTGAGAATTCCACATGCATTTTCCCTTTCATTTAGCAAAAAAAAAAAAAATAGCTTTCAATGGAGCAGGTAAAATGAGGTCATTACCAGGAAGTTCATTCACATGGACCTCTCTATATGGTTGCTGGAGTGCCTTTAGCACATGACAGCCAGTTTCCCCTATAGCAAGCTATCCAAGAGAGAGATCAAAGCATAAATCACATGTATTTTATGATCTAAGCCTGGCAGTAATATACCACCAATTCTGCTATGTTCTATTGATCATATATACCAATTCTAATAAGACGTAGGAGGGACTCCTTAAAGAAATGAATTTGAGGTGGCATCTTGGAAGCTGGCTTCCCCATCACCTATATGTTACAGCCTCCCAAGTCTTAGTCCCAGTCATGCTGTCTCCCCCTGAGCTTCAGGCTCTATAGTTAAGGTGTCTTCTGGTCCTCCCCTCTTAGTCCACGAGCATGTCAGAGGCAACTTGTATGAAACTGAACTCTTTATACTGCTACCAAGCCAGATTCCTTCTCTCATACTCTCTTAGTCAGAAGTTCTACCAATGACTCAGATACCTCAGCTAGAAGCTGGGATCCTCAGTGACCATTCTTTTTCACCAACTCTTTCAAACTATCACAAGTCCGACTCAGATTTCTGACATCGATTGCTTTCTCTATGTTTTCTCTCACAGTCCTAGTTAAGGAATTTCTCTCAACTGACACAGTCTCCAGATTATGGGGCCAACATACAGCTATCAAGAACCACGATGGGTCTAGGATTTTGACCCTACTCGCAAGCCAAAGTTTAGCCTCGATGCTCATAATTTAATGGCTACACAGGATTCCTGGATCAGATACAAGGGACTTTATAACTCCCACCATTGCAAGCAGCCTCGATTCCATGTTTACCTCAGTTCCTCTTGCTTCCGGTAAATGGCACAATGTGTAGTGACCCAGGTGGATGCTACACATGCAGAGGAGCTTCTACCACAGATGAGATACCCCAAGCTTAGGAAATCTGAATCTTTTATAATGGGTTGCAAACAAAGCTGCCTGACCTTTGCTCCGATGGGTGCCACTATCTCAGTCTTCCAAGGATGCTTGCTATACAAACATCCTTGAAAGAATCTAGGACAAAAGGGTAGTTAGTGTCTCATTCACAAGACATGCAGAAAAGTTAGGGATTTAAGAGGAATTGTCTCCCACCAATAGTCAAGACCCAAATCAGGCCACTCAGCAGCTGCCATGCCTGCAGAGTAAGCTCACGCTTCTTAAATGGGCCCTGTTGAGCTCCGCCAGCCTCCTTCTTCACTCTCCCTGTCGCACTGCATCAACCTGACATGATTCGCAGCTCCTTGAGCTGATTCTTGCCTTCGGGTCTTTTCTTGGGTCATTTTCTTTGCCTACATTTCCACCTCTCTTTCCTAGAAATCTTTCATCTTTTCCTGTGACGTTACAGGAGCTCACATGCATCTGGATGCTGCAGGAATGTCTGTCTGTGGGGACAGAGGGCCAGACAGCCTTACTCCGGATCGAACTAATATTTGCCACTTGCAACTTTCTTTTTTCCCTAAATGGAACTACCTTTAATTGGATGAAGTCATAGTGTGTTCTGTGAAATGAAATGAGTCTCCAGGGCTTTTCTAATAACATCTGTGGTAGAGTCTGGTAAATACTTAATTTCTATTCTTACTCCTGGTTCTAGTTTGCCTCTTGGCTATGCTGTCTCAGCAGGGCTGGGCAACTCCATCAGGCTCTGTGTCCAATTGTTTTACCAACTAAAGTCAAAATCAAATGGGTATTTTCACTTACCAGAGCCATTCTTACCAGAGCTTTCTGATGTTCCTGCAGCCCTAGACCGTGGCCAGCAGGAGCAGAAGGGAAGTCAGAACAGTGGCTCGTGGCCTACACAAGCCGCTCCATCTGGTCCCACTCTCCCGAACAGGCGAATAGAATGTGTCTCAAGGCTCATGCAGCTTTGAAGAATGCTATGAGAAAGCTATTCGCACATTGTACAATTTAACTTTGGCAGTCATTTGACTGTATTTTGAAGGAATTCCTAAGAATAGTGCCCAAGCAACACTGACTTCATCTAACTCTTTTATTGTCCCTGTTTTTGCTTTGTTGCTGTTTTTTTATTCTCTGTGAAATAAAGTTCATAGCATGAGTCACCAACCTGGCTCGGAGCAAAAAAACTAATGAGGAGTCTTAATGTTAGGCTTGTATTGCACTGATGAGACTTGAAAGAGCAATGCTCTGTGAGATCATGCCCATGTGGGTGAACTTGAAAGGTACAACTTTCCTATTTGGTTTTTCCTTTTTTATTATGTGATTGTCACCTCCTGTTTATCTGCCCTGCTTATCTGACAATTTCTTACCAAGGCCCCTAATAGGTCATTAGAGTTGGTTCCTGGCAGCCATATTTATGGAGCATATTTCTGGCCCTTTTTCCCACTCCACTGGAATCTTCTTCATTCCACCATGTATCCCAAGCACCTACAACAGTGCCTGGAACATAGTAAGTGCTGAATTGATGATCCTGAGGATAGGGACTAATGGAGAGATGCCATTTGTGCTTGAGGCTGGAACTATACATGGGGACTCCATAGCTGTGGGCAGCTCATTCCATCATGGGGACTGACGAGCAAGGGGAAGTAGAGACCCAGGAGACTTGGGGAGAGAGCTGGAAAACAAGAATTCGGGCTAGCTCTCGTTGACTTTCTAGTTCCTGTTACCAGGGCTTTCCTAGGCCAAGCTGCACATTCCTTGGTGCTGAAACTAGCTCCAAGGTGGTAGTTCAACACCATGTAGAAAATTTGGAAGTTGATAGGGTAAAAGCCTAGGTCTGATGAACAGAAAAGCAAATCACTCTCTACCAGGGGTCCTAGAGCTGAGAGAGGTTGTGACTGTGAGAGATTCTCAGTGACCTAGTTACTACTCACCCCTTTTTTTCCCACCTGTCTCAACTCAGTGGGGCCATGAAACAGTTAAACAATAAACCTCCAGTGTTCACAGAGATATTTGATAATGTTATACGGGAAGTATAGAGCCCATACTGGAGCTCTGAAAACATAGTCTCAAGTGGAAAATATTTTTTTCCTTCTCACCACAAAGTAGAGGCAAATCAGTACCATTTCTCACTGCCATTGCTCCATGAAGACACTAAGACGATCGCATGTTTGGAGCAGAATGTTTGATAGGAAGCTGTAATACCACACATATTGATGGTGATCCTGCTAATCAGTAATTGGTGGGAGGCCACTTTGCAACATATATTAGAAGTAAAGGGAACTTCCTGTGTTCTGTGCAATTAAGAATTAACTTAGATACAACTGATGAAACTTTGGTATTTCAACTCTGACCTTCGAGCAATTATAAGACTACTCATAATTTTCTGGAATTAATATTAAATATGCTACTCAAAGGGAGCAAACACTGTGTGGAACACAAAGATTTCAGATGACAAAAGAAAATTCCAGACAGAATCAGGACCAAGACATTTCCTTTAGCCACGCCTAGTTTAGCATTTCACCATATTAATGAGGAGCTGTATGAGTGGCTGTTTTTGCTAAGTTACGCTGAAGCATCAGACAACTGGGCGGTCTCAGGGAATTACAGCATTCTCACTCCTGGAATCTGCCTGCTGGGGTTCTGCTGTTGCTCTATTCCCAGCTCCCCACTTGGGCCAGGCTAAGGGGGTGGTTCCTATGGGAACAAGCAGCTCCCACAGTAGTTCCTATGGGAACAAGGTAGAGGGAAGAGGCAGAACCACATGGTGGCGCCACCACTTCCCACCCACATTTCCTTGGCCGAAACAAGTCACAGGGTCAAGTCTGCCTGCAATGGGACAGGAAATTGGGTCTCCCAGGGGTGACCACTAAAGTGGGAGAGTGAGTCTCTTGAGAGTAATTCAATATAACAGTGATCAGGCCATCAGATCTACATAGTGATGCTCGTGCTAATTATATAGGGAACAGTTTACAGTCTGAATCCATAATGTGGGTCTGATCATTTCTAATTACTTCTTTTGTAACTCCTTAAATTTTGGTATTAAAGACTCCCTCAGGTATTGGTGAACCTGGAATGCAAGGTTTAACATGCAGATGTCTGGGTTCTGTCCCTGATAGACTGAATCTTAGTTTCTAGGAGCAGGACCTGGGAGTCAGCATTCAACTAGCATTCCAGGTGATTCAGATATAGACCAACTCTTGAGAACTGCCACCTCAGAGAATCGGCCCTGATTGGTTCTTTCCTATCAGTTTTACTCTGAGGTTATTCACGCTGTTCTGGTGCGCAGGGGTTAGTGAGCACACATCCCTAGAAGTTGTGGTATAGGTGAATTCTGGTACCTAGAATTCTGGGAAGTCAGGGAAAAGGAGGTGCTTTTTATGGGTTAGTTTCTAATGAGGGCCTCTACTCTCCCTTCAAATATTTCAGTTTATATAATTAACTCTTTTTCTCATAAATCAACATCTGTGAATCATTTTTGCTATTTGTCTATTTTTAGAAATGAAATGTGATTACATTGAAAAATATTCTCATGAAAAATACTTTTATAATAGTAACGATTGTTCTAAAACTTACATTTTCACTGCTTTTCCTTGAAAATGTACATTTGGAAACTAATCTGTAAGGAAACTTCACTGTAAGTTTCCAAATCTGATTTTTGTGAGCTTTGCATGTTATTAAATATTTGAGTTATTGATCCTTAAGATGAAAAATGAAATTGAAAAGTTTACATTCTGGCTGGGCTCTGCCTAAGGTTTTCTAGGACTGCTTTAAAAAGACAAGTCTGGGGCCTCCCCGGTGGCGCAGCAGTTGAGTGCTGCGCTGTGGAGCTGGTTGAGTGCTGCGCTGTGGAGCTGTCGGCCCCGCGCAATGCGAGTTCGATGCCCAGCTGGGGAGAATCCCACATGGTGTGGCAGATCTCTCCTGCCTCGCCCGCTGCTCTCCTCAGCAGTGTATTTCTGATCTGCCTGTTCTGCTCCCCACTCTGTCTCTGGTAAGCCCTCTTGCCGCCCTGCGCCTCTGGCCTGTACCCCAGCTTGTATACATAAATAAATAAAATTCTTAAAAAAAAAAGTGACAAGTCTGCTGTGTGAGATGATTTCGGCTTAGGTGTCTGTTGCAGTGACCTCTACCACTGCTGGGTCATTGAGTTTTGTATACTTCTGCTTCCACTGGCCTCATGGTGCCTTCACTGGGCTGACCTAGCACCCAGGTGACATAAGGGACCAGAGACTAACAGCTCATTTCAGGATGGTTCAGCCTGTGAGGAGTTCTGTTGAGCTGCTCTGCTCCCCTGAGGGCATAAATGTCCTGAGAGAGAGGAACTTCTAGGTACAAACCCCAACAAGGTATTCTGTTGCCCAATCCCCACTTTTGGGATTACTTTCTAAACTTAGTCAAACAAGAAAATTCATGGCATTAAGGTGTCAAATGTTATTTTTGAATCATTCATGCACTTTTGAAGTCACATCTATAGTCAAAGTGAGGAGACAGTTCACCATAAAATTCAGCTGAGATGAAGGAAGGGAGGGAAGGAAAAAAGGAGGGGAGAAGAAGGAGGAAGAAAAATGGGGGGAGAGCTGAGGGAGGGAGGTGAAAAGGGGGGGAGGGGAGTAAAGAGAGGAAGAGGAGGGGAATAAGAAAAGCAGAGCGAGGGGGGAGAGAGAGTTTCTGCCCAGTCACTTTGCCTCCACTTGCTTCTGTTGTGCTAAGCTGGCCTCAGAATAACTCTCAGCTGACTCCAAACATGCCTATTTCTGTGTCTCCAGTGATGGGATCTCTTTCCTGTGGCTCCTAAATTCTGCAATTGAGCACAGCCAAATACATATCACAAGATGAGAACCATCAAGGCCAAGGAACTTCTGGATCTCTAGGCGGTCGGCACAAAAAAAGAGACACAGGGCGGCGAGGAGTCTAAACCCCACCAGCATTGTCATGAAGTTGTCGTGAGCCTCGCGGGCTGGGACGGATGTGCTGTCTTTTATACTGACCGCAAAGCAACAGCTCGTTAACGTGGCATCAGGCTAACCATGCAAGTGGCAGACACTGTGCCAGCTCGGGGCACTGTTTTATATTCAGTTAAATGCAGACTTAATTTAGTTACTTGGGATTAGAATGTTTCAATATTGCCTTATAAAAATATTCCATTCTGGTTTTTGGGCAGAGCATCAGTTCAGAAAAGCTGCAAGCCTTCAGCTGCCAGTTTCCCTTGCATTTCTGTTTTTGTCTGTAATTTCTAAAGACTAGTAAGTAGACATGGCACTTTACAAATACACAAAGACAAGGGCCTGGCCTTCGGTCAGAAAAACACAACCCAAATGAAAATAATCCAAGCAGAAGCAGAAACAGCCAGTTTGGGGGAAGGGCATTGGCTTCGGAAAGCTGTTTAAAATACTTCTGTTTTTGTTTTTGTTTTGAAATGGGAGTGAGTTGAAGGGAGAGGGGCTCCTGAGGTTTCCTCTGTGCTTAATCCGCATGGGCTCAGTCTTGTGATGTCACTCAAAGCAAAAGCAGAGTTGTTCAAAATGACCCCCTCCACCCCCGAAGAAACTGCTTTCTATGCAGACAGCTTCTTTTTTTCCAACGGCTTTGTGGCTGACCTCAGCTCCCCAGACAAGTGTAGGCTTAAAGAAGATAAATTGCTTTCGAAGGCGTTATGCCTCTCTTGTAGATAATCTTCGTGAACACAGAGCACACCTCTATGGGGGAGACCACACCTGAAGTCATGTCCCTAACTGGCTGTTTGATTTGCCTTCATCAGAGAGCTCTACAGACTGCATCAAGCGCAAGTCAGAGTTTAACGTCCTAGAAACAAGCCCATTCCCCGGCACTATGGCATAGTCAGTTAATCCAAGACACATTTTTATGCAAACCTCAAGTTATAACCCACATATGGTGGCAGATCATTATCCTAAGACTCTAAATTGAACCATTTATATAGTTGGAGGTGGATCTATCATAATCTGGAAAGCTTTTCTTTTACTGCCCTATTTTAACAAGTGTAGGGAGGAAATAAAACTCAAAAAGCATAAACTGTTTTACATTTTGAATAGAACTTTGATAAAAATGGAAATATTCCAAAATAAAGAACTACTGGCAAGGAGGAGGGAAAGAGGCAGACAGAAATAAAGGAGAAAATGTGGAAATAAAATGGTTCTGTTACTGCTTTTACATTTCCTGATTTAGTTAAGTAAAACAGGCAGGGTACGCAATTATAGAGAGATATTCTTAATGAGAGAGACAGGCAGGAGACACAGACAGAGAGGACGGTGTGAGATACAGACAGGAAGAAACAGATGGACAGTGACAGGAAACAGAGGCAGAGATGAAAGGCTAAAACGAAATGGATTGACACAGACCGTAGTGATAACCCCTGGGACTTGAGGGTACAGGTAACTCTCATTTCTTTTGCGGGCCAATGTGTGTTTTCCAAACTCCCTACCATGAGCATACTTTGCTTTAACAATCAAAAGTTAATAAAATATTTTAAAAATTTGTTTCTGATTCAAAGTGCAATGATCTTTAACATGGAGTCTGAGCAGCTAAGCTCACAGACTTCAGGACTGTGAGTTTCTATATGTACCAGTGCACGTACACACACACACATACACACACACACACACACACACACGCGCGCACACACACACCACCCAACACACCCCTTGGCCCAAGAGAACCAGGAGATGAATTCCCACATACTTCATATATAGATAGCTATGAAGATTCCAGACCTTAACAGAGTTCACCAGTTCCAATGCCCCAGGTAACAGTAGCAGGTAACAAAATAAAGTGTTTTTTAGTGCTGACCTATTGCAAAGTATTATCATCACCATCCATGGACATCATCTGCAAGGTCAATTCCAACTGCCAATGATGTACTTTTGATACCTTGTGTGTCCTACATGCTGTGAGCTTGACATGATGGAAGCTGATGTGCTACCTGGAGGTCTGGCAGTTGCCTTTCATTGTATTGGTTGTTTCAGGAGCCATGGTCTTGGATTTTGGGCCATTCCAGTGCCCGGGCGTTCTGCAACCATCCCAAACCAAGCAGGTTCATCATCAGTTCAAGCAGACTCAGTGTTTTAATTGTTTTCATGATGTTCTTCACTGTACTCTACCATAATCCACCACTCTCCACTGCACTCCGCCACACCTGCCTCACTCTGTTCTCTGCTACTGCTGCTTTATAGACTCAGTCTTGGCTGACACACGCCCACACCCTTCTTCAGGTGCCCGCCATCAGGCATACGTGTAGGCCTGCAGAGGTCTATCATTGAGGGGAGGTTGGAAAAACCTGATGACTCTCTCGTTTACCCTACACTGGGAGAGCTAGAACTGGGTAAGCAAGCAGAAATTTGCTTTGGGCATCTTGTTCCACAGGCATCATGAAACTGACTGCACAATGTTTTCTGTGCTAAAGATCGTTTCCTTGGCACTTGTCCTTTGGATCACTGTAGGGTTAATAGACGTGGTCAGGTTTTTCCACCTCCTACCATTAGCATCAATGATGGACACCCGTGGGCTTACACGCAGGCCTGATGGCGGCACCTGGAGTATGGCGTGGGCGTGCGTGAGTGGGCGCGCCTGAGCCTGGAGACTGAGCATATAAGCGCGGCAGCAGAGGGCTGTGTGGCCGAGTGCAGTAGAGATCAGCGAAGAGGCCACGAGAGAACCCTAGCAAGCCCAGAAAGAGTGAAGATCCACCAGGGGCTGGGAGGCCTGCCACCTCCTGTCCCCCGGGTCCCCCTGCCTGCCCTGCACCTGGTTGCCAACACTACAAATGGTGCAGAAAGACCATTAAAAGCCTGAAAGAGCCACGGAGGGCTCCTGGACTCCTCCTTTACCGTCTGCCTCAATCGTAGAGAAACTGCTCTGTGCCCTGCTGGTGCCACAATCACTGCCCTAGAGGTAGATAGACTCTAGAATGTTATACTGACCCATGGTCTAAGGCTATTTGCACCCCTACTTGAAAATCCTTGAACTAGAGGTTTATTTCATTGAACGAGATCCTTTCCACAGAACTGCATATGCCTCAAATGGAGCTATGAGCCACCAGTCATTCAGACCTGAGCATCATCATTTTCATCAGGTTGCTTCCCTTCCAACTCCCAGTCAGCCAGCGGGAGACATGGAAACTTTGATGATCTATAAAGGTTGCTAAATGGCAGGTAGGGCTGGAAGGAAGTGAGTGAAGATTAACACAGCAGGTGGGCTAAGAGGCAGCAAAGGTGTGGAGAAGCAGCTGCAATGGCTGTGTACTCTCCTCAGCCTTTCCTCCTGCCATCCTGCCATCACTCTCAGGGCTGGCTGCCTTCTCTCCACACAGTGTGAGGACTTCCTCAGCCACCAAGGCCACCGGCCCTCCAAACCCTGCACTGCACCCACCCCGGCGGCGTCAGCCACCTGTGGGGCTAAGCCTTCTACCTGCCTGCCAGAGCCCTCAGCTCCTTCCCGAGTCGCCAGCACCTTTCACCTTTCCTTTTCTTTTTGAACTGAGGAATAGCTTCCTTTGTTTTTATGAAGATATGACTGACATATAACATAGTGTAAGCTTAAGGGGGACAACACAGTGGCTTGAAACATTTATATATACTGCAATGTGATTACCACCATGGAGTTAGCTAACACCTCCATCAGGGCACAGAATTAACATTGCTTTTGTTTCACCCTCTCTCTACATTGGTTCCTTTTATCTGTTTGCCATCTCTAAGCCCACATCCCACTCCAGCTGTGCCCTCTCTCTCAGACTTCTGGGAAGAGTTACTTGCTCTTGTCCTCAACTCCCAATCTCTCTTTACCCCTCGCTTGTCTTTTGTTCACCTCCTCACTATGAAATGGCTCCTGCCCAAATACCAGTGACGCTGTAACAAAAGCAACACTGACTTCAGTTCCTGACTTACATGACTTTCCCAAAGCCCAGGACTCTGTCCCTTCTCAAAATGCACACGCTACTGACTCCCAGCTGTGTCCTCAGTCCAGACTGCCCTCCGAGCCCCACACCTGGCTGTCTACTGAACATCCCACATGTCACTTCCAGAATGGCAGCCATCATGTCCTCCGCCAACACCCCAGCCTGGTATCTCATGTCCTGTGGATTTTGTCTACACAGACTCCTCTGCTTGAAGAGCCTCCTCTTCCCAGTGGCCCTCTGAGCTGTCACCTGGCTAACTTCTCATCTTTTAGTTCTCAGGTAGATAGCACATCTTCTGGGAAACCTTCCCTGCTACTCCAAGTCTGAGTAAGGTGCTCCTGTGATTCCAGAAGTTTCTATTTGTAATTCTTTATGAAATATCTAGCCTTCCTATTACAGTATTCTCTGATGGCAAGGATCTTTCAATCTCATTCATCATGTTTCATAGCCCAGCATGCTGTCTGGCATATAGGATGCTCAGTAAAAAACGCATTTAATAAAAAAAAAAAAAAAAAAAAAAAAAAAAAAAAAAAAACGCATTTATTTGAAAAATAAAAGAACTCATTCCCAACACTTCGAAAAGTGAAACACTCAGGAAAGAGAGGGTGAGAGGGTCTACTTCCCTCGCTGAGTCCCTCCCTTACACATAGTCCTTGTTATGATCCAGGGTCCGTGACCCAGGTGAACACCCTTTGCCACCGCTTCACCTCAATCACAGCTTTGTAACCTTGTGTGTCCCCAATCTGACAGTCTTTCTGCCATGGATGATGATTTCTTCATTAAAAAATATTGTTAATTCTTAATGCTGACTTTAAAATGGGCTTTTTTTTTCACCCTAAAATTGAAGATTGTCTCCACCACATGTAAATATGGATCACTCAGCACAAATATATTCTAGGTTAGTTCTTCCAAGTAAAACAAATAACCTTGCCACAGGATAATTCTTAAAAGCAATTTGGTTTATGCCTTAGTTTTTCTTTTTCCTTTATGGAGACTAACTTTGCTAAAAAATAATATTAAATTCGAAAATGGTCAATTCAAAAATGCATTTTTTAAAGTTCCAAATGCACAACAGTTTTTCCCTTTGCCTTGGTGGGTTATGGAGATTTTATAAGTTCAGGGACATATTCTTTGATGCTTTAACTAATGCTTGTGGCTAAATTATAAAAAAAAAGAAATATTTTAATATGTTTATACAAATGAGACATCTGATCCTCCCACGGAAGCCAGAGCATACCACACTCCCTACTGTAGGACATCTGCTCGTCTCTTTCCAAAGGTTTAGTGCAGGGTTTTAACAATGAATTTGAAAATAACAGGGCCACACTCACCATCACACTGGCAGGAGATGTTCTGGACCCTTCCTTGCTCAGCCACGACATCAAAGGACAACAGCTGCTTATGAGATCCTTGTGAAGCTTCATCATTTAAAGCGATGATGGAGACAGGGGCATCTCTTTGGCCAGAGACAGGTATTCACTGTGGGAATAATAAGAGAAATGTAAAAAAAATGAAGTGGTCTGTGAATAGACCAATTATTCCGGCTGTTTGCAGTCATTTGCTCTTGGCATGATGGTGGAAGCTCCTTCCTCCCACAGAAAATTCAAGAAAGTGCCTCATCACACTGCTCAGATAACCACGACTGTTGGCCCCAGCTTTAACAATGCTTGAGGAGCATGTCTGTTTCTCCTTATTTTTCATGCTCACTTTGCAAGGTTTGCTCTTGCCCTGACATTGCTTTTCATCTTTGACGTGTGCTCTGGGGCAGACAACTGTATGGAACCTGGGGCAGAGGCAGGAACCTGCCTGTTTTGTGTCCCTGTAGATCCCGACAGGAGAAGGCTCCTCTTTAATCTCCAGCACTCACTGAATATGGAGGAAGCTCCCTGTCCCATTTATTCTCTCTCAGAGTAGCTCTTCCTGACTTCTGCTACCCCTACACAATGCTGTTGGGGAATCAGCAGCATTAGTCTCACCTGAGAGCCTGTGAGAAGTAAAGCCTCTCAGGCCTCATGCCAAACCTACGGAGCCGGGGTCTGAGAGGGAGGCCCAGGGCTCTGTGGCTAACACTGTCCAGGTGCTCCTGCGCACTGCAAGGCCACTGTCCTGGCTGGGAGTGTGCCTGGAGAGGTGTGATGGGAGGTGAATTAGTACGCGCCCCCAGCCCAGGGGACAGGAGGCAAGCACCCAGGCAGTGGGGGACATGGTCTCCATGCCAAACAGGCAGCACCTCTGCCTGAGGTCCTAAACAGACAATTTTCTGAGCTCAGCATCAAGGATTAAGGACCTTTTTTGTCTGGGACATTTCATCTGAACCATTTCACAGTTTCTATTCTTTACTCATACTGCACCCTCTGCCCCATAACCAGTCTGATGTGCTCTTTGGTGCTGCCATGTCCTTGTCTTTGCTCTTGCCTATTTGGGGGTTCCTGAATCTCCAATTCAGAACAGACCCACATCCTTTTCCAAAGCTTTGTTCTGCCCATGAACAAATATTGATTGAGCACTTGATATGTGCAAGGTTTCATTAAGGGGGAGAGTCCTCTCCTTCCCCCAGTAACACCCCCTCTGCCCACTGTTGCCATTCCCCTGTGGTGATCATCTGCCGCATAGCAGGCGAGGTCACGGAATCTTAGAGAATGATAGTTGAGCCTCCTTAGTGGTTTCTGCTCTGTGGTTCAGCATGAAGGATGACAAGGCCATTTTCACCCATGCTCCCCAAACTGGAGTTAGGTGGGGAAGAGCAGTTGGGTCTGCTTCTGCATCCAGCTTATTTCTGGAATGGTTGGTTGCACAATATTGGGGAGGGGGGAAGCCCTCATTCAGGAGTCATAAGTAATTGCACATGGGAAAAGGTTGTTTTTTTTAAGATAACTTTTCTTGCAACCTTGGAGTACTCTTCCATCAGATAACAGACAGCTTGATTCCAAGGCTTACTTGCAAAGAGGTGTTTACATGGCATTGTAATGAACACATTGCCATGTTCAGTGGGTTAAAATCCGGCACATGTCTTGTTTGATTACATCTCTTTTATATAGTTGGAGCAAAATTTAATGCAACTTAAATCAAATGTCTGTGGAAACCTTAAAAACCTTTGCTTTCCTCGGGGCTCTCAGAGCAAACAGTCATATTACATATGAGAGACCAAGACAAGAGTGAAGGCGCTTACTCAGATCCTGTGGATTTTTGGTGTCAAAGCCGGCTGCGTCTCAGTCCCAGGCTTCTGGTTTTCTTCCTTTTATGTCTCATATGGACATCTGAGCCCCCAAGTAATTCCAAGTGCCATTTGCTCAGGGCAGAATCCTTTAGAGCAGAAGCTCTGTTTATCCTGCTTAAATGCCTTACAGGATGGGATTCTCCCAGAGCCACCTCTCCTCTTCAGCTGGAGGGTGTGGACAGGGAGAGCTGGACGGGGGCTGAAGATCCTGCTCAGCGACTCTGCTTCTTGCTGGTGTCTGACCAATGGCTGGCACACACAGTCCTCTTAAAATAATATAGTCTTCCTCTCAGCAGCCAGGGTTTGGCTGGCTTCCTGAGCTCTGCTCAGCTTTTCTTTCATCAGGCCTAGTCCCAGAAAGCACTTGCTCATTTAGATGAACTGCATCTGGCATGTGCTCACGTTCAACTAACAAAGATATTATTCGGACAATGGAGGGGGAGCAGGAAGATGAGGCAGAAAAATGGCGGCGGTGTGGAAGACACGCAAATCCCCGGCATCTACAGAGCACCTCGGATACTGCAGGGCCTTTCTCCTTCCAGATCGCTGTTTTGAGACCAGCACCCCAGGGAGAAAGCCTTCACTGGGTGAGGGCAGAGGGTTCTTGGGGAAATGGAACTGCTCCAGCAAGGCTGCTGCTTAATGAAGACAGGTCTTGAAACCTTTTCTCTACTTCAGCAGCCTGTCTTCTCTTTTTACCTCAGAACTGGCAGCAGCTCTTCCTATAGAACGTGCCTAGGCTTGGTGATGGGGCAGCACCCTCTGCCCCGGGCAGAGATGTGGCCTACCTCCACACAACCTCAGAGATGAAGCGACTTTTAGACATGTCTTTCATCAGTGAGAGAAATTCAGTCACACGGGCCCCAAACAGCTCACCCAATAAAGTTCCTCAGGTCTCTTAGTAGCTTGTGGTAACTGGGATTTTTCCAGCTACTTTTGCAAGGTAGAGTTTAATAAGAAAAACATGAGGACCCTGTCAGTAAAACTGAAAAGGCTGGAACACAGAGTTCTAGCTGTCACTGATCCCTTTAACTGACCCTACTTTATGAAGAAAAGGGGCCCAGAACTGATTGTGATTTATTCTTTTCTTCCTGTTAGAATTAGAATCAAATGGTTGCTTTAAGATTTTTGTTTCTCACAAAGAACAGTAATAAATCTGAGAAGGCTGCATGCTGTTATGTCCAGGGCTAACCTTTATCACATAATCACCCCAAGGAGATACTGCTGATTGCTTCCCAAGGGTCTGTTCTCCTCTTCCTTGCCTGAAAAAATGGTTGCCAATATGTTCAGGTAAAAATCCACATAACCTCAGACTCTCCTATCTACGGGAGCAGACATGCCACCCAGGGCTGGCCAAAGGTATGCAAACCAAGTCTATAGGGCAGGTGACTTCTGATGACAATGGACTAACTCAGACAATACGGGAATTCTGCATGTCCTTTTACTTCTTCTTGGTTGGAATGATGGCTGGAGGTGGAGCAGCCCCCTTGCAACTATGAGGACTTAATCTTCACAGGAGGAAGGTAAAATAAGCAGCTAAGAAAGGGGTATCGGTCCTTGATGACTCTGTAAAACAGTTGTAAGAACCCTTGACTGCCTGCCTCAAAATGTCTTCTCAGCTGAAAAAAACAAAATTGATTTGCTTAAGACTTTGTGTTTGGATTTCTCTTAACTGCACCTAGATGCAATTCTAACCAATATTCTTTCAAAACATAAAACGTCACACCACCACTTCAGGCCTGTTCAGCTGCGAGAACAAGAACCTCTTTTCTCATTTCATAACATGCAGACATTGGAGCAGGGGGCAAGTAAACAGTGAGTAACTTCCCTATTGTGCATCAAATTATAACTCTCAGCCCATGCATGACTTCCTTAACCTATGAATGGCATTTGGGCCATTGGCTACTCTCTCCTCCTTTAAATTTTCTCTTACCATTGTGATATTACTTCTTCATGCTTTTATTTCATCTTTTTGGTCCACTTTCTGTTCTCTCATAGGTCCCTCTTCTGCTTGCTCCTGAATGCAGATGTTCCCTGGGGTTTCCCCTTCTCATAGCATCCCTGTAGCTGATGAGTTTAGGTCTCCCCCTGGAGCCCACTCTTGCTGCCTGGATCTGGAAGCTGACTACATCTATGGACATTAGAAGAAGATGTCTGTAGTGTACCACTGAGAGCAGACCAGCAGTTCACATGAGAAGATGTACTATTTGATTCCATTTCTGAGCGTGGGAGGAAGAAAAGAATATATGTACAGAGCGATCAGCTGCAAAAACATAAGATTTTAACAGCAGTCGGGTGTTGGAGTAAAAGGTTTAAAATCCTTAACTCAAATGAAAAACTAGCCCTTTAGTCCCTAGAGATTGAGAGGAAGTAGAAATTGCTTCAAAGTATTTTGTCATCTCCAAATTATGTTTCCACATTTTATTTTATAGGTACTTTCTCATCTGTAGGCAGTTATCACTGCCCATTCAGTGAGTTTTTGTTTTGTGATATCTGCTGTGCCAGGTGTTTGAAGAGTTGTAGAAATAACAGTGTGAAAACAAACCCTAAGTACAAGGTGTTCTCATTTGCAACAAACTAGGTGCATATAATTTCATTTTTAAGTTGAACACACACATTCAAGGGTTTCCAGGTAGAACAGGGTATGTGTCACCCAGCAGATCCTCCCAGCGTCCTTCCTGACTGAGCATTCATACCCAGGTATGGTGTGGACACACCTGGCCTGGGAGCTCTGCCCCCTAGAATCTGCTGGACCTGTCTTCTCTATGCATGCTAGAAACTGGCAACCCCCAGGATGATTCCCAACTCACTGCTAACTACAAACAGTCCAAAGCAAAGAGTTCAGAAAAATTAAACAAACAAAATCCCCCACTATACAAATTCCTGCCATACAATCATGCTCCTTTTAGAATCCTGACCTCACCACTCTTCTTTTTCCTGTCCCAGCTCTAATATTGCACTTGCAAAAATACTCGGTGACATAAGACAACTCTTGCCTAGACACGAACCATTTATGCGATGGTGAGCAGCCTCAAACCCTTACTCCTGCCACCAAAGTTTTACCCCCATTCCAGCTGGGTCTGTACTTGCCACCCACCTCCTGTCATGGCCAGAGAAGCTGCCCTTCCATTTAGGACCAACCCCCGTGCTTGTTCTCCACATTCTAGCTTCTTGCCTTTTCTCAATCTCTCTCCACTGACTATTCTCTTCCTTCAGTCTCTTTTTCTCTCTACTGGTTCTTTCTCATCAGCATCTCAGCACACTAAAAGTCTCTTTCAATGGAGGCTACATACTGCAAAGATTGACTGTGTTATAAATTTTGGATGAGGATGGAGCTCCATGCTGTTCAGGCTGCATCTTGTGCATCTAAAAGGTGCTGTGTCATCTGGGGGTTGCAGGCCCATTAGCAGACTGCTGTTTTTCTGAATATGCTGCGTTTTTCAGTTCTGAGATCAATGCACTACTGACAGCTGCCGGAGGAACAGGATGGAACGTTAGAAAGAGCTGCCAGCAGGCGCCCACCATTTACTCCACTGGATGCTGCTTCCTTGAACAGGTTGGCCCCATACACCACCATCCTTCAGCTGGAGTTGGGGGTTGTGTGCTGTGTATATAGATCACTTTAAATGAAGGTCTCTTAAACATGGGTTTTATATCTAAGGAACTAGAACACAGCCTTGGTACATAAGTGAGCAGGAGTTGAAAAACATTAATAAAAGTGATTTCCGTTTTCTGAATATAAATGTCCACCAGCACAGTTTAATCCATCCTTCAGAATTAAAAGACCAATGTTGTCACCTGCATCAGTATGAGGGAAGTCTGATTTCAAAAAAATCTCCTTCATTTACCTGGGCTGGAATTCAGCAGCTGAACGGCATAAAACTACTGCCTTTAGAAGGGCTTCATCCAGGCAACATTCTGGGGGCTTTTAGGTTAAGAATTTGGGTTAGAACTTGGCCAGGCTGCTTTTGGGAGAATCTGGCATGACCTCAATTTCTCTGGGGCCAGTTTTCAAGTTTCAGCTGGAAGTTGGAAACTCGTAACTGTCGACCCTCCCACTCCGCCACCATCACCGGGTGTTCTGCAGCCAGCTCGCCTGGGGCCTGAGGCGTGGGAACCACAGCGCCAGGCTGCAGGCTTCCAAGGGGACATTGTGACTCTGGCTCTTGAGGCTGACATATGCTCTCGAAGCACAGAGGCTTTCAAGCGCCAATGCTTGATCACCCCCAACTCCCTCCTCCCCCAGACCCCCCTTTCCCCAGCACACCAGACCTCCAGGGCACACTCCCCTTCCTCCACCAAAGGCTCCAACACCACAGTCCCAGGCAAATCCTGCCCGAGCTGGTCTGTTAATGTGTTCAGTTGTGTGGAGAGTCAAAACGGAGGTCTGAGAAAACAATTAGCTTCAAAAGATACCAGGAGTGGTCGGGTAAAGACCCCTGCAGCCCGTTACAGAGGGGACAGCTTTGGCAGCAGGCTTGTTTTTCCCTCTCAGGTGAGTGTGTGTGTCTGTGTGTCTGTCTCTGTGTGTGATCTTTTTGCCTCTGTCCAAATGTGAGTATGGGCTTTGTTGAAAACAAGTGACTTTGACTTTGCAGCCTGGTGTGTGCGTAAGCTCTGGTGTAGGTGAGCCCAGGTTGAAAGGCTGCACACCAGCGTGCGGTCACACACACTGCCTTGGCCCTCCCTGCAGCAGTTCTATGCCATGGGAGGGAGAACAGCTCCTTGAATGTTTTTCACACCTTTTCCTTATGCTCTTCTCTTCCTTCTTCACTTCTCTCCCAATTGATCGTGTCCTCTGGACCATCCTATTCTCCTTGTGAATTCTTTCTGGTTCAAACTGCCATAGCCCACTTTTATTTTCACTCCAGTGGCTGGGAATGACTTTCTTTAAGATTTAATAATAAGAAACCCTATTGGTTCTAAGCATGCTCTAACGACTATTTCCCAAATGAAATTTTCTTGGGGCAAAAGGAAAAACAGAATCAGACTCCTTTTGCTACATCAATAGATGTGACATTCAAACCCCGAGCTAAATGGAATTTCTTGAATGTTTGTAGGCTTGTGCAATGACCTATGAAGTCAAAGTCACTCAAGTTTTCTGATTAATTACTTGCGTGCAGAAACTTTAATACTTAAAAAAAATGAAAGGAACAAAGAAATGAAATACTTTGCAGTCCTGGCTACCTACTGAGATTTGCTGAGATTCTGGTGAGAGTTACTTTTCTCTGATGACATTGAGGCCGTTTCTTTATAAAGAGCTTCTGGCAACTGAGGATTTTGCAGACAGAATTCAGAAGGGAGGAAAATATTTCCTGATGGTGTGACTCTGGGCCAAGCATAGCACTCACTGAATGACTGCCCTGTAGGGTCAGCTTGGAGACAAAGGGGCAGCACTGGTCAGATCTGAAAACAGTCAAGAGGGATCCAGATCAGAGGAGACTGACAGCAGCGTGGGGTTTTGCCAGGGACAGCTACCCTGCAAGTATTAAGTGGTAAATGGGACGTTGTAAGGCAAAGGAGTAAGAATGTGAGGGAACATAAGGGTAACTGCGAGTGTGGGACATTCCAGAAGAGGGTTGGGGAGGGAAGGGTTTTTGGCTGACTCACAGGCCCTAACCCAGTCCGGGTGATTTGGATGAGGAGTGTGATTTCTATGTAAGCTGGCTATCTGGGGCTGGGAGAAAAAAAAGAATAGAAATCTTAGGGGCAAAAGGGTTTCTGTCCTAGGCACAGTCAGGAGGATCTGCAGAGCTGGGGTGAGGGTCGACTCCCTGGAATGAAAAACTGCCCAGTGGTCAAAGCCTGGGCGGAAAGGAATAAACCATGAGACGGTTCTTCTTTCTGCCCGCCATGCTGAGGGGCTTCTCTTCCTAGGTAAGGTCGTAAGTTCCCCGGTAATCTCAAGATGCAGGTAACGGCTCGGCCCAGTGAGAAATGGCTGGCTTCATGTTTCCCCCAGCATGATTTCCTGTACACCCAGCGGGGGGCCCTCCCCACCCCCCCTGCAGGGCTCGGGAGCCCAGCCGAGAAGGGAAAAACAAGGCTGATTCATGTTTGTGATTAACTTCTCACCTAGTGCTGTAATCCAGATGCAGAACTGGCCCAGCTGTCAGGGCTCAGCTGGGAACTCAACAGAGGAAGGGCGGGTGGCTTCAGATTCTGCACCAACCCAGGCTCCAGCCACCCTGCCAGCACCAGCCTCCGTGGGCTGGTCTCAAATGTCACCTTCTTGGGGGCCCCTTTTTCTGCCTCCTCAGTGGGATCTTTGCCTCCTCAGGATAACCAATGGCATTTTACTTGCACTTCCTTCGTGTAATTTGCCTTTTCTTGACATGTTGCTATAGTGAACTCCTTGAGGGTGACTATCAGGTTTTTCTTCTCTTAAAACCTTCCAGGTGCCAAGCCCACTGCCAAGCACAGGTTAAGGGCTCAGTAAATCACCAGGAAAGGAACTGAAAGGCACAGGATGGTCCCTCCTGGAAGACTGCACTGGACAGGAGAGAAACCCAGAGGGCTGGGTCTGTGACTCAGCTGGCCTGGAGGGCAGCAGAGATACGACCTCCCTCTGCTTTTTCTGACAATAATCCCAGCCCCTTGTTATGATAAACTACTTGTTCCTTGCTGGGCAGTACATTCAGGAACTGGACTGCTGCCAAGGAAAAGTCAGGAGCAAGGCCATTCAGGGGAATGGCCTGTGATGAATATGGGGACAGTGCCAGTTAACAAGCTTATACACCAACAGAAACACATGATTCTTTAAGAGCAGGAATTTTTACATAAATTTATATGATTTTAAGTAATAAGTCTGATTTTAAAGAAAAAGTAATTCACAATGTATTTTGCCAAGTAAATGTTGCCACTTTAAAGTTGTTATCAGTACCGTGAGACGCTAGGGCAACTTGACTATTCTTCTTGGAGATTCCAAGCTAGTCCACGAGGAACACTAGACACACTACTTGATGCTTATGCTTTTTGGTTTCAAGTCCCAAATGGTATCCTCCAACTGGATTACTGGCTTAATTCACCAGACTTGACTCTGAATTATTTTTGACAGTTTCTAAAAATTAAATCTACCTAAAACCAAAAACCAGATTTTTGAGATTCCTCAGGTGTGCCAAAGAAGGTACTGTAAATTCTGGAGTTCCAAAGAGAGATTCCAAAAAATGTTCTGACAAGAAAAGAGCCCGTGTCGACCTCGCAGGTGACCACTGCAAATATGCAAGCTCTGATTTCTTTGTTTGAAGATCTGTCATGTCATTTTAGAATCAGGGTTTACACTTACTCATTCTGTGCAGACTGTCATCAGATTCAGTTTGCACAAAAGAGTTGACCCAAATCAAGCAATTTAAACTTTGAATACCACACCAGCTATGACATTTGGATCAGTGGGAGCCTTTGCAAATCAATAAGAAAATCTGAGAAGCCCACACGGGTGTTTCACCAGCTGGCCGCCCGGCAGGAGGCACATAACTAAAAGCAGTCTCTTTACTGCAAACCTGGCATAAAGCACCCTGATTTGATTTCCAGGGGGACTGGATGAGCGGAGTGACTGGCCAGCCCCAGCATTAGGTGGCCTCAGTGGTGCTGAGGGCTGGTTATTGCTTTCATGACAGTAGAATGTCCTGATCCACTTCCAGGTGAGAGTCAAAACCCTCTAAGCACTAACTCTGTGCTTAATGCAAATCAACCCAATGCCTGGCCCAGAGAGAAAAGCTGTGTGTGCTACCTCTTGGAGGAATGATCAGGTCTGAAATTCCTGTTAACCAAGATTTAATTCATGCTGCTCCAGGAGAGCTGGCTCTCCAACTCTCTTTCTCCTTCCAGCCCGTTAACAACTGTAAGTGAAAGAAAGGCAGCAATTTGCTGTGTAAATTCCCATATTTGTGAAGCTAATGACCTACTTCCTTCATCCCACTTATAGCAGTTAGAATAGTAACTCCCAGTTTGCCAGCAACCCCGGGACAACTAGTGAAATCCACCTGCTCGGTATGGGGGCCATTTTCTAGTCTGAAGGTAATTTGGGAAAGGTCTGATTCAAGGGCTTTAGGTTAGTAAAGCTCCAGCTGCCAAGGCTGTCACTTTGGGAGAACAAGCACACACACTGACGCTCCTTGGCAAAAAGGGCCTGTGGGTTTTCTGCCCTCGTGACAGGTCATGACAAGACCTCTGACCGCCGCCGGAGGAGAGCAGTCACTCACTACCAACCTGTCCCCTTTGACTGCCTAAGTGAAATGCCCCCTGCCCCAGTGCCAACCCTAAGCCATCCATGTTCACTATTACTGCAACTTGAAACAGCTTCACCAGAGATATGGAGCCTGAAAATTGCCCAAGAGGAGAGAGAGATAAAAAATAAGCATGCTGTTTCAATGGGTGTATAGAATAGTTTATAACATTTCTAATATTTGAGCTACTTAGATTTAAAAAACAAATAAAACGAGTGACTCACCACATAAGCAAAGGTGTAAAGAAACGAGCCCTCACACATGGTTGGTGGGAACAGAATTGGGAGCAACCGTGAGGAGCGTAACTGGGCAGTGTCTCACACTCTGACCAATGAACATGTGACGGAGAAATTCCACGTCTAAAAGTTTACCCTTCAGATGGTCTCACTTGTGCAAAATGACAAACATAATGTTATTCTATTCACTGCCAAATTATTTGCAAAAGAATTTAAACAATTTAAATGTCCATCAATAGAGGACTTAACAAAATATGGCACAGAATGCTGTGCAGATATATAAGCGCGTGTGCACATGTGTGTATACGTTCCTGGTATGTAAATATCCCCAGGAAATGTTAAGTCAAAAAAGCTAGTTGCAGAGCAGTGGACACAGTATGCTTCATTTGAATACCTATGTGTAGACAACTCTGGAAGAACCTGAAGAGACCAGTTACATCAGGGCTCATGGAAAAAGGAATTAGGTGGCCAAGGACAAGAGGAAAGGGGAGACTCTCACAGTCCACTCTTTTATACCGTTTGAATTTCAAGTCATGTGGATGTGCAACAGAACAAAACATTAAGTGAAAAATAATTGCCTTAAAAACAAAATGAATGCTTATCTCTTGAGGAATAAAATAAGCAAAACGTGATATATACACAAAATAGAATATTATTCAGTCTTGAAAGGGAAGGAAAAATACTGACACATTCTACAACATGGATGAACATTAAGGATATTATGCTAAGTGAAAGAAACCAGTCTCAAAAAGACAGATATTTTATGATTCTAATTACATGAGCTACCTAGAGTAATCAAATTCATGGTGGTGATGGGGCTGAGGGAGGCAATAGAGAGTTGTTGTTCAATAGGTACAGAGCTTCAGTTTTGCAAGATCAAAAGAAATTTTAAGGTCCCTAAATTCAAATAAGGCTAAGCATAAAAGCAGGATTCTTTGACTTTTGGATATACCTGATTGTTTATCTTCTGAACGCTATTTGTGATGGTCATTTGTACACAAACAGAGGGGCAGAAAGCAGAGAGCATAGAATTCTCTGGCCAAACTGTGAAATTAGCCCCAAATTATAGAAGCAGTGTCAACATCCTGAGCCCCATTGCCACCGTCAGTGCCGTGAGAAAGACGGCAGAGATTTGGGAAAGAGGCAAGAAAGGCGTGTGCGAAAGACTCGTTTTCATTCTCTTGATGCTCCTGACAAATACTCAGCATATTCTGCTTCAAACTGGCAAACCAAATATTACATGCCATCCTCATGGGCTAAAATATATAGGTACATTATACCCTGAAATTAGCATTGAAAACCAAACTGCTTATTTTTGAAGTGCTTTTCACAAGTCAGCTTACTTACTCCCCGTCTAAGGCTGTGACTAGTTGTCAAAACTCCCCAAACCAACCCCAGAGCAAGCTTTACCCTCACCAGTAGCTTTTCCTGTTCAGCACATGGCTCAGGATGAAGGAAAGGAGCATTGTTCTCTCTTCACTTGACCTAGATTGACCTGAGTGGGATTTTTAAGTCCGGCCCCTATTCTTTCTTTACATACCAAGTCTACATTCCACTGCCTGCCTTTCCAACTCGGGACTAGACTCTTCCTTTCCATTCGATCGACTTCCTACTCACTGCTGCCTCATCCCTGGCCTCCTGTGGGGTGGAGAGAGTCTATGAATCCTCCCTACAGCACTCCTGCAAAGCCAGGCACTAGTCCAACCCTCCACCAGCCTGAATTCATCCTTTCCTCCTCTGAATTCCAATGGCATTTATAGTTAACACCCCACAATTTGCTGAACCACTTAATTATATACTCTCAAATATTGCTCAGTGATTATTTCTTACATTTTAGTCCGGCCTCCTGAGTAGAAACTGAACTCTAGCGAGACAGAAACTACTTTATACATTTTTTATTATGTCTGCAAGCACATCATCATAATAATGGCTATTTATGAAGCAGTGTATATGAGATACAATATATGTGCTATCTATTTAACACTCAGGATACCTCTAATGAGGCATTGTGTGTTCCTACTCTCATCTGTTCCTTTCCTTCAATCCACCTTCCATTAAAATAATCAGCCATCAAATAAGACGTAAGTCCCAAAATGATTTGGAATTGTTAAGATTTTCTTTGTTGCCTAGGTTATAATGATATAAAAGCAATGGAACAAAAGCAGGACTTTGGGACCTAATTACTGTCAAACTGTCATTCTCTCCAATGACTTAGGTGGCTTATTGTTTTTCTAAATTCAGTGTCACCTGACGGGGGTGTCAGCAATAAAGGCTGACCTATGGTGGTGATAATGGAAATAGGAAAGGTTGGATCGTAGAGACTTGGGATAGTTGGAGGTGGGACTGAATGGGAGGGAGAAGGCGGGGGGAGGGGGGGCAGCTGATGCATCATTTCCAAGAGGGTCAGAGAAACACGAGAGTCAAGTCAAGCTGGAAGGAAAGATGATAGATCCCACTTCCCTACATGCTTGCCATGCTCCAGCCACACCAACCACCTTGAGTTTGTGTCTAAACCACATCATCCTTATCTCATGTATTCAAATGAAAGAATATTCTTTCTGGAATATTCTTCTCCCAGGTCTTCCTGTGGCTGGCTAAGTTTCTACATCACGGCTTCAGAAAGGGCCTCCTGACGACCCACCCAAAAGTAACCATCCAGTCTCCTGTTCCTTCTCTGCACATTGCTTTCATCACAGCACTCAGCCCTCCCCTCCCCCCTGAAGTTGGCTTGTTTGTTTATCCGGTTATAGGTCTTTGCCTCCTGTACTACAGTGTGAGTTCCAGGAGCACAGAAACTTCCTTCATCTACTCAACAGTGCTGTGTCTGCAGAGCCTGGGTCAGTCCCAGATACAGAGAAGGTGCTCAGGTGGAAACTTTCCTTGGGTTTGGCTCATGGTGGAAAACGTGGGCCTGCAGCCCACAATAGGGGAAGGGCGGCCATCTGAAAACGTGAGGCTGGAGAGTGACCCATGAAGCCAAAAGCCGGCACAAACTCTCTTTTTATGACCAATTTTGGATAATGAGCTCAAGCCAGTGTAAGAAAATGCTCCCAAGAAAGCATTTTTCTAGATCAAAGTGAGAAGAAACAGCTAAGTGATCCATTTTCCTTTCCTTGAGGAAGGTTGGCACAGCTTCTGTTGCTTCCAGTAAGATTGTGTACACATGTAAAACTGGAAAAACATTAATGAAAGGAAAAACTAAAACGTAGTGAGGGTGTGCTAAAGCATCTGAGTTTCTCCGCCACATAGCAATTGTCCGACACCTTCACTAACAGCACCATCAAATTCGTGTTGCAACTCATGTGCTGATTCGAGAGGGCTCCAAGGTACAGTGTTACACCAGAAGGGCAGGTGGAAAACAGTGAGAATTGCACTCCACCTTTTAGATCCAAAGGATGGAATGAAGAATACACCTAGTTTGTGTGAACACTGGCAGGATATCAGCTCAGCTAATCAAAGTGGGGACCTACCAAGGCAGGGAAGTGGGGAACAGGGTAGCCAGTTTCCAGATGAGATAAGACCTTTTCCATATTGTTTTGAAAAACTGTATTCATTTTTGTAAAGAAATTAAATGTAAAAATGAATGGCTCTTGCATATAATTACTAGCAACTGGGGTCTTAAAGACCAATGATCACCTCACCAAGCTTGCCCAGGTTATATCAAACAGGCCAGCTGGGAGAGCCACCAGCAGCATCTTGGAGTAGAAGATGAAGAGCATGGAGTGAGGGCACGCTATACTCATGTCTCCACAGACAAACAGACAGACAAACAAACAGACAAACAAAATTGGAGCGGGAGATGACTCCTGACTTGGCTTTCGAGTATTCATGAAAAATACTGCACAGAAAATGACAAAGGTTAATGTTTCTTGCATGAATCATGACATGACTGGAAAAATCACATAGGCAACACAAACTCGGGTACCCCTGAGCCCTAGTATCAGCAGGGAGAGCTCAGTTTACCTCAGCCTCCCACTGATTGAGTCTCTTTATTGTTTCTAGTAGAAAAACTTTGGAAGCAAAATAAATACCCATTAGGTTAGATTAAAAGATTTAGATTAAAGCTGTAGAAATTAGCTTAAAGAATTAGATTAAAGCTAATTCTAAAGATTTAGATTAAAGAATTAAAGGTGCTACATGAATACAATGGAATCCCACATGACCTAGCCATTAAAAATAATCATACCTCTGGCACTACCCAAGCTGAACATGCCCTTGCCCCACTAGCCAGCAATCCCACTCCTGTGCACCCATCACCAGGAATGCATATCTCTGTACACCAAAACACATGCACAAAAATGCCCACAGCAGCCCTATTTATAACAGTCTCAAACTAGAAACTACCCAAATGCCATCAAGAGTAGACTGGATAAATAAAATGTGGTTACAATCATATGACAGAATGTCATACAGTCATGAGGGTGGGTAAACAATTTATACAACTATACGAGTGAATCTCACAAATAGGACATTGAATAAAAGAGGAAATAAAAGAATATATTGTATGAATCCATTTACATAAAGTTCAAAGGCAGGCATGGTTAATCCCAGGCTGGCAGCAGTCAGAATAGTGGTTATCTTGGAAAGTGGTGGTAACTGGGTAGGAGCAAAAAAGGTTTCTGGAATGCTGGAAATGCTGCTGCTTTCTTTTTTATAATTGAAGTAACATTGCATTATAAAATTATATAAGGTTCAGGTGTTCATCAGTGAGAATCAACATGTGTAGGCACTAGAGTAAGTGTATAAATTATTCTACAAGTCTAAGTTTATTCTTCACTCTGCCATTGTCCCATTTTTCCTAATTTACCTACCTCCAATTCCCCTTCCCTGCTGGTAACCACTAATTGGTCTTATAAGTCCAAAAGTTTATTTTTGTTTTATTTAGTTCATCTGTTTGTTTGTTTTCTCTATAGAGCACTTATGAGTAAAATCATACAGTGTTTGTTTTTCTCTGGCTGGTTTATTTCACTAAGCCCAGTTCCCTCTAGGTCTATTCGAGTTGCAAGTGGCAGGATTTTGTTTCTTTCTGCAGCTGAATAGTACTCCATTGTGCATATATACCACATCTTCTTAGCCATCCATTAGTTGATGGACACTTAGATTGTTTCCAATTCTTGGCTATTATAAATAGTGCTGCAATAAACATGGAGTGTGCCTATCTCTTTGAATTAATGCTTTTGTAATTCAGGTAAATACCCAGGAGTGAGATAACTGAATCGTATGGAATTTCTATTTTTAATTTTTTAAGGAATCTCATACTAGTTTCCTTACTGGCTGCACTAATTTATTCATGAGAGTGTATAAGGGTTCCCTTCAGGCCACACCCTCTCCAACACTGGTTTCTTATCTCTTGGATAATAGCTTGCAGGGGAGAGATGGTATCTCATTACTGTTTTGACTTGCATTTCTCTAATAATAAGAGATGATGAATACCTTTTCATGCTGTTATCGACCTCTTGTATGTATGGTCTTTGGAGAAGTGTTTATTCAGATCTTCTATCATTTTTCAATCAAGGTTATTTTTGTTGTTGTTGAGTTTTACAAAAGTTTTGTGTGTTTTAGACATTAACCCCTTGTCAAATGCATGACATAGAAATATCCCATCAGTAGGATGTCTTGGAAATGCTATTTCTTAATCTGGTTACTGGTTACATAGGTGTGTTCTTAGTGAAAATTTATGCCACTGGACATGTATGATTTGTGCACTTTTATGCATATATGATATACATGAACACACACACATGAAAGGAAATGATGCAGAACAACATTTATCATATTGGAACATGGAAAGATGCGGGTTTTGCCAGAGAGAGAAGTTGATGTGGTTGCCCCATCTATGTTAAGTTGTGGAGATCAGGCTATTCTTGCCTATGTGCATAGACAGTTACTCAAGGAAATGGTTCTCGTCAATGTTAACAATCCTTACCTTGGGTCAGGTTTAAATTCTTGTTTTTACTTCTTTTTTATATTTTTCTCTATTTGTTTATATTTTTACATAATACAAGGGAATGTATTATTTTATCAAAAATGGTTTTTATTTTTAAAAACTCCTCCTTGAATAAAAAGAAAATAAAAACCTGCTTATTATTTTCCCTAGAAGCAAACCAGTAAATAGCCTATCAACCAGGGCCCTAACGTACAGCTGTGTGCAGCCTCGTAAGTCACCCTGGTCTGTAAGTATTTCCAAGGCTGGTTCTGAACACAGTAGTCACCAGCCTTTGTGTCAACAGACAATCCACACCTGTGGTAAAATCTAAGCATGGACAAAGGGGGAGGTCAGTGTCTCTGTGAGCCCAGGGTAAAGGCACTAGAAATTTTAAGTGATATGTTCTTTCTCCCTTTGAAGCAGAGAGCAGATGGGTCCATTTATTAAAGGAAAGTAATTTCCCTACCATTTATCTTTCTTCTGCTTCTAATCCACGTTTTCCACTGCCATACCATTCTTTTGCTCAGGTCAAGGGGATTCTACCAGTTTTTTTTTTCTCTCCTCCCTGCACTATCTAGTTTAGTAGAGTTTCCTAGTTCTCTTTCAACTCCCTTTCCCACCAAGAGCCTCCTCCACATGTTCACATACTCGAAATTCTTCTAATGGGGATAAATTACTTTCCTCTACAATCAAAGACCAAGCTTAAATGTAAATAACCCTGGGTGAGTTAACACGTGGCCTTAATATTCACACTAAGGTGTAAATGTCTGACAGAATTTCTGAACAGTAGAATTTGTCTGGGGATGGGGATGGGGTAAGAGGCCCAAATCTTGCACAGTTGGCCCTAGGTGCTCACTGTACCTGCCTTCCCTCCATCTTAAGCCCCCGGCCCCACCCAAACCTGCTCAGAAGATGCCAAGCCACCCAGAAGCAGAAGGCAGCCACCGTCACCCTGACCGGATCGATATCCATTCCAGATTTAGGATTACAATAATTTGAGAGAGGGTCAACCATGTCAGGGTCCCAGATGGCAGGAGAGCTGCTTTAGTTTAAGACTCTTGACTCTTTTTCCTCGGGGCAGGAAAGGTTTGAGACAATGAAGGATGAGGCTTTCCAGGCCCGGACACAACCTTGATCCAAAGCCTAGTCATGGTTTTAATTTTTGTAAATCAAAGCCTCAAGTTTTTCTACACTTTCGTAGCTGAAGACATGTTTCCCAGGATACAAGGGGAGGGGTGTACCAAATTAGAAATTGTCTGATACTGTGTGCCACTTAAACCCTTCAGAATTTTGTTCCCCTGAATTCCCTTTCCTATGCCTTTTCCCCACTCCCAACCATTGTCTTAACAAGATCATCCCATACTTGGAAAACATTCATCTAATTATCATCACACATGATGGGCCTATTGCCAGCTGCTTTTTATTTTAACTTCAGATTCTTTCCAGGGTGTTTGTTTTTTTTCTTGGGGGGTGGGGAGTGAAAGAGAGGAGTGTGTGTCTGTTTTTGCTATTACACAGAACTGATCAGATTTCCTTTTATAATCACAATTAAACTTCCAGACCTGATCATATGAATACTTCACATGTAGAGGATTTGAAACCTCACAAAAGCTCCCAAATCTGGAGGTGAGAAACTGATCCATGAGATTGAGCAAATCACTCCAGGGATGTAAAGAGCACAGATGGACTCAAGGGGTTAAGACTGACTCCCAGTTCTGAGTTCTCCCCATCAGCTGAGACTAGGTAGCATGGGGCTAAGCCCCAAATAATTTGCTGTAGTCCCTCTAATGGGAAGGTAAGTCCACGGGAGCAGGGCCTTTGTCTAACTCGTTCACCGCAGCACCCCCAGCAACTGCTTGGTGTTCGGCACAGTATCAGTGGACAGAAAATTCTTGTTGAATAATGAATTACCCTCTGCCATGTCCCTTTCAGCGGTGGAGTGGGAGAAGAAGGGATACTTCATAGAGTCTCTACAAAGCAGGGCTGTCAAGCATTAAAACTGGTCAGGCCAGTGACAGCTCTAAAAGGGGCTTAAGGACAGCAATCTGGCTGAAGGGGATGGTGTTGGGGATTAGGGAGGCATGGACATAGACAATAGTTTTACTTCTATTGCATTTTGTACCTGGGTTTCTGGTAGAGGTATGGGGAGTGGAGAAGGGAGCGCAACCTTCTTCCCCCACTCCCTGGCACCCCCTCAGCTCAGACCAGACTAGAGCTATGAAATGCTGCTAATGGAAATCTGGGGTTAAAAAGATACAGGAGACTTGGAAGAGATTTCTCTTCTGCTCTCAGGAGTTGGCTTTTCTACCCTTAAAGAGCAGAGAGCATGAGGAGGAACATCTGTGAAATTTAATCTGGCTAGTCATCTTAACCCAGCGCTTCAGTGGTAATATTTATACATTCATAAGTGAGGCATCTAAAACCTTCCAGAAGTATAGCCCTAAATTATCATTCACTGTTCTGTTGCTAACAATGGCCCAAAGTGGCCTACTCTACTTTTTTGCCTAAAGTGGAAATTCACTGGAATAATTAGTTCTCTTGAAATGCAAATGCATTCTAGAGGTTTAATCCTCTAAAGCAGTCAGACCTCAATGGGATTTATTTTAGTAAGATAATTTAACAGCTAGTATTAACTAGTATTTAAGAAAGAGAAAGGTACTGGAATGTTCATTGGATTTCCCTTTCTGGAGTGGGGGGGAGGGAGGAAGGAGAATAAAGAGGTAATGAAGGTAGAATTAACTTTTAAAAATATTGCTTGCTTTGTAAATGCTAGGAATTAACAGTTTATAATCTAGAAGGAGAAATAGGAAAAACACTCACATGGCCATTAAACACGTCTATATAATTGGGGTCACATAACAAACCATGGGGAGAGTAAGGGGAGGGAATGATTTCAACTAGCTGGAGAGTGAGTCTGAATAAGACTTTGAAGGACTTTGACCAGTGGACTTGGGACAAAGACCAGGTATTAGAAAGTTTGAGGAAAGGCCGGGGAGCAGGAAAGCTGAAGGAATCAGACTACTAAAGAAGAGGGTGTGAGATAAGTACTTACCAGAAAGGGTTGGAAGGAGGGTGGTGAGTGGTCCTGAGGTTACCCCAAGAAGCTCGGACTACCTGCAGTAGAGCTGATGGGTTCTTACTGCAACGGTAGTCTGCAGCCTGTGACCTAGAGACAGTGGAAATCCACAAGGTTTTCAGTCAGATAAGAGACACAAAGTTGGTCTCTCATTGTTAGAGGTAAGTGCAGGGTGGAATGGAGTGAAAGGAGTGAAAAAATAGGAGGCTGGCTCTCAGGTTGTCCTAATGGTCCAAATGAGGAGGCACAGGGCTGACCTGGAGTAGGAGCAGAGGAAAAGGAGAGAAAAGGTGAAAGTCATTCTACAGAAGAGGAAAAGCCATGAACTTGGAGAACAAGGGGGATGAGGACAGGACGTCTCTGTGTGTGAAGGAGAGATACAAAAATCCTTCCAACTCTGCTAAGTATGTCAGGCTAGTGGAACTCAAGGTGGGTAGGTCTGGGAGGACTTGGGAAAGGGGATGTGATAAGCAATGACCTCTAAGGTGGGGGCATTTCTTAGGGACTAAGAACAGAGCAAAGTCAAAAAGGCCAGAACATGGAGAGAGCAAGGAAAGAAGGACTTGCTCAAAAGCTGTTAATTCCCCCCAGAATGATTTAAAAGTAAGTGCTACTAACAGTCTGTAGCTTCTGGGGAGGAGGTTGGGCAGGCTGAGAGAAATACCTTTTCCTGTTACAACTTTTGATTTTTGAATTTCTTGTTTGTGCTATCTATTATAAAGAAACCTGACAGTACACTGGTGTGGCACACCAAAGTAGCGACCGATCCTGCTTTTCACCAACTGGAAGCCTGGGAGAGCCTGAGGAGTCTCTGTGTTTCATTCCCGCCAGTGTCTCATCCCCCAGTAGTTCAAGGATTTTCCAGTGTTTGGGCTTCCACTTCATTACTTCCAGGAAAGAAACATAGCAAAGTTCTCAGCTTCCTCTGAGGAACCCAGGAATCAAGGTGGTTTTACTAGGCAATCTCTTCGCTGGGTATTCATCGCTGTGCCCAAATCTGGTGGAGGATGAGACTGGATAAGAAGGTCAGGAGGTTGCTGCTTAGAAAAGGAAGCCTTGGAGAGCGATCCCCAGCGTTACCCCAGTCCGGACCCATCCGGGAAGCAGCGTCAGTGTCTCTTTCTGTTCCTCTTACTCTTGCTCACTTAGACAAAGCCGGCGTTACTTCCTGAACGTCTGATTTACCGAGGGCAGGTAGCACCTCCTTGCCCAGACCCCCCAGTTTTCCAGGGCTTGGGACGAAGCCCCCACAGACTTCAGATTGATTAGGGGCGCACCCCGGTCAGAAGATGCAGCGACTAGCATGCCCCCAGCCCACCTCGGAGGCTGCCCCTTCGTCTCCAATCTTTCAGACAGATTCCACCACAACCCCTTTTTCCTTTCCCACGGGGGCTGGGAGTGGCAGCGGAACTGGCCATCAAACAATACATCCCGCGGGGCGAGAACCTGGAGAAAGCGCCCAAGAGTCTCCGCAAGGGACGCACTGCCCAGTCTCAGGGACCTTCCCCTCTTCTGTTCCCCATTCCTCTCCACTGGGCCCAGAGTAGGGCGGGGATCTGGCGCTGCAAGCCGGTTCCCGCGCGCGCTTCTACAACGGGCGGGCGTGCCAAGGCCCGGGGGCCACTGGTGCGCGCTTTGCTGTAGCGGGAAGCACATTCTGACCATGCCCGCGCGCCGCTCGCGCCGTTGAAGTCCCAGCCCCAGGGTTCGCGAACTGCTTCCGCCCAGTGGGTACGAACCCGGACTGTCCTAAATTCCTTTTTTTCCCTTCCTTATAGTCTGTTAAATTGACTAATAAACTCAACACAGCGTTCTCTGTGCGGCTTCAAAAAACTCCGTAATTTCGTTAGAAAACGTTGAAATTCAACCCCAAAGTATTCAGCCCAAATGTTTAGTTAAAGTAACCCCGTGGGTTAATAAACTAAACAAAGGCAACCCATGCAAAACTGGAGCAATGAAAACCAGGCTAAATAAACGAAGGGAAGTTTATAAGAACCCTTTCGGAGGAAAAAAAGAGAAAAGGCACCGGGCACGGAGGTTTAATGTGAAGCATGTGAGCTGGGCTCAGCTTACAGGTACGCGGGCTGACGGCGAAGAGCGCTGTCAAGCGGCCTCGCGGATTTCGGGTTGGTTTGCACCGCCCGGGAAACCCTACCCGGGCGCCGCGAGCAGCCTGGCGGCGCGGGTGCGGGCGGCTGCGAGCTTTCCGCTCCGTGGCGAGGCGCCCCCGCCGGGCCAACAGCGACTCGCCGAGCCACCCGGAGCAGAGCGGTGGGCCCGGGCGCGGGAGCGCAGGGAGCGCGAGGGCAGGGCACGGCGAGCCCCCCCTGCGGCGGCGCTCTTCCCTCCCGCCGAGGGCAACGTCAGCTGGCTTTAAAATAGCCCCATGTGAGGAGCACTCAGCAATTTGGAGATGCAGAATTAGTGGGTCCGGCGCCCACAGAAGTTTTCTCTCCCGCCGCTCTCCCTCTGGGGGGCTGGCGAAGCAAGGACAAAGACGCTGCGGCGCCGCTGACCCCGATATGAGCGAGGGCCAGGCAGAGCATAGAAGTTCCTACAATTGTTTTATTAAGGCTTTACGTTGGCTGGGGGTGGGGGGGAATAGGACGAGGAGGTAGAGGAGAGAGAGCTGGGAAAGGTAAGGCCCGGAAATCAGGAGCCACTGTGTTTCTGGTTGGGGAGAGAGGCTGTACAACAGCTCGCCCCCTGGGCGCCTAGCCCCCGAAGCAGGTCTGACTGTGTAAAGAAAAAGGACGAAGGAGGTTTAGTTTTCAGACTACTGTGACTTGCCTCTCCCGGACTCCTTCACCCTCTGCCCCTGCGATTTCCAGGAGGGATGGCACCCAGCCCTCGGAGCCGAGTCTGGGCGCTCCGCTAGGAGATCAGAGGCGATGCAGGTTCGATGCTAAATGAACCTTCCGGACACAGGACAATGGCCGGGACCTCACACGGGGGCGCCGCGCCCTCCCCCAGTGGCGCTCGGCTCCCGCCGTTTCTTTATTCCACGTGGTGAATCCTCGGAGTCTCCCACCGCCACCGAACGAATGGGCCGACAGGGGAGAGAAGGACGCGCAGGAGACGGTTTGAAAAGGAGGTGTGGGTTTTAATTTTTAAAGAGCATAATTGGGTTGAGGAGGGTTATTTTTCCCCTAGCCGAGGAAAAAAAAAAAGGAAGAAAAAAAAAGTCAGGCGAAATACAACACATTTATCTATCAACCGCTAGACAAGACAAAGAGGTTTTAACAACAGTTTGAAAAGAGCGGCCTGTGAATGGTTACTATTCAATTTGTATTTTATTCCCCGCTGGTCATGGAATTGAGATCAGAAGAAAAAGTGAAAACACATGGCTGAGGTCAGGGGATCAGAGAACCACCACATACAGCAAAGGGAAGGGAAAGCAATGGGAACTCGTGTGAAGAAATGGATTATATAAACAGAGCTTACCATCGCCTGCGCCCCATTATCCTATAATTTACCCTGCATGGGAGCATAGAAATATATTAAACTAGTGATAGGTTTTACCATTTCTTTACAACCCAGCCTCGTGCCAATCAAGCCTCCTATATACTTTGAGACATGTTTAGAATTCTTCAACTAATGTGTTTATTTTAAATATCACAGGGAAATTATTACATCACCAGAAAATAATGCCAGAGCGGGGGTCTGCCGCCCTTTTGAAGTCCTGCTGCATCGAAACATGATTTTAATTACATAATCACTTTGAAACTATAATTATACAATAAACGATGAGGATTAAGCGGGAAGTATAGAGTACATTAAAAATTGCTTAGGTCTTGAGAAAACAAACTGAACATGCAGGGGGATAAAGAACTAGATGAAATCTGAGGTCCTGGGAGGGGGTTGATAAACCCTGCAATCGCCTTCCTCTGAGCTGTGGCGGGAACTGGGGCCTGGGGTTCTCTGCCTGGTCCAAGCTACGGGCAAGCGGGTGGCCCAGGCAGTGTAGTTGAATAAAAAGCCGGTAAATCTGAGACAATCAAAAAGAAGCCCCAAGCACCACTAGGGGTGCGTTTGTTAACCTTCCTACACCAAAACAAATAAACAGTCGTTGTGTTGGCGTTTGCGAGTTGTATTTACATTGAAACCCGGTAACGCAGATTGCACCGGGTGCCACCGGGAGGCTGAACGTTGCCAAAGGTGGTTTGTTTGCTCTCTTCTTCTAGAAGGAAAGGCATCCAAACACCAACTGCTTCATTGTTGCCCTAATACCCACAACGAGTTTATAGATAACAGCGCATCTGTGGTGCTGGCAACTCAGCCATCCTGGGAACATCCTCCGGAGTGCCTGGTTTCCGGGGTGCACACCCAGAAAATACACTCGGCCCTCGTACCCGCTTTCTCGCCCGGGGGCATCCTTTTCGGAAAGCTGCCCCACTGCCGCATTTTGCTTTTTACCTTTGTCCTTTTGGTGAGACCGAGGGCAGGCGAATGATTCTTTCCCTAAGAGACAGAAACGTGGCTGTGTGCTGAGCCCACCCAAGAGTGTCTCTCCTACATTTCCAAGTGTCCCCAGAGCTTCTACACAGGCGAGACACAGAGACACGGCCCTGGAAGCCGACCCTTTCCCTCTTATTCTGGTGCTGGACGCTGCACTGTAGCTCCCCCTCTGCCCAGGACGTCTGGGCCTGGGCGCCGAGTCCCGAGTGCATTCGGAAGCACCTTAGGGACAGAACTCCCCAGCTGAGCTCCAGAGAGGCAGGCTGGTGCTTATCTTTGTTCAGTGGCACCTACTTTACCACATGTGCTTTACCAGGCTAGATGTGTCCAGGGAAGAAGGAGTGCAGCCCCTGACTTGGACCAGTTTTTACATGACTGCCTTCGCCAACACTGAGACCAAAGACAGCCGTGCAGGCCTTTACTATTTCACAGCAGGTGCCCTGGGTGAGGGTAGTTTGAAACGTGGGATCCTGACCCAGCCAAGTTCCATATATAAAGGGGCAAATAAAAGCTTACAGCCAGGGCAGAGAAGGGTAACAGCACAGGAAGGCACTCCTTTGCTCAAGAGAAAATCACGATGGCAGAAATGGCAATGTTTAAGTCCCCCAAAGTCCGGAGATGTTTCCCCAGGAACTCGGAAATGAGGAACTGGGCAAGAAAGGGAGAGAGGGTGACAATAAAATCACTTCCTTGCTCTTGCTTGGGCCTCAAGGTGGCTCCCACCCCACCAGAGCAGACCCTGCATAAGAGGCTAACGGCCCTCCTTTGCTTTGAACCATTAATATCAAGACACATCAGCATCATATTAGTCGGCAGCGGACCATCAACGACCAAGAACAAATACAAAAGAAAAATAAAATAGTTCGCCCAAAGAGTCCTACTGTGAATGTGTTTATTTCTTGCTTTGCTAAATCCAGGGTATAACTGACTCACTGCCCTCTTGCAAACAAAAGCTCAGTGCTAGCCTGGCAACACTGAAGAGCCTCTATCAACCCCACTCCCCAACCCCCATTACAACTGGGCACAAAGTCAGGGGCCATTTTATATTTATATTAAAAATGAAGGACCAGTTGCACAGTTCTTTCCCCTACGAACATAGGAGGAGGTCAAGATTTTATTTAATGGAAGAAGAATCCAGTTCCCTGAGAGGATGAGTAATGCTAATAAATATTATCCATTGCCAACTCAATACAGGCCATCTATGTATGTCATCTCATTTAATAAAGTAAGATCACAGAATGAATTTTAAAACCTCAGCTTTATTAGTAATGTCAAATACAAAGACTATTACATGCCTCGTATATGGTGTTTTACTTCCATTTATTCCCCACAATAACCCCATGTGGATAGTAATATCATACCTGATTTACAGATGAGGAATTGAGGCACGCAGAGATCACATAATCTGTCCTAGGTCATAAGGCCATAAGTGGCAAGGTAGAGATCAGAACTCAGTCTTTTGAAATTGTGACTCCACACTAAGGGTGTGAGGAGTGGGAGAAGCTGGAGCTTGTCTGAAGTTACAATGAAGACACTAAGGAACTGAGACTGGAACCCAAATGATAGTCAGCGAGGACTGTGGTGTGTCCCCCCCACTCACGGAGCCACCAGCTGTGCGTCAAGAGCAGCAAAGAGCCCTTTGGGCCTATATCGTATTTCAGGAAAAGAACCATAAGCCCATAAGTGCGGACAGCGAGCTTTGCCCAGGAGCCAGGTCCAAGGGTGATGTAGACCAGCTCGCCCTGAATGATCTCCCCGGCCACCAAATCTTCCGCGGCCCGGGCAACAGTTTGTTTTCTTAGAGGCACAACGGCACCTCAAGGAGAGAATGTTTGCCAGGCATCTCGGCCCAACCCTCCAGAGCACGAGGTTGCGCCTTAACTCGGGGATCCCGCATGCCAGATGGAGAGGCAGGGAGGAGCCTGGTTTGGCAGCTGGGTGGGCGCGTCCTACCAGCGGTTCACGGTTGGGTGCCCAGTTGCTTTGGAAAGAAGAAGCTCAGCCGCTCTTTCCTGAAGGATTACGCTCGCCTGTCCGCCTCCAAATGCGGGCCGGCTAGCATCCGAGTGCGCCTCCTGAGGACGCAGCGCGCGCACCCCAGGGGGACGCGCGGGGTTCCATCCGCGTCAGCGCAGCCGCCCGGCTCCGACAACCCGAACTCCACTTGGAGCGCAGCTGAGAAGTAGGCTAGGGTGGAGAATGGTCTCAGAAAGTGACCAGGAGGGGGCGGTTTTGAGATTGTGCCTGAGACCTGTTGGTAAAACAACCAAGAGTTGTCTCTGCCTTCCCGACCTTCCCGGCTCATTGCAAGGTGGTATCCGGAGTGACCTGCTGAGCTGCACCATGTAGACACTGCTCTGAGACCACAGCTCCCACTTTTCCGCGCAGCCTGCGGATGGGCCAATCTCAGGTTCTTTGCAAGCGGGCTTTGTCTCATTTCCTACACACAGCTAATCATCTTTAAGGCAGAAGTTACCGTCCCATTAGAGAAGATGCTATCCTAACTGCTCAGCCCCTCACCAGGTGGGAAGGGGTAAATCATATTTCTCTGTGGACACAGCCAGGAGATGCTTGCAGTGGATCTGTGGGTAGTCAGGACGCCGTTCACTTCCCCACTGACTTCTCAGAGTCAAAGACACCAGGCCAATGCTTAAAACAAAAATAAATAAGAAACTCAGGATGGGCTTTCTGGGCAGAACTTGGAATGGAGAGAAAGAGGAAGAGCCTTCCTAGAGAGTCCAAAAGGAAGAAAGTCCTTTAGAGGGCTGTGAGGCTCTGGTGGGGAAGAGAATCATTTTCATTATTGTGCCCTTATGAGAAGCTACTTATTTGAGTGCTTTCTGCACACATACACTTTATGTTTATTTAAGGCCCCCATGTGAATAAAGTCAATTCTGTAATAAATTAGGATACAAATGATATTTTAGCATCTTCAATATTCTCACTTGCTTTTCACAACTTCTCTGAAAGTATTGCTGCTTTTGTTTTGAGAGTTAATTATATGAGGCTCAGTTATTCTGACTCCTCTAGTAGTTTTAGTCCCTCTATATCTCTTGTCAGCCCTTCTGTTTATATTTTGTTGGTCATTCTACAGTTGGAGAACATTAGGGCACTCAGAAAAGTAGGAAGCACTTAACAAAATGAGAAACTGAGCTTGGGGGGACCTTAACACCCTAAACTAGCTCCCAAATTAAGCAGAGTCAGTGCAGTATTGTGCTTGCAAAAAGGGTGGAGGAGTAGAGAAACAGTCTCTGAGTGAGTCTTTCTCTCAGGCCCAGGTTTTCTGTGTGTGTTTTTTTTTTTTTTAACTCCAGCACAAGGATCACTTCTGATTCCCAGTGGAGCCACAGATTCATTAGTTAATGCCTATAAAGAGGTTTAAAAAGCTCAATGGCCAGAATTGTGATTTATTATCCTAAAGGAGGGCCCAGTGTGGGCATGCAAAGGAATTCCTAACCAAAGCGTTTTAGCTCTGTACATATGTGTGCCTTGTAGCTCAAAGTCCCAATTTCTGACTAGAGTAGAATTATCCGGTGAGACTTAAAAACAATCAAATCTAGGTTGCATTTTGATAAATTAAAGCAATAGCTTAGGCAGAGCCCACATACGGATTTTTTAAAAAGTTATCCTAATTCTAGTGTGCAGCCAGACTGGGAAGCAATTGCTATCAGTGCTTATAGAGCATCCATGGAGATGCCAGTGATCACCCTGGAGCTTTAAGGAAACGTGTCTTGTTGGAGATCTAGATCTAAGGCTGAAGCTGTGTGAGTACATATGATTGTCCAGCAAAAACAATGTAGAGACTAAGAGAGCTGAGGACAGAACCTCAGGAAAGCATAACACCAACAAGATGAATGAAAGGAAAAGAGACTATAAGGGATTGAATTGGAGGAACTTGAGATGTAGGAGAATAACCTAGAGGCTTGCCTTTCCGACAACCAAGGGAGAAGAGAAAGTCATGGTAGGCAGGGAGGACACAGTGCCACTGCGACCACAAGGCGAATAGAAGATGAGGACCAAGTAAGTCTTCATCAGACTTGGCACTTAAGAAGTCCTGGGTATCCTCCGAGAGAGGACAACATGGTAAGACCAGGGCAGCCAAACTGCATGAGCTGAGAGGTAAATGGAGGTAAGCCAAGAGAGACAAGGAAACTCCTTTCCCCAAGCCAAGGATACAATTAGATTGGGATAAATCTCCTCCCCGGAGAGTGTAAGCATCGCTTCACCAATCCACTGAAAGTATCAAAAGAATCTGGCTGTTATTTTTGATGCACAAATCAAAATGAGTTCTTTCTCATGGATACAAACTCAGGCACCAGGAGGGAAACTGAACCAAAACTCGAAGCCAGAACACGAAACCTACTGAAAACATACTGGATTCTTCTCACTTGGGTAGCGGCCAGATGGCAAACTAACCAAAACCAGTCTAAGACCCCAGTCACAAGAATCAGCTTGGAAGCTGCTTCGCCTGTGAGCCTGACTTTGGTGCCCAGCTGGAAGCCAGAGGAGCCTAGAGGAGCAAAATAGCCCATACTCCTCCCCCAGAATGGCTGACCACTATAAGGCAACTCAGAGAGCCTACAATGAAGAAAAACCACAAAAACACCAAAAAAAGACACAGAATAAGCCCTATGTGAACATCCTGCTGTTGTCAAGTACAACCAAGGACCCAGACACAGCAAAAAGACTGACATCCTGCCCTCTCCAGCCTCTGGCAGGGCAGACACCAGTTCTGCAGCCAGGCAGGAGGGACACCTCTTGTCTCTGGTCTCTCTTCCTTTGTTCCTCCTTTGTGTCCTCAGGCCTCCTGTCCTTGAGGTGCTGCTTACTCCCCCTCTCCCAGACATACCCTGTCAAGCTCAGAGGTGGTGCTGGGCTATCTAGGACCCAGCAGATCAGGCTGAGCCTGCAGCAGCAGAGTTGTGGGAAGAATCTGGACAAACTCCACCACACTGTCTCCTTCTTAGTTGCTACTTGGCTTACATTTAAAAGACAAGGCCAGATCAGAATAGTAGTTCCCCTGGGGTGGGGATGACTGGAAGGGGACAGAGAGGGATGTTCTCTTTCTCCATCTGGATAGAGGTTACCGGTTAGGGTTATAAAAGTTCATTGAGCTTTATGATTTGTACACTGTATATATATACACTTTTCATTTGTATATGTACTTTAATAGAAAGGTGTGTGTGTGTGTGTGTGTGTGTGTGTGTGTGTGTGTGTGTGTGTGTGTTTAAGGCAATGAGGAGCATGTCCAGTGCTCACTGCTGCCAGGCCCCAAAATACCACCCTGCTATTTCTCTCTTTCTCTAGGCAATGGCCTGCAATTTTCCTCTTGCCCTGCAGCCACCACTATGCAATTTGCACCTCACTTATTTCCTAGCTAAGCCTTAATGCAGTCTGGTCACTGCCCCATCCTCCCCTCAAGTGGTGACACAAAGGCTGTCCTGCCCAGCAGCTTGCTGCTTGGGACTTCGGGCCCAAATGTGATTGGCCACCTGTGACCAAGATGACCCATTTTAGAAATTCAGTTTTAAGGAATCACAGTGGGGTAAATGCATTGGTGGCATAAAAAAATACTGTATGCAGCTTCCTCAACTTCCATGGTACGAAAGGAACTGAAGCAGGTTTGGAGTTGATCTGCGCAAATACAATATTACATTTCTCTTAGGTTTGAGAGGATGTCCTTGGCAGGACCAAATGATCGACACTCTCAACTCTCCAATTTTCCGCTCACTGAAGCGTTAAAGCACCAACCCTGAAGTCGGGAGAAAGCCAAGGGCCTGGACACAGAGCATTTAATTCCAATCTACAAATAAAGAGCTTTTTATTAGATCTTCTTTCCTTCCCATTTTGCCTTAGATCTCAAATTGTCTTCACGGTGGCTTGCCAAAAAGCAGCAGAACAAACTGTGAACTTTTGCAGGTGGCAATTAAAACAGTTGCGTTCTCCATAATGAAGGGTCAGGAAGACTATACACACACACACACACACACACACACACACACATATGTAAATAGTCTGTGTTCTTATGTGTAGTCTTATGTAAATATACATATGTGTGTGTGTGTGCTGAATGAACACATAAGACTATTTACGCTTCTGGTTCTTCAAGCAGGGTGGGTTAGTGGAAAAATTCACTTGGGTTAGATGACAGAAGAGCTAGGTTTAAACTTTTTGAATCTCAGCTTTCTGATCTATAAAACGAGAGGACTGGACTACATAATAGTCGAGGGTCTATGTTGTCTAATTCTACCAATCCATGATATTAATATACAGTCAACTATTCAGTCATCTACCTTAATTAAATCCTTGTAAAGGGCATTCCTGGTGCCACAAAGGGTTAAGTTGCAGCACTATGAAGCTATCTGCAACCACTGCAGCACGAGTTCGATCCCCGGCCAGGGAGCTTCCCGCATGATACAGCAAATGTCTCCTGCCTCGCCCACTGTTCCCCTCAGCATTGTACTTCAGTAGATCCACCTGTTCTGCTCCCCACTCTGTCTCTGGTGAATCCTCTCATCACCCCACCCTTTGGCCTACACCTCAGTTCTTATATGCATAAATAAAAAATCTTTAAATCCTTGTAAAAAAATTCCTGTCCACTTAGAGGGGTATATTAATTCATTAAGCACATATTTATTGAATGGATTCAATGCTGACTTACTACTAAGCTCTGTGAAAATTCACAGACAAATATACCTAAGTTCTTATTTTCAAGTTTGGTGATTATCCAAAGAGTGGATGTGGCATGTATTTCGTTGAAAAGACAGTGATAGAAATGAGTGTGGAAACTCCCTCTGATCTGAGCACAGACAAAACATAAACTCCTGCCTGAGTGACAGTTCTGACCCAGGCTTATGCACCGATTCCTCCATTTATGTCTGCTTAAGTCACCTCTGTAAATTTTTCAGTCTAAATGTCTTAGTAAGGCCTTCAAAGGGGTTGATTTAGAAAACTTGCTCTGTGCAAACTTGGCATTGAACTAACTGTTGACCTTAAAATGCTCAAGGTTTCTCTGTGTTTATTTGTGTGTGCACGTATATATACACACAAATGTGTATCTACCCACGTGGTTCTATGCACTGTTTTTTTCCGTGTTGCTCGCACTCCCGTATGTTTAGCCACACCCACATATGCCATGAATCTCTCACCCTTCAGCATGCGGACCTGGCAGCTGTGGCAGGGTATCCTCTCTGCATTGACTCCTCATCCAGAAAGCTGCCCACTGACAAGGCCCGCTGCTGGAACCGGCTCCACAGTTATGAGGCCCAGTACAAATATAAATCCACTGTCCCTTGCTTAAGAAAAATTATTAAAAATTTCAAGATGGTGACAGCAGAGCATTAAATCAAGTATGGGACCCTCCAAAGACCACCCACCCATGAAGTCAGCCCTGCCTCTGCTTTGCCTGTCTGTGCTGCTAGGGCAAAGGACTGATGTGCTTCGAGGTGGCTCCAGCATGGGCACTGACTGACTCACTGTCCCTGCCGTGAGCTCAGGTTCTGGCTAGTCCTACCTCTCCAGACTGACAGGATGGAAAATAGGAGAGAACGGCAGATCAGGGTGCACCAGAGATGCCTCATGCTCACAGCATCAGTGACTGTCTGCAAGGACTGTTAGGGAACAGGTCTCCTGCTCCTTAATTATTTTTTCAATAGTGAGAGGCAATGAGGGGGGGTGGAATAGAAAGAGATGAACAGTCAGGATTTGGGCATCTGCCCTCTCAGGCCTGAATTCTGATTTCCTCATCCAGGTGTTCCTTTGCTCAGGTCACACTTCAACTGCATGTAGAAGGACTCATCTGTGGCTTATCATTCACCTTGGATCAAGTGTTCATAGTTCTTCAGGATCTGCTTGAGACTTGGTGACATCGGCAGCCCCTCGCCTTCCACAAAAGAAAACTGAGGCTTAGGGAGGTGCAGTGATTCTACTAAGGCTACTGAGCGGTTAAAACCAAAACTGAGACCCAAACCCAGACTAGACTGCTAACCCAGGCACTTCTGCTAAGACATACATAATCACACCTAGATTAACAAGGCCTCTGGGAATGCAGCCCATTTATAATGAAGGACACATTTTTTTAAATGTTCCTAAGTTCTGGGGAAAACTTCACTCTGCTTCCAGTTGAAGATGAGAAAGGAAGACCCCGCTCATGGAGCTGCAAAGTCTCCAGGTCTCTCCACACCCAGACTACTGCTCCTGGGCCCCTGTCGCCACCAGGGCAGAGCGTCCCTTCCCGACTTTCAAAAGACTTTCAGAGCGCGCAAGCTCTCCAGCTGCACTCCTCCACCTTCACCCAGTTTCAGGGGCTGCGACTTCTGATGTGCGTGGGTTTCAATCACACAGTGGGGCGATCTCCCAGATGGCGGAGACCATGGAGATCACTGAAGAAGTCTGAGAATGAGATGACAAATGGTAAGAAGTGAGGAGAAGAAATCTGCTTCTTTGGAGGCATGTGCTCAGTGGGTCTCTGAGGGCCAGATGCAGAAAGGGCAGCAGAGGCGGGGCCTAACCCCTTCTCTGTAACTGCTGCTAAACTCCAACTGGCAAGTGACAGGCCAAGTTCACAGATGAAAATTCACGCCTCCTGACTTCAGGCAGCCTCTTCCCACTTTGCTGTTCTGCCAATAGGTTACCCACTCTTTCACTTTAAAATCTTTATCGTGGGGCTTTTCCTTCTAGTGTATCTTTGTTATTGGGCTTCCATCATAGCCTCCCTCCCCTCCTCTGCCCTTCAGCTGCTGCCTGTGCTCCAACTAGGGGCTAGATAGAGACTACACTGGGGGAGAGCCTTAAGATGGCTAAGTTCTCTGAGGACCAGGGCTCACTCCTGGAGCAGCTCTATCCTTAGCTCCAGTTGAGCCAGGACAGTTCCCCTTTCTCACTTCCAATTTTGCCCCACCTTGGCCCTCCTCCCAAGGCTCCAAGGCTCCCAGATACCTCATTCCTGCGTTCTGGTTTGATGTGAGTTCCATTAGTGTTTAATGATTTTCCATGTCATAACCTCCCCATACCCACCACCCCCAGGCGTCCAGGGTGATTTCTCCTGCAGCTGCAGTTTCCAGCGGAGGCGCCTGGCCCTGGAATGCGCTCTCTGGGGTACTGGAAGTGTCAGTGCTCCAGTGGGAGCCTGCGCCAGAGAGCTGCCTGGGCTAGGACAATGGGACTTTTATTTCTGGCCTGGCTCAGCTGGCAGTCTCTCTCCCACTCTCTTTCTTGGTTGGGCTTTGGTTTAAAGTTACCCTTTCAGGATTAGGTTGGTGTTTTCTTTCCCATGCCACCAGGGAAGTTTCTGTTTCCGAAGTGGATCGTACAGACAGGTCAGTTAGTCAGGGGCCACAGCATTCGCCTTCAAAGACTTCTCTAATCACCCCAGCAAACAGAGGCCAACCAAATTACTTCTTGCCATGTGGAAAGGAGCATTGCAGTGCAAGCTAATCTTTAAATTATTGTTTTCTATTGGGCATATGTTATTATAACCAAGCACCCCTCTTCTCAAGGCCTACCCTCCCATCCCCACCAAGGTTTTCACAGAAAATCCTGGAAAAGAAGTGGCGTCAGGGAGGCGGGGCATCTGTGAGCAGCCCAGGCTCTCCGCTCCTCCGACTTACAAATTTAGTCACCAAAAGGTCTGGCCATTTAGAACACACAATCTTTTCTCTGAAATTCAGTGTCAAAATAACACAACAAGAATAACATTTTTTTGAGATGGGCCAAAAAAATTTAAAAGAAATCCTGGGGCCTCCCCAGTGGCGCAGCAGGTTAAAACGCTGCGCTGTCGGCAGCAGCAAGGCGAGTTCAACGCCCGACTGGGGAGATTCCCACATGGTGCGGCAGACCTCTCCTGTCTCGCCCGCTGCTCCCCTCAGCAGTGTATTTCCGTCCATCTGCCTGTTCTGCTCCCCACTCTGTCTCTGGTGAACCTTCTCACCGCCCCACGCCTCTGGCCTGCACCCCAGCTTGTATGCATAAAAATTTTTTTTTAATTAAAAAAAAAAAAAAAGAAATCCTGAAAACAGTTTAGGGGGGAAGAGAATCTCTATAAAATCAGTGAAGTTCTTTAGAAGGCACCAAGGCCCTGACCTGAAAATGTCCCTGTGGTGCTGGCATAACCTTCCCTCAGTCACCCCATAGCTATGCGCTCATCTATTATTTTCTGCTAGGGGAAGCTGTGGACCCCTAAATACACCCCAAGCCTGCAGCCTCTCTACAGGGGGGTTTTATAGAAGTGTACCTCTTTGCAAAACTGCAGTCTGATTTTAATTTAATTGCACAATAATCACACCTAGAGATGCACTCATATCCTAAGAGGAAACACAGTGAGGACAAGGGGTGGCTTCTCTCAGTGTGCTGTTTTTATCCAGGACTTTGTATTTTTCCCCCTTTCTTCTTAGTGCAAAGGTAACACCTACTTATAAGAACGGCACAATGAACCAAGACAAAATACATTCCTCTTACCCCTCTTCCCTAAATTTTACTCCTTCTCTCAATTTTACTCCTTAGGAGTAACCATGACTAGTAATTTGGAGTATATCCTTTCAGCTCATGGACAGTTTCAATGATGCAAATAAATACTCCTGGGCCAAGATTCTGTTGTTGATGTTGTTTTTAACTTTTGTTTTAATACCTATTTTATGGAGATAAATTTAAGTACAATACAGCCATTTTAAGTGTAAGGTTTGATGACTTTTGATACACATATATATCCTCATAACCACACCACGGTCATGATGCAGAGCATTTTCTATCTCCCCAAAAGTTCCCTTGTGTTCTTTTGGGCAATTTTCACCCTAGTCCCAGGCAACCTCTGCCATTACAGACTAGTTTTGCTTTTTCTAGAATTTCATATAAATTGAATCGTGCTGCATGCACTTGTGTCTGTTTTTTTCCCTCATTATAATGTTTTTGAGCTCCATTCATGTTGTTGTGTTAATCAGTGGTTCATTCTTTCCTGTTGCTGAGTAGTATTCTACTGTATGGATATACCATAATTTGCTCATCCACTGATCTGTTACTGGACATCTGAGTTGTTTCTGGTTTGGGACTATTATAAATAAGCCTCAAAGCCGTTATAATGTTTTTAGCCATAAAGAGAGAGAGTGCAAGTTCAAATTTACCTCAAGCCTCCGTATTTCAGAACTTAGTAAAAAGCAGGCATATTTCCAAGGCAAATATCTCTATGTGAGCCAAAGGTAGAAAGAGTCCATTTTAATCATGATTCTAGTAATGAGAATCATTAGCATTAAATGGTTAGATGGCACTTCCAATTTGTAGATGCTATCTTAGAAGCAATCTCTGGCAGTGACTTGACACTATTCAGTAAATCTACAAATGCCAGGCTCAATAGGTTCTTTCTTAATTTCCAGAATATTTAGGGACATTCAGACATGAAGGGTTTTTTTTTTTTTTAAATCACTTTCACAATGCTTTCAGTACAAATTTGAGTCCTTCTGAGAGCTGGCTTCCTCAAACTTTTATACTATGATCTGGAGTTGAAAAAGAGCAAACTCAGGAGTTTACCTGCACCTTACTTTTACCTCGCATAGGCAACTAACAACCTGTTTCCCAATTTGAAGATAGCTGCAAACACATCTCCTTCCTTGCTCTTCAGCTATAATTCTTCAGGTAGCTCATAGGGAAGAACACGAAGGGTGCCTTTACTGAAAGGTGCACTCACGGAACAGCGGCACTCCCGGGCGTCCTCTGCGTGCCTCTAAGAGCAGCAGGGCAATTTCTACTCCTCGCATGCATCCCTTTAGAAAATGCCATTATTGAAGTCTGTTTTCTAATGACTGCTTCCATCATAGTCAGATGATTTATTATTACTCTCAATAATGACCTTGACTGGGATAGAAATAACAGGAACTGTGCATTCCACAGAGATGATGATTAGATTATATCAAAACTCTTTTTCTCTTCTCCTCCCTTGTTAAAAGAAAGAAAAAAAAAAAAAAGCTGTGCAGTGACCAGGGTGCAATCATTTGCAAGGCAGTGACAAGGGACAGAGAGCCTAAGGAACTAGTCACCTTAATGGGTACCAAATTCTCTTTGATTTCTATGGAAGTTGCCCAGTCAAAGCCATGATGGCACTGACGGGGAGTACCACAGATGACGTTCTCTTAGTCCTGGAGTCAAAGTACCTCCCCTCTGGTTCTTGGCTCTGCCTGCACAGACCTGACCTCCTTGGATCACCTCCCTGTGCCACTCAGGCTGGTCCTAAGAAGATGTAGGAACTGCCTGGAGCCACTTCCCACCTCCACCTCCTTCTTTATGGCCCATAAGGAGGGACAGACTGCCCCACTGGCACTTAGTAGACATCAGGGATTCTACTAATAGTTTTGCCCATGAAACACTGACCTATGGGCCTGTTCACACAGATCATTTAACTTCTGATTTAGATCAAGTTTTAGGGAGTTTAATAAGAACTATTCCCAGGAACCCCTCAAAGACAGGTCTCCTATACATATAGCCTTTAATTAAAAGAACCCATTAAAAAGAACCTTGAACAAATATATAAAGTAGATAGCACCAAAACATATTTTGACTTACTTTCCTGCCCCCCATGAAGTAATCTGGATGATGGAAGACATGCCACCCAAAAGCAAACCATCCAGTGAAGTGGTAGAATAAACCTACACACTCAAGCCATGACGTCCATGCTTCCCGCCAGGAATGCAATTTTCCCCTCTTTGGAATTATTCATTTCCTTTTTAATAGGTCACGTCTCATTTACCTTGATTTAGCATCAGACCAAGTACAGTTATGCATGTGGTGTGGGGGAAGGAGGAGGAGAAAGACTGAGAGAACCCTATGTGAACTATGGTGACCCTGTCCTCACAGCCCAGGCCCACGCTGGCCAGTCACTGCCCCGCATCTTTGGTCCCTTTTGGCTGTGGGAAGAATGTCCCTGTTTACGTACTTGAAAGAATCATGAGAACTATGCTTGAAAATACTGTTCGATGAATAACACTTTTGCATGCATCACTACGAGGAAGTCTCATAATGCATATTTCATCACAAGGCCAAGGAGAAGATTTAAAAAGAAAACTCCACTGTAATGTGAAATATAGACTGACCCCTGCATCTGTCTACAGAATGAATAAATCACTAAAATATTTTAATGGCTTTAAAATACAATCAAAAAAAGCAATTCCCTAAGGTGGTCAGCTCGAGACCTCATTAGAAGGTTTATTTTCTTTGAGTGTATAGATTGTTATATATCTACAATTGCAATTATGATAGATTTGTAGGAAAAACATCACATGACCACATCATGCTAAATGGACATTCTACACATGATGAGGAATAGAAATAAAGCATTGAGATGAAGACTAAGCCACAGTAACCCACTCTGACACGGGAAAAGGCACAGTCTGAGGTTCCAGTTCTGCCAGAAACCTTCGGTGACTTTATAAAATATACCTGACTTCTTTCCACCATATTACCCTTTTTTGCCACAGTTCCTGTGGTGCTTATAAGCCTGTAAGTGCACTCAATAAATACCCACTGCATTAATAAAGACTGAACCTAATGTAGTTCTTAATAGTCTACTAACATATTTTTTTCAACTTAACCACTGACCTGGTGAGTAGAGATCACTTGATGGAAAGTTAGGAAAACATAATCACCTTCAGAAGTGGTAAATCTTCTTAAACTTTAGTTTTTCTTTTCATAAAAAAATTAGCATTTTGTCCCATCAAAATACATATTAGAATGCTTTAAACATTTTACGTGAGGTCCAAAAGTCCCTATTTTTTGACGAAAAAAAGGAGTTTACAAACTTGCCTCACCATATCAAACAATATAGAAGCATACAGAAAACACTGCACAAAATGTGGGTTGCCTTCTTATGGAATGTGTCTCAGTTCTCGGAGTTAACATCAAAAACAATGCAATTTGGGGCCTGGTGGCACAGGGGTTAACGTCTCAGCACTGTCAAGCTACTTCAGCCACTGGGGCATGAGTCAGATCTTGGCCAGGGAGCTTCCCACATGGCACAGCAGACCTCTCCTGACTCACCTGCTGCTCCCCTCAGCAGTGTAATTTCAGTGGATCCATCTGTTCTGCACCCCACTCTGTCTCTGGTGTGTACTTTTACCCTCCCCGCATGTCTAGCCTACACCTCAGTTCTTCTATGCAAAATAAATAAAAATAAATCTTTTATAAAGAACAGTACAAATTGTCATCTTTTAGTAATTTTTTCTATGTTCTTCTAAAGGGATAAAGATTTAAAAAAAATTTTAAACCAAAAATGCATAGTCATTTAAAAAAACTTCAGACAAAAAACTGTAAAGCAATGTATGGTGTGTATTATACTATACATATTATTTTTCAGTTTGCCTTTTTCTTAGTGAGGTTTAAGTTCATATGACAGAACAGGCTAGTCTTCAAATAAAAGGGTCTTCTGCACTCATTAATACCTGCAACAAACATTTACTGAGCCTTACTGTGAGCATGGCACTGACTGGGAATAGGGGTGGGAGTGCTGCAAGGAAGGGGTCCCTGCCCTCACCCTGGCTTCCCTCATTCAGTAATCAGCATCTCCTTGTGCATATTTGTCACCTACCTCTTGAATCTTTGGGAAAACATACTTTGGTTACCAGCTGAAGCATCTGATTGCAAATCTCCCATGGGGGCACTTTAAATTCTAAAATTTAATGAAACTCAATATATCAACTAATAGGGTTTTGTTACACACATCTTTGCACAATCCCATTGAAACCAAAGGATGTTTTTATCTTTGGGTTTAGACTAGAACATATTTTGTCTTCCCATTGTTTTCTTTGAGGATCCTTAACTAGCAATACAGCATAGCTTTATTTAATGTTGAGGGAGGGGTTTGTAATCCCCCTTGTATCACCAAGTTATGCCTAAAACATACCACCAACCACAAGAAAAACATTCCTCAGCAAGAAGCAAGTCTGTTCTCATACACTGCAGGGAAACTACTATCCTGGCTGAGACAATATTCTGGAATGGGAAACTTCAAGTGTAATGTTTTATTACAGAAAATGGGTAAATGCCTTCTGGATTTTCTTGTTCCATGTGTTTCCATGACAAGGGGAGCGTTTGTGTGTGTGTGTGTGTGTGTGTGTGTGTGTGTGTGTGAGCGCGCACGTGTGCACACACACGTGCACACATAAATTCTTGATTGTCTAAGAGCCTAAACTCCCAGAACTCGGGAGTCAGTGTAAGTTAATCACTACCCAGGCCCCAACAGTTTCCTCTGGGAGTAAAGACAAACCCCTTACTAGGGACAATATCTTTGTTTTTATGCAACCTTGTTATTGAACTACCATTAGCTTACGTCACTGACAGCGTTCTGGAAGATTAGGATGTCCCCCTTCGGTGCAGTCACCACAGCACACTCACACCAAGGTGAGCGAGCCCTCCACATAGTCCACTGTGCTCTCTCCCCAACCCGTTCTCATGCCTCCCTCTTCCCTCATCCAGAGGAAAGTGTATCTTAATGCTGTCTCCTTCCCACCTGACTGTCAGGAAGCTGAGCCTCAGGCCCTCCCAGAGGATCTTCTCGCCCCATAACTCCTCCCTCAAGCCTCTAATGGGCACTCGTAGTCAACCAACCAGCTACCAGCACAGTGGTATGACTGAGGCTCAGCTCTGGCTGATGTGCCAGCTGTGTCAGGCACATCACAACTGCCCAAGGCTGCCCTTCCTGGCCCACTGCTGACTTGGGCATTTGCGTGGTCCCAACTAGGTACACGTCTGCCCAATTCTCAACCTCTGATAAGAACCTCTTGAGCTCTGTCAGCTGAAATGAACTGCCTGGAGGACAAAGAGGCCTTTGCTAAGGCCAGGGGAACCAAGGCAAGTTCTTAGCCCTGGTGGGGCTGGGCTGCAGCTGGAAGAGCAGCTTGGGAGGCAGGGGGGTCTCCATACTGGGAAGAGGCAGTTCAGCATGGGCCCTCGTGTCCCTGTATGTCTCTGGGTACTATTCATGCATCTTAATATATTCACGTCCGCGGGCACATACATTTTTAGATTTAAAGATCCCGGTAGGGTCCACTTCCTTACCCACGACACTTTATTTCCTGTCCCCTCCCTTGCCCAGAACCTCTTCCAGCACTGAGTCTTCCTGTTTCACTCCCATGGTTAAAGTCTCCCCAGTGACTCCCATCCCCTTTATGGGGGGCCTTGAGCAGTCATCCAGCTGTTTCCTCTTCCTTGCGCTCCTCTGCACCAGTCACACCATAGGGCTTGAAGCACCAGAACACAGGACTGGCAGGCTCAGGCCACTTTGGCATGACAGTGTCTGCACGGACTGACCGCCGCTATCTGCAACTGGACACTAACCTGCACCAGCCGCTCAGGCTGGGTTCCTACCTATATGCAAAGTGTCCTTTAATTACAGATTTTGTGGAGAAAAGCAAACTATCTGATACTGGCCTTAGGTATGGGTAACTTAAGCATATTATGAACAATTACAGAAAAGGCTCCTGTTATCTGATCCTTACTCACAGCTCCTAATTTCACAGGAACTATGAAAGCCAAAGCCAGTGTGGTAGCCAGCTTCCAAATGGCCTCCAAGGAGCCTTACCTGCTGGTTCCCCCACACCCTGTAACAGGTAAGTCTGTGACACCAAGAGAGCATGCCAGAGTGATGGAGTATCACTTTCACAATTAGGTTATAAACGGTGCAGAGGTTCCAGCTATATCTACATCATCATTCTGGGGAAGCTGTCAGACATGTTGGGAGGCTGCTCTGTGGGGAATATTGTCTCAATTCTGGAATTGCATATGAGATGAAATGGAAAGAAATGTGCTAAAATATTAGCAATTTTATTGTTTGAAAAATGTTCCCAGGCAAGGATTTGGGATAGTTATTTTCTTCTTTATTCTTCTCAGAATAACTTTTGTGATCAGAAAACAAAATGTCTTAAATTTTGAAATGCATAAAAAATACACCTTCTTAAAGTATCTAGTATTTGCCATTGCCCTTTATCCAGGAACCACAATATCTTGGGTGATTTGTGAATCATTTACATCAAAAGCCCTGGCCAACCTAAGCTTCACAGCTCTTCATTCAGGGGGAGAGGACTAACGGACCTTCCCCAGTAAGACTGGATTGGGGGGGCAGCGCCATGAGCCCACGGTGCTGGCAAGGAGATGTGTGCATTGTAGATTCTGACCACTGAGTGCCTAGGGTGAGGTGCTCTGAAGGAAGCAGGGAGACTCAGGGTTCTATTTCCTTTGCTTAGAGTGTAAAGGCAGGGGTGGAGAAAGGGGGGGCGCGAAAGAAGACAATTATATAAAGTTGGTCACTAACTCTGAAAAAGTCTCAAATTACTGACAGCTTAAAGTAATCAACGTTATGAAAGCCATAATTATCCCAATACTGTAAAGGTTTGGGGTTAAAAAAAAAAGTTCTTCCAATCTGTGTCTTTCTGTCTGAATCTCTCTGGTTACATAACTAGAAAAGGGCCCTCTCAGGAATGAATCACAGATGGCTCTGCTCAGTGTTTGCTTTGAAGTCAGTTCAACTCGATTTATCTGGTCCGTGGTTTGAGAACGGAGTGGAAGAGTCCAAAGACAAAACAGTGTTCGGGGCCCCAAATTAGGGACAGAGCACGTGATTCCTGGACACAAGTGTGTGTAGAAAGGATTTGCCCTTCTGGAGTGCTGACTCTGATCCCTGAGACTTGGTGGGAGTGGAGGGTGTCGCCTCCCCGCCTGGGGGTGACTGGGCTGCTCCTGTCCTGCTGTGAGCAGGAGCCGCTGGGCTGGAGGGTCCCTCCGGCAAGGGAGGCAGCAGAGCACTCTGCCGGGAAAGGTCAGGTGGGACCTCTGGCCCTGCATCTTGGGTCTTGGTATCTACAACTTGTTGCTCTCCATTTTCTCTTGGGTAGTTAATTATATCATTTCTGTCTCCAGTTTTCTGAAAGGAATCTTTGACTCTAGAAACTGGAGTGTCACATATTTGTGGCGAATGGTACAAAGTGACTGTGGGGGAAACAAAAGTGAGAAGGTGCCATTGAGAATCAGAACCACAAAAGAACAGCACCAGGAAAGCCCCAGAAGTTACCCATGAATGCCATCTGGAAATTTCTGACCCTGAGCCTGCTGTTCTGGTGTTGTTTTAACATGTCCAACTCGTTGGTGCTATTGGGGGTTAGTGATTGAAACCAGAAGAATGGTTTATACTGTGCATTACAAACTGTCAATTCTCCAAGCCAGTGAAACCCTCCTCCCTGAGTGAAGGCAATGATGTACATTGGCAATGATGTACTTTATCTCTGGGATGGTGTGCCTGTTTGCTAGGACCATCACAGCAAACTTTGGGGGGGGGTGCTTAAGTAATAGAACTTTATTTTTTCACAGTTTTGGAAGCTGGTAGCTGGAAGTCCAAGATCAAGGTGCTGGCAGGGTTAGTTTCCTCAGGGGGTCAGAGGAAATGACCTGTTCCAGGCACAGACTTAATTTCTGGGTAATGACATATCTGTCCTTATAATGGGCATTAATCCCAGTCAACTTCATCCAAGGTTACATAATTGAAACTAGTTTTCTTGTACTCTAAAGCAATCCCCTCTCCACCACAAGTCTCCAGGTGAGGGTCTGGAAGTCAAGGAGAAGGTAGAAAGCTGCCAACAGTTCCCAGGGCTCTCCTCATTTAGTGCCTGCAGAGAGATGCCAAGCAACTCTAAGGATGCTTTAGCAGAAAATCCCTGTCCAAGTCACAGTTGGCTGGGTTAATGCCCACTGTAGGGGCAGGTCTGTCATTACGCAGAAAATACATCTGCTCACAAATGCCATTGAAATCTTAAACAGGGTTTTCTTCCCATTTATGAGTATTCTCCAGGAGTTGGTGTTTCATCCCAGCTCTGCTCTAAACAAGGCAAAGCCCGCTCCTGAGGTCTCAGTAGAGACGGAGAAAGTGCTTCTGATCAATAGCAGGTTGTTTTAAATAAATCCCATCAGTTGTGAGTGGAATTGGGCCTCGCTCCCCAATTCATTGATGTTTAAAATGTGGCTCTATTTGGAGATAGGTTTTTATAGAGGTGATAAACTACAATGAAATCATTAGGGTGGAACCTAGTCTTTATAAGAGGAGATTAGGACAGTCAGAGAGATACCAGGGCACATACAGAAATGAAGAGACAGCCTTGTGAAGAGGCAACAAGCAGGTGGCCATAGAAGCATTCTCAGAAGTTGCCTGGTACCTCTTCACAAGTGCTAGATGAGGACCTACTACTGAAAGCCATGGGCCCTACTTACCTCCACTTAAGAGTCATCTAGTTGTGGGCCTCCCCGGTGGCGCAGCGGTTAAGCGCTGCGCTGTGGAGCTGTTGGCAGTGGCGACGCCAGTTCGACGCCCGGCGGGGGAGAATCCCACATGGCTCGGCAGACCTCTCCTGCCTCGCCCACTGCTCCCCTCAGCAGTGTATTTCTGATCTGCCTGTTCTGCTACCCGCTCTGTCTCTGGTGAAACCTCTCGCCGCCCCATGCCTCTGGCCTGTACCCCAGCTTGTATGTATAAATAAAAAATAAATAAATAAATCTTTAAGAGTCATCTAGTTGAAAAAGCAGTTAACAGTGCAGGTTAACATGGGGGCAGCATGGCAGGATGGCTAAGATTATAGACCTTGGGCCTCCCTGGTGGCACAATGGGTTAAGTCTCGACTCTATGAAGCTATTGGCAACCACTGTAGCATGAGTTCGATACCCAACCAAGGAGCTGATGCACAGGGAGCAGCAGACCTCTCCTGTCTCTCCCATTGCTCCCCTCAGCAGTGTATTTCAGTCAGTCTACCTGTTCTGCTCCCCACTCTGTCTCTGGTGAATATTCTCACCACCACCCCCCAACACACACCTCTGGCCTACACCCCAGCTTGTATGCATAAATAAATAAATCTTTTTAAAAAAAGATCATAGACCTTTTTGGGTCTATGAGTTTAAATTCTCAGTTGTCAACTTACTAACTCATGACTTTGGACATGTCACATAATCTACCAGAGCTTATTTTATTCCTTGTAAAATAAATTGTATGAAGCACTTGGCATGGTGACTAGCACATAATCAGCATGCAGAGGTACAATGGCATTATAATGTGGTGGCTAAGAGCTTGGACTTGGGAACCTGGCTATGACACTTACTAACTCTGTGACCATGATCAAGTAATTAACCTCTCAATGACTCAATATCTTCATCTGCAAAATGGGGACAGTGAGATTATCTAACACATTTAATTTGGATTTCTCTAGAATCTCTGATACAAGAATGGAAGAAAGGAGTTTATTTGGAAGGCATTTCTAGAACACATTAGGAGGTAGGGGATAGATTTCAAGGATAGGAGAATAGAGAAGTGAAACAGGGAAGGAAGAGAGCTAATAAAGGATTACTTCTGTGGTAACTGAGGCAACTGGAACTTCCTTGCATGGGGAGCTCTGGGAGAGTCTGTACAACACACCCCAGATACCTCCAACTGAGGGACAAGGAAGCTGGAGTATTTATCTACCAAATTCCCATCTGTCATTGGTTGGGGGCTGTTTCTGATGATCTTAACTCTCAGCACTACAGTACCCTGCATGTGGGCTGGGAGTGCTCTTGGAGTCAGGAAAAAAATAAATAAGTAAAACGATTATTTTGGCAGAGAATTTCAGTTACTTGCAGTAACAGTCTGCAGTATAGAGAGGAATGAGAGGGGATATGGATAGGCCACCAACAGTATCTGCTCTACCACTTCATAGGGTTGTTACCATGATTTAATAAGATAAATATGCAAAATTCTTAGAACAATGCCTGGCATGGAATAATTGCTTTCCAGATCGTATTAACACTAAATAGATTCAAATAATCTTTCATTTAAAACACTACAAAGTACTTATGAATGTTCCTAATCATTTCATATTTAACAGAAGGGGAGAATTAGGAAAAAGTGATTCAGTTCAATAAGTATTTATGAGCAGCCCACCATGTCTGTGTTTCCATAATAATGGACAGAAACAGAAATCTTGTTTTCTGAGACAAGATTCTACTTCCTAGTCCTTTCCTTAAGCATACTCGTGTGCTTGTTATCCTTTGAAAATATTTTTTATTTATTGTTGATCTCTTCCTCACTTTAGTTCACAGTCTGAAGGTAGGGTTGTTGATGATCTTCTGAAAAATCATGGATAGAATATGAATTAAACTCATCCTACTTTTCAATTCTAAGAAGTATAAACCAAGGAAGATTTTGAAGAAACAAATGGTCACCGAGGGTGCTCAGCAAGCCAACTCATTAACAGAAAAGAATACATACCACCTTATGAGACTGTGATACTTTATATATATATATATATATATATATATATATATATATGTATATATATGTATATATGTATATATTTATGTGAATATATATGCACATAAATATATACATACATATATATGCACATAAATATATACACAATGTAGTACATAATTCCATATCACTAAGCCAGTCCTTCACCCTTAAACACCAATGGCCCATCGAAAAATCAAGAGATATTTGGGGAAAATCAACAGCACAAAAAAGGGCCAATAGATTATAGAATAACCTATAACATAGGGAAGAAATGTAATACAGAAAACAGAAGAGAATCTTTAAAACTGCATACGAATATGCTTTGAGAAACAAGAAGAGGTTGCTATGAAAAAGGAAGCAGAGAACAGTAATCAGAGTTCTTGGATATGAAAAAGAAATTAACAAAATTAAATAGTTAACAGAAAATTAGGGGAAATCATTTGGGAAATTTCCAAGCAGTTAGGGTTTATATCAGATTTTAAAAAGCTTTTAAATATGAGAGAAAATAAGAGATCCTGAGAAAGAATCAATTGAAGAGTTTTGCCATTTACCTGACATGAGTTCTAGAAAAAGAGAAGAGAAAAATAGATTAATTCATAGAGAAAAACATCCCACAGCTGAAAATAGGCACAATATACCTTTAAATATTCATTGGCACTCTTTCTTTCAAAAGGTGGAACTTAATTTCCCTTCCCTGGAATGTGGGTTGGACTTAGTGAATCACTTTTAATGAATAAAATGTGGTATAATTTCCAAAGCTGAATTAAGACATTGCCTCTTGTTGCCTCTTACTCTCTTGGATAGTTCACTCTGCAGGAAGTTATTCGTTATTATATGTAGAAGAGCCCCACAAGAGTCAGAACCAATTTGCCAGCCAAGCAAGTGAGCTACTTTGGAAAAAAGATCTTTTAGCTCCAAACTTTTACAGAACTGCAGCCCTAGTCAACATTTTGACTGCAACATCCCTGTTTGAACTGCCCTGTTTCCATCACTGTAGGGACTGAGGTCACTGGATACAGTCTTGTGAGGGTGGCAGTCTAGGCCTTTTCTGGCATGGGTGGGGTAGGCTCACAGTTTTTCTCTATGGTGTTTGGCTGGAGTGGTGTGATTATTATGTTTTCTGTTTTGTTAAAATGTGTCTTTCCTAGTATTTTGGTTAGATAAAGCAGGTATTTGCTAGGACTTTCTATGTCTGTACGCACTGGAATTTCTTAGGTGCCAGCCCCTTTTGTTCCAAGTCTATGCTACACGAGGCCCCGAGAAAACCTAGGAAATTCACCTCTGTGCTATTTCTTGGTTCTTCATGTCCCTAACTGGTCTGCCTTCTTGTCTCTGTCTTTCAGAGTTTGCTTTATTTGTTTCATACGTAATACCCAGAGTTTTTAGCTGTATTTACTGGCAAGAATGGACAGAAGCATATCTATGACATCTTCCCTGAAACTGAAGGCATTCATTCTTCATTTTGAAGTAAGTAGTATAACTAAGATTTCATTGCAAGGCTTGGAAAATCCTTTGGCTATGAAATAGTCATGATCCCCACCCATTCACTTCCTACCCCCACCAGGTAGCTGAGGTTAATTTTTATTTTTAATTAATTTTTTTACATCGTTGTTCATTTTTGTATGCTTGATTTCCCCCCTCAGGTGTAATCCCCATAAGATTCTCACCACCAAATCACCCGTGAACCATCACCATAGTCTCTTGTGCTCTTCCCTCTACTTTTTTGACCCCCTTCCTCCTTTTCCTCTGTATTATGTCTCAGTTCTATAGTTTGCCTGCTAGTTTTCTTTTTTTTTTTCTGACCCTTTGTTCAGTTTCCCTCTATTCTTTCTATAAGTGAAACCATCCAATATTTTTCTTTTTCCTTCTGACTAATGAAATAGTCATGATTTTATAGGAACCTATGAAGCTAATGTTTGGGGGCCAAAGCTAACTTTTCTAATAGAAAGAGACTTTATATAAGTTTTCACTCAATGTTATTGTTTGGTTTGGGGGGCCCCTTTCAACCTGTCATAGATATGACATGTCATAAAAGGAATATTGAAAGTGCCAGGTTGTCAGTGTGCTTTAAACGATTTGCTGATAAGTAAAGAAGGCTTTAGTGTATTTAGTAGCACTTTGAGACTTTAGGAGAAATATATTGACTGGTTGCTTTGAACCAGAAGGTAAGTTATTCTAGGCAAGGCGCTACATCTGAGTGGTCTGTTTAGTATTCCCAACAATTACATGGTTCATAAATGTGCACGTACGGAATACACACCGTAAGCCTCCAAAAGTGAAAAAAAAGTTTCCTAGGTCACAGTCACATGGAACCACTTAGGTTTGACCCAGGTTAGAAATGAACAGCCTGACTAGATAACTTTTGAGTACCCGATCTACAGTCCAACAAATTTCCATAAAGTGAAGGTCATATTCTGGTATTCCAAACAATGGTTCAGAAAGAACAGTATTACTTTTTGTAAGTTACAAAATAAAAACATCTTATTTAAAAAGGTCACCTAACACACACACACCCCCCCCCACCCAACATACCTCTTAACACTTCGTGTGCCAGTGCCCTTTAAATTTACCAGCCCTTGGGGCCGGCCATTTTCTGTGCCACCGCATGAATGTAGAAGCATGAATGGTATAAGCATTCAATAAAACACACACAACTCCTGAACTACTGGATATTAAAAAACTGTAATATCTCTCATAAAACACCTTACACTTTCACTAAAACAATGTGTAAAGTTTCTAGACTGAGTATGATCAAAGAAATAGCTCCTAATAGTTCCAAATAAATCCACCGTGGTGTGAAAAACTGGAGACTAGATGAACACGTATTAATACATGAGCAGCCACCTGATACTGGTGACAAAAACACGTACTAATACCTGAGCGGACCACAAAATGTTAAATAAAATCATTCAGGAACAGCTAGGGTAAGACTCAGATTTGGGTGATGAAGACAAATCTCACTGGAGCAGTCAGTATTTTGCTGGTGTTGAAATATTTTTACTGGTGCTGTTTCAGTCCAAGTCTGTTGCTTACCTGAGGAATGGGTGCAAGTCTTAGGACAGGGAGGAGAGGACAGTGATAAAGCAAGCCAACATGTTCTCCACAGAGTTGAAAGCAACTCTCCTTGACATACATCAATTTTCTCTCCCAAACAGTCCTGACAGAGCCTTTTGGTATCAACTAGATATTCCCATAGAGTGCCGATAACCCATTAGAGATCATTGTTTTCTTATGTCAACATGTATATCACCAACAAAGATCTCACTATTCAAAAAGAGAAAAAAATTAAATGGTGTTCAACCTCAGAGCAGTTGACTCTGATTTTATTTCATAAGACTATTTTCCAAACCTTCTGCAATGTTACTTCTTGCAAATGCATGAAACATTAGTATATGAATTCTAAATTCCTACAGACATATATACCAGATAGTATATTTAATAACTCAAAGACATGCATGCCAAGCAGGTAACCGGGACCAAGCAATCAAATCAAATGAGAATGCGAACATTCCAAGATAAGAAGAGCAGCTCTCAGCTGCTTTCCTGCCTGCTATGTGGGTGTCCAGTAAAGGGACAGGGCCACATCTAGAGGTAACATTTACAAAACCTGACTTCATTTTTTGCTTTAGCCTGGAGAATACTGGAGGCCAGTATTCTTCACATTTCTAAAAAGAATGTAAAGACATGGCAATACTTAAAAAATAACATACTCCCAGTGCTAGTGATGATATAAAGAAGAAACACCCAGTAAGACTTACAGAAGGGAACACAACAAACGATATCAGGTAATGTTTTCATAGCGAAGAGACAAGAACTGTAGAAAGAGCCAAAATATGTAAAATGGTAATCTGTGCATACAACCACAATACAATTACACCCACAATGATTGAATCATCCCTCCATACACGGTAAGCACATGTACAGCTTACCAAAGGATGCAAGGTGGAATAATGGGAAAAGCACAGCTCCAGAGCCAGACAGATTGAGTTTAATTTCATGACTTACTATGTGATCTAGTACTGCTAACTAACCTCTCAGTTTTCCTATCTATAGAATGGGCCTTCACTTCGCATTTACTCAAAACTCATATGTGACATTGTGCACTAGGACCTAAGTAATACAGCAATGAATAAAAATTCACATGCCTTCTGTTTTAAATTAAATCATATATAGGAATCACCTAGTATCGAGACTAGTACATGGGAGATGTTTGATAACTATTATTCACTTTCTCTTTTTATCCTTTGATGGATGTAGAAGTAGATTAATTCCAAACAACTACCTGTTCATTAAAAGATCAATTATATCATATCTATCTCCAATACTCAGAAAGGGTTCATCCATTGACTCCTATTAGGGAAATTTGACATCTAAAATGTTAGGACCTATTCACTAAGGCTGGAGAAGAGCCGGAGTGGTCAAATATAAAAGCATCCCCTCATCCATCTGTCTGACCTTCCCCCCAATTCTGAATCTACTCTTAACTGTGATTGGTATAGGGGAGAGTACAGAAGTGGAGGACGTCCTGTGTCACTTCCCTGAGCCACTAATTATTAACCCTGTGACAGGAGGTAAGTCATTTAAGCAGTAGTAACAGCAGCCCTCACCTCCCAAAGTCTTTAGAAGTGCTCCCACTAGCCTAAAAATTCCTAGACATAAGAATGTATTTATTGATGTCCCTCTTTCAGTGACCACCAAAGAATAAACAGTTGGTACTCAAACATTTGTTGAATGTAAAATTGAGATCATTCTGCCTTGCCTATGTTACAATTTTTAGGAAGATTAAATGAGGCCATTTCTATAAAAACTCTTTGAGGTTGTAAAATACCATGCAGATGTAAGGAATTAATATTTGCCTGCCTCAGGTCTTAGAAGGAAAGTAGGAAAAAAGAGAGACAAAATGGGAAGGATGAAAGAGTTGGGGGAGGGGTAGACAACTGGATTTGAAAGCAATCTGAAGCCACTTCAAGTTGCAAGCAAGATTTTTGAATTGTTGCAAGAATTTGAGGGGCCATCCCCACAGGCCTGATAGACTTTCAGTGACTGGTCTCTATAACCTACTCAAAGATATTCTGTCCTATGGCCAGCCTTTGGATACTGAGGAAAATAATTGTGGCAGTCATACAATATGATGGAATACTAAATAGCCAGCCTCTCAAAGGTTATGCTTCTCAGAGATTGTTAATGACATGGGGAGAGGCCTAAGAACAAATTAATTCAGTCAAAAAATAAAACAATTAGGATCTTAATTTTGTAAATAGATGACAGATGATAGATGATAGATAGATGATAGATAAAAGTATATAGAAGCAAGGAAAAAAGATTTGAGAGTAGAGACACTAATAAATTAACAGTAATACATTATTATAAGTATACTGATGTAATTATTAAAAGTAATTTTTGTTGCCTTGTTTATACACTACGTAATCTTTATTATATGATATATAACATAATGTTCAATAAAGAAGTACTACTTTTACAATTGGAAATACATTTGTGTGTGTGTAAACAGATATTCTCGTCATCACTGATTTTAGTATCCTTTCCAGGAGTAGACTCAGATTCAAATCAGTTCTTCCAGGAATCGAATCAGCTGATCCATCCAAGTTCCCAATCCACCCAGTGATTCCTTCAATTCTGCTTTTTTATTTTGTCAGCTATGAAGCTAGATTGGGCTCTTTCCCCTTTAATGCCCGAAGTTGAAAGCTTGAGTTCCAGTCACAGCACTTGCTAAGAGCTGTGTGTCCTCAGACACCTCAGCATCCTTCTCTGGGCCTCCATCATCCCTCCTAAAATGAGGGAGCTCCAATCCGAGGATGCAGGACCACCTGGCTGGTTTTAAACCATCCACTACCGTCTCCTAGCTCCTTTCCTCTGTGGATATTTATTTCATTTTACTTCCCCTGACATTCTTACCCCAGAAAAGAAGTGAAGTCCAAAAGAGACTTTTTGAGTTTTTGTTGTCACTTCTAATTGTAGGTTGGAAGACCTGATTGGCATGAATGAAGGACGCTGCTCATTGAGGGAGTCAGTAGCCTGGGCTGGCCTCGTGCCCTCTCCCTGCCCTCATCAGAGTGCTGGCCGCTGAACTCTGGGCTGGCATCAGAACAGCAACCAACATTTGGTTGACATGGGACATAATTTTTAATCAGAGGAAGGCAGCAATAAATACAAAAGGCCCCTTTGCTCCAAGTAAGTTTGAGGATCTCTTTTGGGGTTTGTGTCTGTATCTGGCAGAACTGTCTTGGGAAAGGCCTGGCATTTGTGACCAAAGGGTCACTCTCCTTCCCTCTCTAGGATGGAAACAGCACAAATTGTTCTGATCAGGAGTAATAACACACCACAACCCCCAAGCTCCCCTACAGCCTGAGGGGGCACCCAGTTCTCCTCTGCCCTGTCTCAGCAGCCCTGGCAGCTGGGCCCCTGAGAGCCGCACGCCTCACATCGCCCCAGCTCCAGCCTCCTTTCAAAGGCCCTTTATTAAACCACTAACTATTTGCTGTCGAGACATTTAGGATGAAATCATTGTGTTAAACAAATAAACGCAGCTTCGTCCAGATTTCTGCTCTGGGAGCAGAGTAAGAAAATAATTTCTGTCTGCTCGCCACAAAAGCGGCTGGAAAGGTCCAAAGAAAAATATTATTTTTACTCCATTGTGTGAAATATTGTCCTGGAGGATCTGACGCATTGAGCGTTTGAAGAGTTTGTGCTGGCAGGTTTCTGGGGTCCCCCGGGTCGGCCCCCTGGGATTGTTTTCTGCATTAATAAACTTAGCATGATGTGTGTTAAAAGGAACATTCTGTTTGCTTTGTAAATAAGGGATGTCAAACAAGAAGCAGAAGCCTTGCAGACACTAGGTGATGTGTTCTCAGAGCAGGGAGAGGAGGCAGGGAGGGAGAGGCACCCTGGAAAAATGGGCATTACTGGGGCTCCCT
>PVIJ01001367.1:92407-155284 GCA_004024925.1 Scalopus aquaticus
CCCACCCCCACCCCTTTTTGAGAAGTTTCTTGGCTTGTCAAGATCTCCTGGAGACAGTGGGCAGGAGGGGGCAGAAATTAAAGCCCTATCTTTGGGAATGATGATTTGACTCTTTGACTGACTCTCTCACTCTCTCTCTCTCTCTCTCTCTCTCCCCCCTCCCTCGCCTCCTTCTCTCTCTCTCTCTCCCTCCCCCATGTCCCTCTCTCCTGTGTCCCTGTAACCCCTGAGCTAGCTCCCCTGTCAAATTCCTGATAGGCCCTGGGGACAGTGACATCGTGGGAGACATATCACCCTCACCCTGTGATCCCTGCCTCTGCGGGGAGCCTGAAGGAGCCAGGGCAGGATGTGTACCGTCTCTGGCTCAAGTATTTGCTATTTTCACAGGTGCCTCCCCCTGGCCCCACGGCCCCTCCGTTGTCCAATCCAATGTTATTGAAGGCTCCCCAGACCTCCCAGGCATTTTCATTTCTACCCACTGCCCTTCTGGCCTCTTCCCTCTCTCCCTAAACTTTCCATTCCCCTCTGCGGTCTGGAAGGACAATTTTGACGTCCATTTCAGTTCTGGAAAGTCCTGATTCTCTCTTGCTCAGACGTTCATACCATTTCTTGAGACTGGAGGAAGATGATGACAGGGAATGCTGAGTTCTCTTCTGTGAGAATCCAGACTCTCGGAGCCCTAAGGGAGTAAGTGTGGAAAACAGGGACTCACCTGGAGAGCTTTCACAATGACTGTTTTCTGAGTCTCACACAAGCACTTCTGCTTCACTTACTTTGATTTGAAGCTCAGAGCTCCTAATGTTTTTAAGTTTTGGTGAATCCTATGGTGGGTGATTCCAGTGCAATGACCAAACCAAGCTGTGTCTCACCCTACATAGCCATTTCATGGAGGAGCAAACTCATCTATCCGAGGTCCCTGTGTTACTTTCTCATAGATGCTATAACAAATAACCACAAAGACATAAATTTATTTCCTCACAGTTCTGGAGGCCAAAAGTCCAAATCAAAGGTAGGCTGCACTGCCTCCAGAGGCTTTAGGGAAGGATCCTCCCTTGCATCTTCATCTTCCAATGGCTGCCAGCACTCCTTGGCTCTCATCTCTGCTGTCTTCATACTGCCTTCCCCTCTGTGTAGTTCTCTGTGTTTTCCTCTTCCATTTGTGTCATCTCTCTCTTTTTCTTATAAGGACATTTATGATGGAATGTAGGTCCCATCTGGATAAATCAAGATAAGCTCTTCCTTTTAAAATCACTAACCAGAAGCTTTTTATTTTAATGTCATCCCACCTGTTTATCTTGTCCTTTACTTCTTTCGCTTTGGGGGATGTGTCGTTGAAGATTTTGCTGAGATGTATGTCGTGTAGAGTTTTGCCTATATTTTCTTCTATAAATTTTATGGTTTCAGGTCTTATGTCTAGGTCTTTTATCCATTTTGAGTTGGTTTTTGTGCAGGGTGTGAGGCAGTAGTCTGTACAGCAAAAGAGACATTAACCAAAACAAACAGACACCCTACCAACTGGGAAAAGATCTTTGCACACAATACATCTGATAAAGGACTGATAACAAATATTTACAAGGAACTCACACAACTCAACAATAACAAAGCTAACAATCCAGTCAAAAAATGGGCAGAAGAGCTAAAAAGGCACTTCTCCAAAGAAGAAAAGCAAACGGCCAACAGATACATGAAAAAATGCTCAACATACTTATAATCAAGGAAATGCAAATCAAAACCACTATGAGATACCACCTCACACCTGTGAGGATGGCACACATTAAAAATACAGGCAACAACAAACGCTGGAAAGGATGTGGAGAAAAAGGAACTCTTCTACACTGCTGGTGGGAATGTGAACTGGTCCAACCACTATGGAAAGCTGTATGGCGATTCCTCAAACTGCTCAACATGGAGCTTCCATACGACCCAGCAATACCACTTTTGGGAATTTACCCAAAGGACACAAAAACACTAATCCGAAAGGATACATGCACCCATATGTTCATTGCGGCACTATTCACAATAGCAAAGGTATGGAAGCAACCCAGATATCCAAAAATAGATGATTGGATCCAGAAGATGTGGTACATATACACAATGGAATACTATTCAGCATTCAAAGAAGATAAACACATGCAATTTGCAGAGACATGGATGGAATTAGAGGGAATCATACTCAGTGAAATAAGCCAGAAAGAAAAAGAAAAATATCGAATGGTTTCACTTAAACAGGACTATAGGGAAATCAAATAGGAGAGAGACATTTGGGGCGGGAGGGGGTGGGGGGAAGGGGAGGATAAGGGCACAAAATGGAATAGAAAAGAACACAAGGGACCACGGAGATGGATCATGGGTGAATTGGTGGTGGGTTACCCAAGGGGAATACAAAATGTAAAAGATATAAATAACAATAAAAATATATATTTTAAAAAATAAAATAAAATCACTAACTAGGTGGCGCAAAGGGTTAAGCGCAGCACTGTGGAGCTGTCGGTGGCTGCAGCGCAAGTTCGATGCCTGGCCAGAGAGATTCCCACATGGTGCAGCAGACCTCTCCTGCCTGTCCAGTGCTCCCCTCAGCAGTGTATTTCAGTCAATCTGCCTATTCTGCTCCCCACTCTGTCTCTGGTGAACCCACTCACCATCCCACAAATCTGGCCTGCACCCCAGCTTGTATGCAAAAATAAATAAATCTTAAAAAAAAAATAAAATCACTAACCATACCTTTTGATATATAAGGTAAGATTCATTCTCCTGACTGGTAACTTTAGGGGTTAGGACATGGCTCCTTTCTGGGGGCCAGCATTCAGCCCACTACAGTCTCTTAGTTAGCAGTAGTCAATATTAGAACGGGGGTCTTTTGACTTCCCATGGAATATGACTGCTGCTATAATCAGACCCTTGGGCCACACAAGTCCCTTTGAAGATGTCTGGTATAGAACTAGTGTGCAGGGACTTGCAATCAGTAGATCTTAGTTCAAAATAATTTACCACTGTTCCCTAAGCTACAAATTGGAAATATTCACATAGCCTGATTTAAAGGATTAAATGAGATAAAGTATGTAAAGCACTTAGCAAGATCAGGCACTTGGCAAAGATTCCATGTCAGTCATCAAAAGTATCAGTGGTCTGCAGGCATTAACTATTTTATCATTAAAAATGACAAGAGGGAGAACATTCTTACAAATCATATATCTGCTTGTATTAATCCTGGGGATTAATATCCAGGATATGCAGAGAACTTCTAAAACTCAACAACTACCCCAAAAAACCACCTGATTTAAAAGTGGTGAAAGGACTTGAATAGACATTTCTCCAGAGAAGATACATAAATGGCCAATTAGCACATGAAAAAATGCTCAATATCAAGCTACTCAACATCAATTATCATTAGGAAAATGCAAATCAAAAGTACAATGAGATACCACTGCACACCCACAGGGGTTGCTACTATCAAAACAACAGAAGATACCAAGTGTTGGCAAGTATGTGGAGAAACTGGAACCCTCATCATTGTTTTGGGGACTCTAAGATGGTATAACTGCTATGGAAAAACAGTCTTGTGGTTTCCCAAAATATTAAAAATAGAACTACCAGATGATCCAGCAATCCCACTTCTGGGTATATAACAATAACAAAAAAAAAAACTGAAAGCAGTCTCAAAGAGATATTTGCAATCCACATTCATAGCATCCATATTCATAATAACTAAAACAGGGAAGCAATCAGGCGGCCATCAATGCATGAACGGATAAATAAAATGTGGTATATACATACAAACTTTAAAGGAAATTCTGTCCTATAGCATGGATGAAACTTGAGGACATTTTGCTATGTGAAATAAGTCAGTAATTAAATATAAATATGATACTATTCCACTTATATGAGGTACCTGGAGTAGTTAAAATCATATAGACAAAAAATAAAATGGTGTTCTCAGAGGCTAGGAAGAGCGATGGGCAATTGTAGTGTATCAGGCATAGAGCCTCAGTTCCGTAAGATGAAGAGTTGTAGAGATGGATGTTAGTGATGCTCACACAACAATATGAAAAAGTTAAACTATAATATGCAATAGGTGTAAAACTAATGCACATTTACAACCTAGGAGCTGGGCTGAATTATATAAATAGCGTAAAGGTACTGGAAGTCCCACTTAGGGGGTAGAGGGAGAGTGGGACACTCTGAGAAAGGGGCCTAGAGAGAGGGGGTGACAGCCCAAGAGTGAAGTGATTTCAGGGAACTGCACAGAACTCCCCTCTCTGGGCTTGTGGCTAAGTGGCCTCCAAGGAGCCAGGGCTGCCACCTGCACAGCACCCTGGGCCCTCGGCAGGAGCAGCCTCAGCCTGCTATGCTCCACTGCTAGTCTCTTACAGTGTCAACCACCTGATTGAGTAGGACAAACCTTAAAGAAGCAGAAAGGGCTTAAAGGTACTTTGAAAACTGTTAAAAATGAGGTTATATCATCTGGGGATGTTGTAAAGATTTTACTGTGCTTTTATAAAATCCCTCTCTTTTTCAGCCAGTATTAAAAGGAGAATTCCTTAGAGCCAGAGTTCAGAGCAAATCTCCCAGCATCAAGGAATAATGGCCTTCTCCATTATTCCGCTATTTTTAACAGGCAGCCCAGTCATACTGAAAGATCTGTTTTAAAAGATGTTTTAAAAGATGACTCAGAACTTTGCCTCCTCTCTCACATTCCTCCTATGTAACCCCCAAATGCACACACATACAAAGGGTCTCCCACTGAAGTCCCACCTATTTATTTGAAAATACCTGCAGCCATTTGCTTCTATGGAAGCTTTGACTACAGACCTTGGCCTTGGATACACCCAACAGAAGCCCAGGAGTAGTTCAAGAACTGCAGAACGCCTCCTAGGAGCCTGCATTAAAATGCAGTTTCCCCAAGCTAGAGGGGTTGAGCCACATCCTCAAGCACCTCACATCCAGAAGCCAAGCCCCCTTCCCTGTGGCCTACAGAATAAACCAAACAAGGAAGGAAGCTTTAGAAAGTTCTGAAATCTACCAGCTAATACAGTGGGTCTTCTGGCTTGGAGCCATTGTTACCGTATCATGATTATCATTATATCTATAGCTGAAGCAGTTTCAAGTCATTATTATTCCTTCTTTGGCTAAACTTTGGTTAGTATGAAGGCACAGACCACACTGCAAAGAGAACAGGCTTGGTATATATCCAAGGGAACTGAAAACACATCTACATAGAAAATCTGTATACAAATGTTCACAACAGAAGTATTCATAATAGCCAGAAAGTGGAAACAACGCAAATATCAATCAACTGATATGCTGACAGACAAAATGTGGTATACTCATACAATGGAATATTGTTCTGCCATGAAAAGGAATGGAGTTCAGATATATGCTACCACATGATGAATCTTGAGAACATTATGCTAAGTCAAATAAGGCAGAATCAAATGTCACATATTGTATGATTTAATTTATATGAAATGTCCAGAATAAGCAAATCAAATGAGATAGAAGATAGGTTTGTGGTTTCAAGGGGCTAGGAGAAGGGAGAATGGAAAAGAACTGCTAATACATAGCGGATTTATTTTTGAACTGATGAATATGTTCTGGAATTATATACAGATGATGATAACACAACTTTGTGAACAGACTAAAAACCACTGAATTATACCTTTCAAAGGGTGGACTTTATGATAGATGAATTATATTTCAATAGAGCTGGTGTTAAAGATTAAAAGGTAGGAACATGTGTCAATGTTCTGACTTGGGGAAAAGCATGCAGAAAGGAAGGAATAATAGTGCAAGAGCCAGACTTAGGGATGAAAGATACAATTTCACTATTTGCTCTATGACAGTGTAAAATTCCACTTAGCTCTGATTCACATTTTTTACTTTAGAAAAATGACACCTCCCCCAGTGCTTTTTTGTATAGATTAGGCAAGATAGTGCTTGTAAAAGCATCTTATAACCTAAAAATTACTTAAATGTTAGTTGTAACCTTGAATTGCTCCCTGAAATGTAAATCTCTTTCCATAAGATTCAGCTACTTAAGAGTCACCTAGTCACTCTTGTAGACTCTGCTCCTTCCCCTCAGTGCTTAACAGAGTGTTTAGCATAATGGATATTATGAATAATAAGCATATTCAACAATTGAGCTGTAGTGCAGGCCTGGAGCAAAGGCATGGATGTATAAGGAAATGCAACATGTGTAGTTACAGTAAGGTGAGTAGGTGATCCTGTGTGCACATCCACCCTGTTCAATGTGTGTCTCCTGGAGATAAAAGATGAGGATGAGTGGGTTATTTGTGGTTCCTACGGTTGGATCCTGCATGCTTCCAACAGAAGGCAAAAGTTGAACATGGTTCAAAAAGACTTCTAAAGATTTACAATGTTGGCTATTTAAGGAAATAAAAACATCACTAACATGTGACTGCTGGTAGAATGGGAACGTTAAAAATATTGTATTTCTGCAATGAGGGACCATTCTTAGCTCACCCTCTTTCCTGGTAAACTCTCGATTATTTTGTCTTAAAAACTCTAATCAAAAACATTGTGTAATTCCCTCCAACCCTGTGTTCAAAGCAAAGCTCCAGAGAGTGAATCAGCCTGTGTATTTTTCAAGTTATTTATAGGGCGAAAGCACCATGAGGGAGGCATTAGATGGACCTACTTCTATTAGGTCATATGTTGTTCATAATGGGTTCCTGGAAATCCAGTTGCCCTTTCCTGGGACCGTAGGATGTCAGGACCAAAATATACATTTCCAAACCTCTCCACCTCTAAAGCCCTGCTCAAAGGAGTTTAGCTGCAGCTTTTAACTGTTAATATTGAAATATTACCATTGATGATTATTTGGCAGAGCAAATTTCAAAACCTGGGTATTTGAAATAGCTTGCTAATGTTTTCTTAAATTACATCCTCTTGTGGGTCCATAAAATCCCAAAGTTATTACAAATAAATAAATGGAGTTTCTCCTCATGATGTAAACCAGCTTTCAATGAAGTCATTGAGGGGAAGTTTAGTTTGGATGGAAGCAGTGCCTACCCGGGGCAAGTTCTGCTTTCCACTCGCTGGGGGCTCGAGACTGTGGGCAGCAGCTGCTCTCAGGCAACCAAATGGAGCAAACCCCTGCTGCTTCATTTCTTGTTTAACTTCCAGTGGGAAACTCAATATTTTAAAATGCTCCTCTCTGCTAAGTCGCCTGTATGTGCTGACCCAGGCCAGTTTCCTCAGAACTAGTTGAAAAGAGGATGTGTTGGCACTAACTATCCACATCCCTACTCCAAAGTGGACCAGGCTTTAGGTCCTGGGGCAATCCTACTGTACATCAGCACCGCCCAAGGTCAGCATTCCTTGCCCTGAGTCACAAGGTTGCAGCTCTCCCCAGGCACTACGGGAAATACCTTCCGCAGAATGAAAGCACAGCAGGAGGCACAGCAGGCTCATGGGCCTGTGGTAGGTGTATATCTGGGGGCACATCCTGGGAGGGGCCACCTCATGGGGAAGAGTGAACCAGCAGTCTCTAAATCCCACGCTCCACCATCAGACAGCACTGGAGAACCATGCCGGGGTCCTAACAGCTGGGTGGACAAGGCCAAAGTCCCTCTGCCCTACTTCGCTGGGAATTTTCCTTTTCTGCTTCTCTAACTATAAGTCAAGGTCTCTTTTGTGCAGGGCCTCTCTTCCTCACCCCTACCCCACAAAAATAAATCTCCTAGTTCATATTAGTTCAGAAACTTATTTTGAAAACAGTAAAGCAGTAGTATTGTGTATAACTCAGAACATGCCTTGGCGCCAGGACTTTAAGAATGCCGCCACTGGGTTTTAAGTAATATGGGCAGGCTGTTGATCTCCTGTATTCTTTTCCTTTTTCATCTGGTGGAAATTGGTATTTTATAAGACTGTTATAAAACTGTTGTTAGACTTAGCACCTTGCCTTTAGAGTCACATCTGTAGCTGAATGGAAATTATCCCAAGAGCTAGGAAGCTTAAGGTGATAAAATGGCTACAGGGTAAAAGGGCTGGTTTTAGTGAGAGGTCTGCTACTGTGTTAGTCCATGTCCAAGTTGGAGGAAGAGAACTACAGATTCCAATTCATCTCTGTTCCTGCTTTCCCAACACAAATCCACCTACTAGTACTCAGTGGAGACTGAGGGGCAACACAGTGTAGCAGTTAACATCAGCCCTAATTCAGAAAGGCCTGCATGCAAATCTCTGCTCTGTCTATTTAACACTACTATCTTGGGGAACTCACTTACCATTTTGAACCTTCACTTGGCGGGCTTTAAGACAGGGATCAATACTCTAACTGTGCATGAGTGAAGGCAGGTAGCATGTTTAAAAAACTGGGCTACAATAGGCCCCAAGTAATCAGTTTGCTGGACTTGTTCATTTTGCAGCTCAGTTTTTGCCACCTATCTCGGAACTGTGGCCTCATGCAATAACACACATTGTTTTCCCTCTTCTAGCATGTAAGACCCAGGAGGTAGAGATTTTTATTTCTTTGATTTACAATCATTTCCTCAGTGCCAAGAGTAATGCTTCCAACATATGAGCTGCTCTGCAAATTAATGAATTCATTTGGTCTTTGTGCAACAAATATTCATTGAATGCCTACTTTGTGCTCAGCATTGCTTGAGACTCAAAATAATAGTTCCCTTGAGGAGCCATGAGATACTATCTTGTGTAGAAATGTGATACTCAAGCAAAGCAACTTACAGTCGCTCTAAGGGGGGCGCCCAAGAGTGACACCAGTGTCATGAGGGCCTATGCAGAACACACAGCAGGGACCTGTGGCGTGAGCAGGTCAGGGAAAAAAGCAGGTGTGGAGCTCGGCCATCCTGAGTAGGTACCGCCAGGCACTAGCTACCCACGTCTCTGATAGTTCTAATAAGATTATATTGGAAGTTCTACTATTTTAAAGAAAGTACTGGAGAGCCACTAAGCATTCTGTTTGTCATTGTGCTTGCTGATTAAAGAAAAAGTTCCATGTGCCCACAAATACTAATCCCACATCCTATAAACTCACAAAGAAGAGAACTCTAGTTCACATGACAAGATTTCTGCTCCTGGAAAGTCTGCAGAATGGACCAATGGAGAGAGTAAGCTGATCTTGAACTTTGTGGGCTTGTGACCCACTGATAACTTTATTCACATTTTTATAACCTCAAAGTCCTCCTGCCTCAGGTTGGTTTTAGAACATTTCACTAAGACCTTGACAGGTGTGGAAGCTGGCAGCCTTCTCTCAAATTTTCCTTACATGTGACTCTTGTCTTTTCTCCTTCATTCTTTGATTTTTCTCCTCTTTCCAGCAAGAACATCACTGGACCCCAAACTCCACTGACTGGGCCACAAGGAGACTTGGGACTTAGTGAGGGTAGGGCACAGCTGGAGAGTTCCCCGATGTTTGCTGATAAGCCGCCCTCTTCAGGCAGGCCTCCCATCCTGAGGAGGCCCTCCCTGCAAACCTCAGTCTCACCTCTACATCTGCCTGAGAGATGCCAGGTCTCTCCCATGACGCCCACATCTGTGTTCTCTTCCTGAGTGGTTCCCTGTCAACTCAAGAAGCAGCAGCCCAAGATCCCAAACTGCCTCCTCTTCAGCATGACTCATTCCCACAGAGCTTGGTATATCCCCATCAGACCAACCCCCACCCTTCCCAAACACAGACACCTCTAACTGAATGCACAGTGGGCCAGCAACAGAACCACCAAAAACCACCACCACTCCTCTGAATCTTTCTTCACCTTTTGGCTCTGCTGGGAGATTGATCTCCTCTGAGGGCACTGCTCCCTCACAGTGCCCCGGGGCTCCTCCTTGCCCCTCACCTTTCCTTCCAGACCATGTCTCTCTTCTCCTTCAAACCTCAGACGGTGGCCCTGTCATCTATGAACCTCCAGGCCAATCCTTGAAGATTCTTTTCCAGGCTTACCATCACTCCCTGCAGCATGCCTCCTGTTGTAATTCAACCTCTGGTTCCTTGGCTCTTTAATATCCTCTCTCCCAGAGATACTGTCCCATACTATACTCAGTACCCCAACATACGAATTTCAGGGGAGTACAAACACTGAGACCACAGTACCCACGAAAGCCCTCTCTGTCACTGGTTGGGAGCAGCTTCCAGCCGACAGTAACACTTTAGCACTTCTGGTTTCCTCTACCTTGGGGCAGAGTGTGCTCCCACAGCTAGAACAGCCAGAACAAGAGACTTCAGGCAGAGGGGTGGAAGTATTTTCAGTCAGTGTGAAGGAAAGTATGGCCAGGATGTGCCTTTAGCACTGCCTGACAAACACTGTATTTCTCTAGTGCCTTCTCTCTCTCATACTCTTTGTTCCTGAATAATTATTTCATACCACTTCCTCTCCTTAAACGCTCAAGCCCTCCTCCTGCTCACCTTCACCCTCTCATCTGCTTCTTCTGTCTTCATGGAAATAGCGTTAAGAAGACAACTCCACCCCCTTCCGCCAACACCCCTACTTCTCTGTCTGCACCTGTGCCCATCCTCTCAGTCACCCTCTGATTGACTGTGGGTGAGCTGGGCAACGTCCCCCAAACCCAGCCCTCCACCTACGCCCCATGTGCTCATCCCCTACACCTACTTAGGGACAGGACACCTGCTTTTGCTGGCCCTGCCAATTTCATTGTGTTCCCGTGTCAGCATCCAAACACACTGTAACTTCTCACATCCTAAAAAACAAAAACGCAGAACCAATCCAAGTACTACCCATTTCTTCACTCTCCTTTATAGTAAAACTCCTCAAATAAGTTTGATATTCCTGCTGCCTTTGAATTCCTTTTCTCCAGCCCATTTTCTTTAGATTTTAAGAACTTTCACTATGAAAAAAATTTCCATCATACATAAAAATAAAAAATATTATAATAACCTCGACAGTCACATCACCCAGATTTAGCAATTATGAACATGGTGCATATTTGCTTCATTTCTTTTTTTACTCCCTAGTGACATATTTTAAAACAAGTCCCAGATAACATTATAGTTCAGTCTTAAATCTTCAGGATGCATCTACTAAAAATGAGGGCTTCTCTTATTTAACTTAAATATTATGTAAGAATAACAATGTAACAAAATTATGATAAGTATTATATACACATAGTATCTCTTAAAACTAACCCACCCCACTCAGGGTTTTGTACCTATGACTGTCTGTACACAAACTTTTCTTGCCTAAATTATTCATGACCAATAAGCCCCATAGCTTTTACTGGTTGGGTGACCAACCATTCTAGTTTGCTTGGGATTTAGGGATTCCTTAGCTCATGGTACTTTCACTGGTAAAACCAGGATAGTCCTGGGCAAACCTTCCCATCAGTTCTTATCTTTCTCAACTCCTTAGAAGCAACTGACAGGGGCAATTGCCCCTTTGTTCTTGAATGACATTCTTCTGTTGTCTTCTGGGACACCACCCTCTCTCGGTCCTCCCCTCCCTTTCTAGCCACTGTGCATCTGCCTCTGAATTTTGGCCAATCCCAGGGTTCTCTATCTTCAGCCCTCTTCTCATATTCCCTCACTGTCAAGTCTCCATTCCAGTTTGCAGTGGGGACTTAACACGTACCTCTCTCCAGCCCAGCCCTCTCACCTTTGTGAGACTTAGCCTGACTCCTTGGCATCGTCCCCTGGACGTCTCAAAGGCATCTCAAACTTAGTAGTACAAAATCCAAGTCTTGATCTCTTCCCTAAAACTTGCTCATCTTACAGCCCTCCTTATGAAAGTGAATCTCAACTTCATTCTGATAGCTGTGCAGAGTAAAAAACCTTAGAGTCCTAACATTGACTCCTTCCTCTTCTACATACACGCAATCCACCAGCAAACCTATCGAGTCTCGTATCAAAAATCACACACCATCTAACTATTTGTCACTATCTCCACTGGCACCATATTTTTGCTCAAGTTATTACCATAACTTTTTACTTGGGGTCCTTATACCAGTCAAGGGTCCTTTTCACCATGGTAAAATGTGATTTTTACATTCTTATGTTAAAGCTTGAGAAATTCTAAGAATCAATGCATTAACAGAGACATGAAACTATTTTTCCCCATAAATCTACCCCAGAGAAATATATTAGGTCATAGGCATAATATTGACTCTATTTTAATGTTTGACTTTACAAAGAATCCATCATAGTCTGTGTCTAAAGATCAATAATTAAAAAATCAAATTGTCTAGATCTGTGAAACACTACTATAGTATTTCTCTATTTTTTAAATGAAATTAAATTATACATGAGACAAATAGTTTGTTTAATGCCATTTTAATCCTGTTTATATTGACACAGATTTTGAGTATTTTTAGAATACTATATAAACTTGTATTCAAATGTATGATTCATGTATTAAGAAACCCAAGACTATTAGGAAAACCTGCTTAGTTGGATTCAATTCAATGTACCCATTTCTTGAAGCCAAATTTTCTGGGGCTGCATAAACATAATAACTAATCATAGATTTTAGTTTTTCATTACTAACAGTATTTCTCACACACTGATTTCTAAGTTATCCAAGCAAATCATTAATCTTTAGTACTGCATCAGTCTTTATTTTTAAAGGTTTTCTTAAAAAAGAAGCAATTCTTACCCTTAGAAGTACTCCTTAAAAACTAACATGACAATTACTTCATTACCATGACAAAAATATGTTTCCAATTATCTTCCCCAGAAGCTCTCCAGCAAACACAACCATTATATTCATAAATCTCAATAATCGATAAAATACAGGCCAAGTCCTTTATTACTAAGATTATATGCAAGGAGGCATGGAGAATGTTATCTGTGGTTTATCCACGAAGAATCCCAATGGAAAACCTACTGTAACCACAAAACCATATGAAATACTATAGAGACAAACAGACTTCCCCTCTCCAAAATCCTTGCTGAACTGCTCTGCAAAGTAAAAAGCTGAGTCAATTCTCTGAGAAACAATGCAAAGTAAAGAGCAGGTCCCTGAGGCAGGCTGTGTCTTGTGTACAGGTCTCTCCCTGGAGTTAGGAAGAGGTGTTTCAGGAAGAGGAAGCACTGCCTGATTCCTCCCTCTGGAGAGTGAGCTGACGGCCCTAACAAGCCAATCACACTTCCTTTCTTTCCACTGCCTGAAGTCCCAACATACCCCCTGGATCCTCCAGCTCCTGTTCCTGCCAATGGTGCTAAATCTTCCAAGGCTGCTGTGATACTTGCAATGTCTTCTACAACGTCAAAAGACTTCCACGGATCCCTGATTGTCTGCTGAACTTGACCCTGCATTTGCTCAACCATATCCTTAAAAGGCCCGAGCTGCTGTAACACTTACAATGTGGTCCAGCATGATCCTCGCTGTTAGAACAGGTCTAACAGCACCAGCAAGGCAGACCTTTTCCAGTCATCAGTGTCCAATACTGTGTGCCAGAACAAAAGGCATATGACCGGAGAACAACAGTGAACAACATATGCAATAAAGTTGCTTAACACACTCTACCCAGGATTGACAGCTGTACCCTCATGGGCTGACTGTTGGCACAGGACAGTAGGAAGCATGGGCGCAGTGCTGCTCTCATAGCCAACAGCAGATATGAATGAGAAACAGACATACTAGCTGGGGGCACTAATGAATTACATAAAGGTTCCTTTGGGCTGAGTGTCATCCTGCCACCCCTTTCAGCACCTCAAGTGCTAGTCACCTCAATTTTCATAAATGCTCCATGTCTAGCTCACGTTGTCACCACTGAGACAGTCAAGTTTGTACAACCAAGCTGAGCAGGAGAGCAATAGTTTCAGGTATTCCTTTAGCTCACACCCAGATATCACCTTTGCCAAAATTCCCATAAAATTAAGGTCTTGCTGCAAATAATCATGTCACTACACATAACTGGACATCTTCATTCAGAGGAAAGCTATTGTTCAATTTAGTTTTCTTTGAGTGATTTTCTGTTCTTTGAATGAAAGAAACAATGGTGGGTTTTGGCCACCTCGCATCTGCTCCCTTTTCCTAATTAGGACTCTGATTTATTTTGAAGGACATCACTTCTTCCCCTTGTATGTTATCTTGGAGCAACTACACCTACTTCCACATTATAAAAATGTTCTGGAACTAGTGACAATCACGCAACCTTGTGACTGTACTAATACACCATCAAATTGTACACTTTAAAATGGTGAATTTTATCTCAACTTTAAAAAAGCAATTTTTAAAAAGTAATGAAATCAAGTTGTCAGGAAACTGCAAGCTTCTTTCCTTCTTTCTTTCCTCCCTGTGCCAACTGGGAACCTTGTTCAAACATCTGCACAGCTGAGACCTGCATTTTGGACTCATCGATTAGCTCTTTCATCTTCTCTTCTACCTTCCAGCCACTTCACCTCACTGCAGTGATTTAAGCAGGTATGTATTGAGTTCTGAATCTCTTCTGTACCCATGCTATGCATTGGGTCTTTGGGATTTGGTTGGTCTAGATGAAGTTCTCAAATCACCACTCTGCCTCTGGGAGTGCTGCTCCTCTGAGCTGTTCCTTGTGGAGGCCAATTTCGCAGATGTTGGAAAGCAGTGAGGACGCTGGTTGAAAAGAGTCACTGATAACAAGAACTGGCAATGTGCCGACTTGGGCAGTCTGTTCTTTTGTCTGTGGTCATCTTTTTTGTCACAAGACAAAAGCTTTGGGATTAAAAAGATACCTCTATCACGGGGTGGGGGGCTGAGGATCCCTCAATTTGCTCTTCAGTGCCACTTCTCAACACCTAGCTTCACTGTGGGGTGGGGTCCTCTCCTAAGAGGAGATACAAAAATGAATTTAGATATAGCTCTTGCCCACAAAGAATTTATAATATTAATAGAAATTTTGAGGAAATTTTGTTGAACAAAAGAGAAAAGTTGTACTTAAGCGGGAAAAAGGGATACAGAAGTCTTACAGGCAACAGGTACTTGGTTTCACCGAGAGTGTGGAGCTCAAAGATCAGCAAACCATAGCATGGTTGTTCCTGCTGCAGAGCCCATGACATGCAAGGGGGAGGGGGAGAGTCACTCTTCAGTGCTGATGAGTCCACTCGTGCCTCGCCTTGTGGGCTGGAATTCAGCAGCGAGTTCCCTCTATACACTACTAAGATTACAAACCCTAGATAATACTCAAAGTGGAATTACTTGTTTGGAAAACAAATAGATGCTACTGGCTTCTGCTCTAGAAATGTTATTTTTGCACTGTTTCTTTCAGAAATGCATATTTTTTCAAAATTAACTGATTCTAATGAATCCCTACAGTTTATAAGTACAGTTCCTTCTAATTCTAAGGCCATTGATGACCCAAACATAATACATTACATTAAAGCAAAGGGGTGTTGGGTGGGTGTGAGTGTGAGGGGGTACACTAGAAGCTGCTATATAAGGCTACTCCCTCTGGTCCTGTAGCAGGCAGCACACAAGGCCCAGAGGAAGGAGTCTCCACAGCACACTACTCCATAGATTATTGGAATTTCAGTCAACTTTCCAGACTCTTGTCAAGTGGACAAAGTATCTCAGTCACATAGCTGTGCCTGGAGTCAGCACTGGTGAAGTCAGTTATTGGCCTGGAAGACACTATGGTAATGGCTGGTAATTGTGGAAATAGTGCTTTTTGAAGGACATGTCACTTCATCAGTGATTGTGTCCTTGGAGGAATGTTTGGGTATTCCTTCAGGGACTTCCATTCGAAAGCACCTGGTAAACATGGGCCTTCTCGCAGTGTCGCCTTGAGGAACATACCCCTCTATGAGGAAACTGAAGGAATTCTCCCAGAGTCTTGAGGGTGGGTTATGGAAGCAGGACTGGCAATTTCTCCCTTGCCCTGGACTCTTGAAATAAAGTTTGCCTGCTTCACCCTCTTGTATTCCCCTTGGAAAGCAGAGAAGGCAAAGGCAGCACTAACAGGAGGCTTTCAATGCTTGAACTGTTAACTAGCGTTTTTCCAAAATGTGTTTCTGGTTAGTTTAAAGAAGGATAAACAAGATTTAATAGCTGGCAATGAATCACATTTTTCCCCCTAAATACTATTTGGATCCACTCAAATGCCTGTCATTCTACTTTTGTACAAATAAATAAATCTCCTTTTCTTTTGTGCATTTTTCTCTGTCCTGCATTTCCTAAAATACAATTTGTTTGACGGATGAGTTAAGCAGTTCTGAGGTTTGTGTTTGGCTCTGTAGGCAACTGGATTGTTTTCTCATCATAATTCAGTGGGACAAGGTTATCACCCCACAAACACCAACACCTCATGTAAGAAGCTGGAACACCCCCACCGCAGAAGAGCTCAGTTGCTAGTGTTCTCAATATAAAATTTCCTTGTACTGACATCTCTGCCCTGCTCCTTCCCTTTTCTCCTGTTGCAGTTTTTCTGACTGTGTGTGCTGCACAAGGACATTCTCAAGTGGAATTTCAGACAGACAGAAAGTAAATGCAAGAAGGCACAGAGGAGGGTTTATCATCTGCTTAGGTGTGAGACTCCAAGAACCTGACAAATGGGGACAAATAGCACTGTGATCTGAAGGCAAAATTAAGCCAGAGTACTCTTTTTTATAAACACAAACCACATAGTAACAATTTTTTTCTTAAGAGACCAAAATGAAGCAGTTGAACTAAATGAAATTAAACCTTTGCATTTTCAAAAGTAATTGTACTGGAGTGAAACTGTAATGTTCTCCAAATAGACCCTGGTTCAAGCTGACATTTCATTTGGTTTCAAGTCCCTGATTAAACGGAGAAGCATCCTTTAAATAATTGCCCCTTATAATCAAATGTGAGGCAGGTTTATGAAAATAAATAGGTGGTCTTATTTTCAAGTTCTCCTCACTAATGCAGAGCCTCTGTGAGCTTATTTCAAAGGCTCTATCAGTACTTCTCATAATCAGAAATGTTACCCGGGCAAAAAGTGGGACATTCCAAGGGGGGAACAAACCTAGCCTCAGAAGCGGGCTCGCGTTTCTGCTAGTTCTCACTGTGTGGCTGGGGAGGAAAGAGGGAGGTGCAGGTTTCTACCTAAGAGTTACCCTGCCCTCCACCTCTCCTCATCCCAATGGTCCAAGTTCAAAACAAAACTTTGATGAAACAATGTCGCCTAGTCTGAAGATTATCTCCTACAAGTTTTTGGGGTGTTTTTTTTCATCACAGTACTATTTAAATCTTCCTTTTGGTACTGTTAATACTGTATTATAATAATCTGTTTACACTACAATTATCTAGAGAACAGGGATCTTACCATCTTTGGATTCCCAGTTGCTAGCACAGAGCATATGAGATGATCAGTAAATAGCTTAATGAATGATTGTGTGAATGGAAGAACACCAAACAGCATTCATTAAAATAAAGTTCCTTTCCCAGTTGTAATTTATCAGTCATATATAACGAAACATGTAATTTTAAAATAACATTAAATATGTGATTTCCACTAGGTTTCCTGAAATTTTGAAAAATGTTTTGGGGTTTTATCATTATGTCTTCTGGAACCTGAGGTCCAGTAAACCCAAATTGGGCATTATTGCCCCAGGTTCTCAAACCAGCATGTGCATCAGAATCATTGAAAGGGCCTATTAAAACAGATTGTTGGACTCCACTCCCAGATGTTCTGATCCAGTAGGTTTGAGATAAAGCTGATGCTGCTGGTCCAGGGATCACACTTGGAGAAACACCAGAATGAGCAGGGTCAGTGGATGAGGAGTTTATAGTCCCTGTGCTGACTAAACCACAAGACCTTCTATAGATCATTCACCCATCTCAGGATGACCCTGGCACCTTAGATCCACAGAGAACTTGGAAACACATATCCTTGATCGCTTACAATAATCAAAAGCTTCTTCACAGAGACATAAGCTAAAAGTACGAAGTACGTACAATAGTGTTTTGGAAAACCAGAAGGACTATAGAAATGTGCTGCTTTTATCATTATAGACATCCTGACATTGTGTTGGGCTTTTCCCATTGGGGCCTCCCAGGGTTGGACATCTTTGCATAGAAATACCGATATTAATTTAAGGGAACTAACCCTCTGGATTATGAAACATGAAAAATGGCTGAAAAGTTTTACATGCTGAGGTTTGCATCTAGAGACTATAATTTTTCTGGGCATTCTACTAAGTCGATACAGAAGGACTGGCATCTGTTCAGTATCTGTGTGTTCTGTCTTTACCCACTGATGCCACCACCACCAGGGCTGTTTCCGGGGATCTGTGCACTCACGCTGCCTGACTGCTGGCAGCCCTGACTCCAACATTAATCAACTTGACATCTGGAACCAACCTGAGCTGCCCCAACTGATTGTCACAGATGCCTTCACTTTTCAGCTGTCGGCAGAGAGATTATTCCGTTTAGGGTGCCAGTTCCACACCGCACAATCTACATGGAGGGCTGCGTGGTGTGTTAAAAAATAACTTGAATGATCTGGGAGTGTGGGCGAGACAAAAATTTCCCTCAGTAATCTGTCAAGTCAAACCTACACCAGGAAGGCATTTTGCCTACAGCAGCAAAATCACTGTGGTTGCGTAAATCTGGCTAGATTATGTCCTACACATCCTTGGAGTACATATTTTGACCATTTTTTGCAAACTACAGTTCTCCTAGAGCTAAGGATACAGTAACAACAGCAACTGCTTTTAACCCCTTTAGTACCATAGGTCTGCTACGGCCAGGACTGGATTCTTTCATGGAGCTGGCAAAAATGTTGAAACCTCTCCTTAGTTAAGTTCCAAAGACTCCTGGACAGTGCTTAGTGAATAGTGACCTACTCACTACCATCATCGTGACATAGCACGGGACTGGGCTGGTGGGCACAACGTGTATCACATCCCTTTTTACTTTAGCATTTCATGCATTCTAATAGGGAAAATGAGGCCCAGGACATTATCCAGAAGGATCGCCTGTTGGAAATCGCTCTGTGATGTGTTTGCATGAAGCAGGCAATAAAGAATCAAGTTCATCTCATCAAAGTGAAAAATCTGTAGATAACACTGTAAATCAGCCAGGAGACAAATGTCTGCCTGTATTGTCACCCACTATTTCACAGCATTGATCTCTCGAAGCCTAAAACCATAAAGAACCCAAACCAGAGCGGAAGGGCATCCTGGCCTCCCATGTACATTGATTTAATTTTCCTCTCTGAACACACACAGCTCCATAATTAGAACACTCACCGACCATAAATACAATTTAAACTCTGTGTATGTGTGCCTACATGTGTGGAGAAGCTTAGGCTGAGATACGGTTTCAATAAAAACAGTCCTTCTGCACTGATTAGAACGTGTAAAGAGGAAATCTGTTTATACCACAATCTACTCAAAACTTGTGTTGGCAGCAACACTCTTGGCTAATAAATGTCAATAGCAAAGCTACATGAAGGACATGAATTAAACTACTCACAATCTGGAGATTCAGAGCTTGGTCTAGAACAGCATGACCAATTTGTTCTGCTATGTCCATCACAAAGGAACACCCTAAGCCCTCATCTGAATCTCAGACTGCTAATGGTGAGGGCATACTTAATTATGCTGTTGAGTTCAAGTCCACCCCCCTTCCTCCCCAAAAAGAAAGGAATCTTTAGAGGAAACTGCATAGTCTCACAATATTTTCAGAAGGCATCATTATCTACTCTCCATCTCTTAAAACAACAGTGATATCATTCTGGATCTATAGTAACATAAAGACTGAGATTATTGAATTAATTAAAAACCAACAGGGCATTTAATATTTTTGATGCTCCATTTTTCATTTCCTGTTGACTTCAGAAAAATCGGAGATTGGCACTGCCTACTCAGTCCATCCACCCACCTATTACACATCCAGACCACTGGCAGCCGTGGTTCAATCAATGCAATATCCCTGAAGGTTCGTAGGACTCAGAGGAACCTTTCACCACACACAACAACCAGAAGGAAGAAGAAGAAAACGAATAGATTTGGTGGTAGTGAAAAATACACTATATTCAAAGATGGAGTGAGTATGATGTGGGATAAGCTGCCAGGAGGGGTAAATGTGTCTCTTCATAGACAACTGTTAAAAAGTGATCTTATGCCGATATAGGCATGATGGGTGGTACTGGTGAGTACAGAAATGTCCCTGGGTTATGCACAGTCTTCTCTTCAAGAGAATAACAACAATAAAAACAACAATATCAGCAAATACATTCGAACTGCCAGTCACTGTTCTAAGCACTCCACATTTATTGATTGGCTCACTTAATCATAACCGCCACCTAGGAGACAGGTATTATTACCATCCCTGTTTTACAGATAAAGAAACTGAGGCACAGAGGAGCGGAAACTTCTTAAGTTTAGCTCAGAGGTGAAGGCAGACTCAGGGGACACTCTCAAAGTCATGCACTTGAGCTTAAGTTCATACAGCCCTGGGAAAAACTGGTACCCAGTCTATTGAGCACTGCTCCAAGCACTTTGCACGCATTCACCCATCTAGTCCTCACTATGGTGTAGTGAGGCAGACACTGTTATTCTCCCCATTTTGCCATTGTGGGCCTCAGACACTGAGAGGTAAACCACTGGTAAGAAGAGTCCAAGAGGACAGGCTCCAGAAGCCCTTTTTATAAGTGTCACTCCATACCTCCTCTCAACATAGCTGACGAGTCAGCTGAACTTACCCACGTGCCTCTACCCTTTTCTTCTGCCCCATTACACTTTCTCTAACAGGCAGAACCCCTGTTGCACTCCAGAGTGATTAGGTTTATATCTACCTGCCTCTGTGCTATGGAAACACAGATGGGGTACAACATGGGACCTCACCCTCGGGCCAGGCTACCCACCCTTCTTGGGGTTCTTTAGGCCTTCACTCAGATTGATTATCATTGGCAAAGGCCGTGCAAACCCAGGTAAAGACAAGGAGAGAGTCCAGGCAATTCTTTCTGATGATTCTGGCTCCAGAAAAATTCCAAATAGCAGGATTGTCATTTACAGAGCACATTCCACATAGGCCATCGTTGCTTTCACTCCTGTCATTCGTTTCACTCCAACAGCAACTCAGTGAAATAGCCATTGCTGTCTCTGATTTCAGTGGGAAATACACTTAATATTCAAGAAGAACTACAAGATCACACAGACAGGGCCTCCCTGGTGGTGCAGCGGATAAGTGCTGCGCTGTGGAGCTGTCGGCAGCGGTGACATGAGTTCAACAACCGGCCCGGGGAGATTCCCACATGGCGCAGCAGACCTCTCCTGCATCACTCGCTGCTCCCCTCAGCAGTGTGTTTCCCTCAATCTGCCTGTTCTGCTCCCCACTCTGTCTCTGGTGAACCCTCTCGCTGCCCGGCGCCTCTGGCCTGTGCCCCAGCTTGTACGAATAAATAAATAAATCTTAAAAAAAAAAATCACACAGACAGTAAAGACCACAGCTGGGTCTCCCAAGTTATGTCTAACTTGTGATGCTGTAACAAAAAAAACACCAGTCTTTCTCTCAATTCTTTACAAATAATAACTTAAAAAATCCTCTGGTCATCTTATGGAACAAGAGTGGTTGTTAGTTCAGACAGACCCTTTATGTCTATTCATGCCTGCAGCCCCAGACACCCATGGGTGGTGGAGTAGGCTCCATGCTGCTCCTGACCCTCCACCTCTCTTCTCCAGAGGAATCTCCACACTCAGCCCCGTGCGCTTATCTAGGGAGCTGGAAGTAAAGGGTCTTCCAAAAGGGGCCTCGTCTGTAAAATACCATTCCTCTCATTCTCCTGAGAGCCCTGCTTAGCTGACCTTTGAGGCACGATGAAAGATAGCTCTTTTTGGTTTATTTTCCCCAGAGAGCTGGAGGAATGTTGTTCTGGGCGTGTGTTCAGTGGGTTTGTGTTTTTTGTTGCTATAATGGTGTTTTGCTATAGTGGTATTACCATATTTTGGAAGTTTTCTAAACCATTGCCCATGCACCCAAGGGTGACTATTAAAATGATGACATTTTTCTAAATCACAAAAAATAAATAAATGTATAAAAGCACAGTGAGTAAAATGGGCAAAGCTAACTCAGCTAAAGAAACAACATTGTGTTTTCCAGAATCTAAAAGGATTTCATGCCTAAAAAGAAGTCCATAAAATAAATTTTCTGTACATTTTAAGGGAAAAAATAAGTACAAGTGAACAATATGATAAATGGTAAATACTGCCTTTGACTTGATATTTTATTTCAGTATCTAGACAGAAGAAGCACAGATGGAAAAAATAAAACATATATATATGCACATTAGGGAAAACTATATAATGTTATGGTCTTATTTATGTGTAATCACTGTTTTACTAAAATCAAAACATGCATAATTTTTTCTTTCCCGGTTGCTTTTCTAAAAAAGTAGTGATTCCTTTTGTTCTTTCTAATCTAATATCTATGCCCTTGGCCACATCTGAAAGCCTTCCCAGCAAAACAGCACAAGAAATCACAGCCAGGACCTGTTAAAGCAACATCACAAGCTAGACTTTCTGGATCATTTGCCCACCTCTTCTTTCTCCCTCCCCCATCCGCCTACTCCATTCACACTCTAAGAAAGCATGGTCTCTACCAGTTGGAGGCTTCACTGACAGCACATAAACTGAATTATAAGTTTCCATCATCGTCCCTGACAATTTAACATAGTTGATTTTCTAACAGAATAGAAACCAATTGCTGAATGCTCTGTATGCTGGGTCAGATTTCAATGAACACATAAATACATCCACGGAGGAAATAAAAATTATGGACTTGGTAATTTCAATAGGCAGAAATTCAACCACTTATAGGTTGTAAAAGTTTCAATATACTTATTTACTTTCAGATATTTTAGGCATAGGCAGAGCTCTTGGCCTTCAGGTGGGGAGGGGAGACAGGAAGGTAACTGTGGAGGCGTCAAGCCCTCATTCACCTGCAGGGCTCCTCTGGGCTCTTTCAGGATGCCCAGCAGCGGTGCTGACCCGACCTGGGCCCCAGTCTGCTGGCACAGGGCCTGGGCAGATTCATCAGGGATGATTATAGTTATAGACCGTGGGTAAGATGTGAAAAAAGGCAGGTGTTAGATCAATTGCATTTAAACTAATTCTGTTTTCAGGGACAAAGCAGATAAGCCACGAGAGCCGCCCTAGTGCAGCCCACATTATTAAGGGAGGGAGGTTCCCTTCCCAGAGCGCAACACTGCAAAGAGGCAGTGGTCAAAGATCAGGTCTTCTGCCAAGTATAGAACTGATAGAATTCTGATCACTTGTGGAACATTCGGTTCTCTGTGTGTGTGGTCTGAAAAATCAAACTAAACAAAGTATGTAGGGGAATGGGGGGGCGTAGAGGAGGTTAGAATCAAAACAGCAACTGTATTGGATTTATTTTAAACTTGGCCAAATGCATGTGGAATAACAGAATCAAACATTTTTCTTACACAGAAAGAATTATTTTGCTTTCAAACACCAACTAGGTAAAAAGAAAAGAAAAAAGTCTCAAAAACGATTAGAAAGGCAGAGGGTATTCCATCATGGTTATTCTTTCTAATCACATACAAAATTTTCAGTGCTAGGTAAAAAGAAAAGAAAAAAGTCTCAAAAACGATTAGAAAGGCAGAGGGTATTCCATCATGGTTATTCTTTCTAATCACATACAAAATTTTCAGTGCTAGCTAAAAATTACTCACAGGCAATTAAGTCCTTTAGATTCATCCTGTGATGGGGGCAATTTTGTTGGACAATATTTATGCTAGAACAGTCATTAAGCCTGGGGGTGAGGGGTGGGGGAGCACATGATTCTTTAGCCCACTGAAATCCAGTTCATTTATTTTCCTGATAGACGTTTGGGCATCACATTGATGCAAATAGTAAAGCAAATAACTCTAGGAGAACAGTCAGAAAATTCACCACAGGTGGAGAATGGTCCACAATGTAGTTGACCTTCCCCTCCCCACAGCACCCTACCTGCACACAGACACGTGCCATGATTTTAAATTTGCCTGTGGTTGTTTTTTGGTGCCCACTGCAGGAACAGATGAGGCAGGAAAAAGAGCACAAAGCTAAGCCAGGCCCCATCTGGCTGCTGACTTCTCTCATCCCCTCACCTAGTTTTCTCCACAATGTGATGTGCAGACTTGAGTGACCAGAAAAGATTCTGTAACCTGTGCCATTCCTCTCACTCTCACTGCCAAGAAGTCAGTGGCTTCCTCTCTCTGTTCCCCCAGCAATGTTCAGGACGCCTGTCCTACTCCTCAGTGGACACAAATACCCCACATTTTCTCTCTTCTCCCCAGGCAAATTAGAGGGTCTCCAAAGGCAGGAAGCATATCTGGTATTTTGTGCGTCCTTCATTGTTGCTAGCACATTGCAAAGCAAATAGTCTCAAAAACGAATTATGTGCAGTCTCTTTGGTGTAAGTCTTAACCAGTTGCATGGGGTAGGTAAGAAAACAAACACTGGAAATGACCACCAGCAAGCCTCTACTAAGAGACCCTGTTAAACTATAAGCCCAATTTTATGATTCCCCTGGCTATGTGTATGCTGTACTCTGTACTCTGAGAAAGTCTTAAGGTTCTTTCTCAAGATTTGTGGTTCTGCTGACCATGAATGAAATGTAGACTCTTTACCTTAAAATCACTGTTTTTCAGAACAAATGTTCTGAAGAAGGAAGTTCATGAGTTTGCTGCTTGGAAATGAAAGTTGCTAAAGTTGCTAAGTTCACTGCTTGGATACTGCTGCTTGCTGGGGCGGAAAGCTGCTGGGAAAGTCTCTGTGCTGTACTGCTTGTCCCCAATAGTTCATTTTCACTAACTGACTATAACTTGTTTCTACAGTTGGGGTACTGTCATATCCTCTGGATTTGTTTTCATTAGAAAGTACTGAAAACGTCACCAAGTAAAATGCTCAAGGATCTGAAAAAAGAGATTGCCCCCTTCTAATTCAGAACTATCTCCAACTAGTTGTGTAAATCTAAATTCTCATTCCTTGAAGGAGGACAGGGTGTCAAGAGTTAATGGATCATTTTACTTTTTGAACTTTCAGGGGTGGAGTAGGTTGGAATTTTCACTTATTTTTCCCTGGAATATTTTTATTTTTAAAATTACTCATTGCCAATATCTATGTAAGTCAAATGAAACAGGAAATTGAGGGTGATGGAGAGAATTCAGTGCTGGCCAGAAGGAGGGGTTGTGAGGAGCTTACTTCCCTTCCCCCTTTGGACAAGATGGACACTTTCTCGATGGGGGCACAGATTCCAGTCATAGATCTTTGTTTTCCTGCATTTACCGAGGAAAACATCCCAGTACAGTTAGCAAAGGTAACTTCTCTAACTACTAAAATTAAAATTTGATTCTTCCTTTGTAGAAATGTCCCTTGCTGATATGGTGGACTTGCACAGACAATTGCGACTGATTCTAACAGAGAGGTTTAAGTGAACAACTGAATATCACTTCCTTTGTGCCTTCACCAAGAGAGCCTCAGTCTCATGTTGTCCGGTGTGTAAATCATTCTTGTTTTCTCCTCAACCAACCAAAAGAAAAAGGGATGGGGGCCTCCCTGGTGGCGCGATGGGTTAAGCACAGCACTATGAAGCTATACAGAGCCACTGCAGTATGAGTTCGATCCCCAGCCAGGGAGATTCCCATATGGAGGAGCAGACCTCTCCTGCCTCAACCGCTGCTCCCCTTAGCAGTGTATTTCAGTGGATCTGCCTGTTCTGCTCCCCACTCTGCCTCTGGTGAATCCTCTCGCCACCCCACACCTCTGGCCTGCACCCCAGCTTGTATGCATAAATAAATAAATCTTTTAAAAAAAAAAGATGCAGGGGAAATGGCTAATTTCTACCAGAAGACTGGGACAAAAGCCTGCTTAAAGGTGATGGATATAACTGTCAACAGCTTCATTTTTACATTCCTTTTCCAGTCCCCAATCATTGGGCCAAAGGAGCCCCAACACCATATGTACACCCCACCTCAACCCCCACGCCCATCCCTGACAGCAGGGTCTGCTCCCCACAGCAAACAAGGAAGAAGCCTGGCAGTGGGAGATGAGCCTACCACCAACCTGAAGGTTTTTCGCCACCAGGGTTGATGGAGTAACAGCCGAAAAATCAGCATTTGCACACATGCCACTGGCTGATTACCAGTCTCTCAGTCAGGGCAGCCAACCTGCAATTTCAGATTAATTTCTGCAGTTGCTTAGCTCCAGGACCCCCACTGGAACTCCACCTCACCCTGCACCCATTAGACTCAATCACACACTTTCGCCTTAGAGAAAGCCTCTGTGCAGTCACTCAGGGCTCTAGGCTGCCCCTCCCCCACCCACCCCTTCTCCCTTGGCAGGAGTTCACAGCTGGCGTTAAACAATACAAACACCCACCAGGCACTGGTCAGGCAGGTGCTACAAAAGAGACCTCCTCCCTGAGCAGAACATCCTCTCTGAGCTGTAGTCCCCCTCCCAACCCCCATCAAACTGGCTAGGTTGCCCCAAGTTGCCTATACTCCTCCCCCCATTCCTCCTCTGGCTTCCAACACCCTTCATCAGAGATGCACACTTCCAGGGCCCACTCCCACTTCCCTGCAGTCTCAAGACCTGTCACCTGGGGAGTTGGGCCCACAGGCCAGGGCTGTGATGCTGTGAAAAGACACAACGGTGTCTCCATGCCAGCCTAGCCTGTCCCATCATACCCAGACCCCGCCGCTCCCTGGCTAATGCACCACTTCCCAGGACCCGGGCTTCTGCATCTCTGGCCATGCGCGCGCAGACCAACTAGTTATCAAATAGTTACGATAAACCTAAGATCTTAATTTCCTTACAAGACCAATCACGAAGCTGTGTAAATGTGTCCTGACAGACGTAATGGAGGGTTATTAGCAGTACAAAGCCTGTCGGACCTTAGCGTTAGTTCAAGGGAATATTTCGGTGTCGCACCAAAATTGCAGCGCATGTAAACCAATTTCCCCGACAGAAGGGTAAACACAGACTCGTTTGAACCATGAGATGAAAACAGATGGGATATCACAAACAGTTCCCCAAAATACAACAGACTTCTGGGCCAATTACACGTGGTTAGCTCTGAATGGCAGAGGAAATAGTTTTCTTTGCTGCTAAATGTCACAAAAGTCACCTAAAGGCACAGAAGGAGGCAGCTTTGTTTTTTCAAAACTTGCTAAAATTAATCTGTGTTGAAGCCACTTGTAAAAAGCAGAAACAAGCGCCCCCTCCCAACCCTACCCTTCCCTCCCCACCACTGCTCTGCGCGGGGTTTCAGGCCTTTGTGATAGACAGAACCCTAGGTTGGGGACCTGGGAGCTGCAGTTTTAAAGTCTGAACCCAGAGAAAACTGGGGGAAATGGAGAAAACAAAAACAAAAATCAACCCAGCAGGCACTTGCTAGCCTGGAAAGCCCGAGGCACATGCTGGGGGCTCCTGCCCGCCATCCTGCACACAGACAGTCAGGAAAGTGCCCCTTAGTCTTCGTGTGGCCGGTGCCTCTCCTGCCTAGAGGTGCACGTCTCTCCTCTGCAGGCTTCCCCCTTGCCCCCCCCCCCAAAAAAAAAAGCCACACAGGCTATACCTATTGACAGCGGCAGCGGACAAGGCCAGGACTTCACCACGTGCATAAATACCGCGGGTCAGGGTACAGGATATGAGTGGTCTAAATCCCCAAAAGGATCGCCAGAGGCCACAGTAGGCCCCGGGCTGGGGCAGAACCCTGGCTCGCACCCGAGCGGGCTCCGGGGGTTCGCGCGCCGCACCCTGGCCTCTCCGCAGAACCCGCTGCAAGCACTGCGCTCCAGGCCAGCTTGGAGTCTGGGGGCTGGTGCCCGGCGCCGAGACTAAGACGAGGCCGTGGGCAGGCTCCGGGCAGCACCCCAATGACCGGCTCTTGAAGGCCTGTGGCCGCTAAGAAGGTGGGGCGGGGTGTGCCTGCTCCCCAAGCTCCGGCGGGTCACTGAGAAAAGCCTGGGTCACCGCTCTCCCGAACTCCCGACGCTATCCTGGGGAAGCCACCGCTCGGGAGGCCGGGTCTCCTGGCCGGGCGGACCTAAGCCTGGGCGCCGCGTGCAGGGTTCAGTTGTGTTTCGGTTGCCCCCTGACCTGTCCCTGGACGCACAAAGGCCTCCCGGGTGCGCCGCCATGGCCCAGCAGTCCAGTCGCTGCCAAATTAATGAGCCCATGTCAGATAGGGTTTACAGCTCGGCCGGGAAGCAGCCGAGTGGAAAATGAGCCCGGGGCTGCTCGGAGCCTCCCGCACCAGTGCTGAGGTTGCCTGGCATTCTCCGCAGCCCCGACGCCCGCCCAGGAAGCCGTGGCAGGGGAGGCCAGCGCGGTTCACCCTCTTGCTGTCTTCTGAGGAAACAAGCCTGCTGGGGAAACCTGCTGGTGTCTGACAAATACGTCTGACGTGTTTTATTAAAACAGCACAAACCCCACATTTAACATACCAGCAGCACCGGCCATGATTGCTTGACACGGGTCGTTGGGTTGTGGTTTGGCGACCCTTTGGTGTCTCTGTGGTACCCTGGGTTCCCAGGCTTTGGGACCCAAACTTGCGTTCCCAGGAATTATTCCTCCTGACCAGGAAGGACTAGGAGTGCCCCACTGAGAATGCATTGGGGGGGGGGGGGGGGGAGGGGGGAATGGTTCACCCCTTGCAGGAGCAAGGGTCTAGAGAAAACTCTCAGAGGAGGCATTTTCAATATGCTGCTGGGTGCTTGGTTTTGAAAACCAAAGACAAGTCAAAAAGAGATTTGGTGTTTGTTTTGAATAAAAGTCAATCTGCTAGTTCATCCCAAAGTCTAGAAGGCTGGCTCCCTGTGCTGATGGCTCTGCTTTCTTATTGTTCTTTAAACACTGTGGGGAATTGTGTTTAAGAAAAATGACTAAACTTGAAGCTGATAAAGCTTAAGGCGTTGATTTATTTTATTCCTTCCAGATTTTGCAAATATACTAAAAGAAAGCACTTTCATTTAAAAACACTGAAAAGGTCAGAAGTACAATGTTCTGAAGAAGCCCTCTTTCCCTGCAGCTTCGTTTTCTGTTGAGGACCAAGAGGGTGAAGAACGGGGAGGAACTGGTGACTGTTGACTCTGAATCATGTGTCACTCCTGCATCTTCCTCATCCTTACTTCAAAGATCACTGCTTTTCAGAAACAGAGGACCGTTACTGACCCCTTTTCTCCTGGAGACCTAAGCAAGGACAGCACAAAGTCACCTTTCAGAACCCCCCACACTTCCTCATCAGCTTCATTTGTTTAGATCCTACACAAACCCTCCCTTACCCTATGGTAACTTCTAACCCTTACAGACCTGGCTGCCCTGTCTGAGCCAACATCTTACTATGAAATTTAAGTGTATTTAAATCAAGACACCTTTTTCTTGTCAAGCAGTTACTACCTTTAAGGTGCTAAGTATCTCCAAGAATGCACACAGTAAACAATATTGTGCCACAATTACCATTTTAGGTAAACTATCTCTTCTTGGGGACAATGTCCAAAACCAACTGTCTGTGTTGTCTAACACACAGCAGATCAAGAAATCTTACCTGTGTTAATTCAATGATTAATTAGAATTAATACAGTCACCTCTAAAATGCTAAGAGCTAGAGTGTGGGATGAGATATCAACTTCCTCATCATTCATTCCCACTTCATTTTAATTATGTTAATAGGCTATTTTTCTTTTGAAACCAGGTTTAGATATCATAGAACGAACTGAAATTTTAATTGGAGGAGGAGAAAGGGGTTGGGGAAAAGGAGAAGAAACTTGGGAGGACAGAGAATTTTGAGAAATAGTGGGGACTGGTATCAATACAAAGTGAGGGTGTCTAAGGAAAGAGAAGGACACCAAGGAATTAGGGAATGAAAACACCACCTGAATATGGACCAAAGAGAGAAAGAAGAGGGAGGACTGGAAGGGAGGTGGGAAGGGCGGGGGGAGAGAGAGAGGTGCTAACGCCAAGGACAGGTTTCACCTCCTCAGATGCAGCACAGTGTGTGGCTAAGAGCTCATACCCACCAAGTTCTGGCTGTATAGCTCTCTTATAAGCCTCAATTTCCTCACTTGTAAAATGAAGATAGTGATAATATTTATATCAGAGTTAAAGGGGTTAAGTGAAATAACATATACTTAATAAATGTTAATAATGGCTGCTCTCAATTTCACCTACGGCACCCAGTCATAATGTGCAGGTTTGGCATTTCCTGTTCTAATAATACAGGCGTATGTCATTTTTATTGTGTCTCACTTTATTGTGCCACACATATATTGCCTTTTAAAAAAAACAAATTGAAGGTTTGTTCAATAAAGTCTATTGGCACCATTTTTCCAATAACACACGCTTTTTGTATCTTTGTGTCACATTTAATTAAGGTATATATATTAGGTATAGACATAATGTTACTGCACACCTAATCATAAACTACAGTAAAAGTATAAACACAACTTATATACACACTGGGAAACTGAAAAATCTGTGTGACTCACTTTGTTGTGAAATTCACTTTATTGCAGTGGCTATTCCATCTGCAATATCTCTGTACAATTTACTGGTAGGTAGTGAAGTAGGCTAAATGCTTTTTCCTTTTAAATATGAGAGAAAAAAGAAGACATTTTAAGGCAAACCTTTGACAAAAGCTAACTCAAAATGGAAAAATAATTGGAAGGTAATAGAGAAAATTTTTTTAAAAACTACATACACATAAACCATTTAAGCAAAATCTTTAGAGTGATGGGGGAAAGCACTGCATCCATGAAATTAGGAAAGAATGTTCTTAAGAAGAAACATTAGGAGAACAAGAAAGATATTTTAGAAATTAAATATGGAAATTGAATATAGGAATCAAGATGAAGTTGAAATCTTTCAGTAAAAAAGACAAAGAGATGGAAAATAGAAAAAAATTTAAAACTAGAATATTAATACAGGATATCCAATATTCAAATTGAATTCCAGGAAGAGGTAATAAAGGGGCACATTTTTTTTTTCCTTTTTCAAATAAACAGGGCAAGAAAATTTCCCAAAACTTACTGGGATAAACTCTCAGGTTTTAAGGGCCAACTGGATGACCAGCACAGGAAGGAAAAAAGACTTCTACCAATGGAAGAATATAGTCGTGAAATTTCTGAAACTCATGAATAAATAGAAACTCAAAAACACTTCCAGAAAGAAAAACAGACCCCATATCAACGATCAGCCATCAGAATGTGGCATTGACCCCAAAAATAATACTAGAAGTGAAAAGAAAATAGAGGAATGCCTTCATAATTCTAGAATTCTACATCCAGCCAAACTACCCATCAAGTATACAGACAAAAGAGACATTTCCAGACATATGAAATTCTCAAAATTTTACATGCCATACCCTGCAACAGACACTGCTAACCCACCAAAAAGCCACCCCCATCCTTCTGGGAAGCCAAGCTCCCCCCAACTCCACCAGAAGGCTTGATTAATCTAAGACAACAACCTGAAATTCCCTGTCCCTTGCCAATGATTTATAAGACATGGGCAACACCGATCGGTTAAATCTAAGGAAGTCTACTAGGGATATGGGGATATTTTCTTCACCTCAAAAAAAAAAAAAAGGATAAAAGGGAGGGACTTCATGTTTCAGCCAACCTTTATGTATGGCTGTGTGAGCACATGATATTTCAAGTTACTGCCATTATCTTATAAGAAGAGAATCAAAATGCCAAGGATGGCTGAGAATAAAGTTAAAAAGAAACTGGGCACTTAATGCTGTCAATGAGCCATTACATTCAAACCTGAAACAGCTAATGCCTAGCCTTATTATGTGAGTGCCAGAATGCATATTTTGTATACTTGTATTCATCTTTCAATCCGTATTTTATCAAGAAGGCAATAATAAACAATAAAAATATCTACTATTGACTGAGTATTTCAGTACTGTGTTTTAATTTTGGCCACCAAAGCCTATGAAGTAAATATATTATGTCCATTTTACAAGTGAGGAGACACAACATCAAATTTGAGGTGGATGACCCATCACTCTCTGACTCCAAGGCCTGGGTATTTAACTCTTACCTTGCACTTGGGATATTTCAGGTGATACTCAGACAGATGATAGGCACCTGTGTGAATAGGGCACATGGGTGGAAACACAATATACTGAGCTCATAAATGTACTTACAATCACTTTTAATTCACTTAGTTATTTGTCAGCATCATTCATATTGTGGTAACAACCTTGAAGACACCAGCGATCCTCACTTTTTTGGTATTCATGCTTTTGTGTAGTCCACTCCCATAATTAATAGGGCTGACCCATGTAACTAGTAGGATATAATGCAAATGACAATGTGTAACTTTCAAAGCTTAAGTCATAAAAGACATCAACGCGTCTGCCTTACTTTGTCTGCCATGTCATGCACGCTGAAGAAGCCCTATGGAGAGACCCAGGTATCAAGAACCTGAGACCTCCTGCCAATAGCCATGTGTTTGAGCCATTTTGGAAGTGACTCCTTCGCCCCCAGTCAGACAGCATAACCTTGACCAACATTTAATCACACTTCATGGAAGGCCTTGAGCCAGAACCATCTAGCTAAGTCACTCCTGAATTTCTGGCTCACAGAAATTTTGAGATAACAGATGTGTACTGTTTTATGTTGTATGGGGTGTTTTTCTACATAGCAAAATAAACTAATACAAAAAATAATAATTAAACAACCCACCTCTTAATGTTAAAGGCAAAATGGAATCTTAATTTATCACTAAACTAAGATGATTTGTCAAAGGAGACATATCTGGTTCTCACTGCAACTCTGAAGAAATTAAAAAAAAAACTGATCATCGAACATCAAACAGATTTGCTCAAGTTATAAAAATTAACAGAAAAGCATTGAGGGCTTTTCCCAAGGGTTTCTTTCCCCAAGAGTTTCCTGTATCCCCATTTAAAAGTTAGTCAACTCATGCAGAAACACTTAAGAACACAAAATAAAACAAAAATGAAAAAAATCCCCCAAATCCCTAACTTAAAAATATTTCCTAAGAGTCAGTCAGCATTCTAAACACGTCCGCCACCCTCAGCCTCACTGCCCACTGGTTCTCAGAGAACACACTACGAGTTTATGATCTTGGATCTTGACCAAAATTGTAGATAGTCATCAATTTTGAGAACATTCATATATCCTGAATAGTGAAACTATTAATGGCTATGGTGTTTACGGTTTGGGTTTAAATCGGAAAGTAATAAAGATAAAATCTCTGTTTGATAAAGTGCTCAAGCCCCAGTCAGTGAAGTCTCCTGTTGCCAGTTAGTTCTCTAAGCCCATCATTGGGCCCTGGGTCCAGTCTCAGAAAACATAATTGAGGGGAGTTAAAATTCACACAGCTAATGTGTTTTTCATAGAACTAATACTGAGGTGGTAAGTGCTACTTTTGAACAATAATGAGTGAATGGTTGGCTGAGTCTGCTTTTTGTTAGGCATAAGCCCTATAGCATTTGTTTTGGTTTCCTGTTTACTTTGAAAGAGCAAGCACAATTTCTGGGGCCAAAATTGCTCTGACAGAAACCTCAGTTGATGACCTTGGCTTGAGTTGGGGTAAAGTCTTGCAAATGAAGCCTTCTCTTTGCTCCAGAGGTAGTAAAGTTGTAATAGACGGTGCCTTTCAGCGATCATCTGCAGCAGGGAACTTGCAGAAAGGCAGCCCAAGTTTGTTTCCTGGAAGTCATAGGCATTGAAGTAAAAAATGGACTGCAAAGTGTATACCCATCTGCAGTAGATGTTGCTACAGGTGTAGAATGTTGTGGTTTCTAACAGCTAACATGTGTTCTCTAAACAATACCTCGAGTGTCTTTTTGTTTCTGACCTATGTGGTTTCCTGCATTTCCGGCAGCTGATTCTATATAGAAAAGCAGCTGCCTGCAAAGCATCACTGGAAAGTACGTCATATAAAGACACATATAGAACATGGTATTGGCTCTGGAAGCAGCTCACCCTGCGCTTGGAAAGGAATGGAGCCTGCAGCAATTGCTGAGAAAGTGCAGTATGGACAGTGTTACTGATGTTGGGGACCTGAGTAGATTCCCAGCACTCCAGGAATTCCTCCAGTTCCAAGCCTGTGCAAGCTTGAGTAATGGAAATTCGAATTAGTATAGTAATCCCTTTACCCTCAGACCTGAGGGTAAAAGGAAAGGAAGCACCCTGTCAAAGAAGAGCTCTTGCCAACACTCCACAAACCAAGCAGGGCAGGTCAAGAACTGTTTGTGTGAATCATCCAAATAATAAATCAAGCAAGCTATGGCTCTGGAGTCATAATCCCGGGAACTAGAGATATCACTGGGACACAGTTCGCATACAAATGCCCAGGGTGTAGAGTTTGGCATTTCAGACACAGCCAGCCAGGTGGTACTTCAAAAAGCAAGACCATAAACAATCCTGAGGCCTGTCCATATAGTATCAGTACATTCAGACTTTCATCCTATGCCTGCCAAGCTAGGGGTCCTCCCTTTGCCCTCAAACAATCCTCTTGAGACTATGCAATTCCCATTTCGGGAGTTGTTTCAGGTTTGCCTGATATTCATTTGGGCCTCCTTTGCCTTACATAGAAGCATTGAGGTATATGAGGTATAGAGTGTGTGTGTGTGTGTGTGTGTGTGTGTGTGTGTGTGTGTGTGTGTGTGTGTGTCAGAGGGTAGGTAGAAGTCCCCCAAGTAAACTCCCCTACTAAGATTTGAACTTGTTGGGAGCTATTAGCTTTATAAACATTAAAATTTGCCTTTTTCTTTCTCCCCCTTCCCAAAAACGACAAAAATGGGAGGAAGATTAAATTGTTTCCTTATAGGAATGTGGCCATCCATTTGGCTTCTGTGAAAAATAAACTGGCAGAATTCTAGTCCCTGTCTGGGCAGTCCTTAGTAAACTAATGAAGATGATGCTTTCCTCCTCTGCCCCAGAGCTGTAAAGGGAAATGTGAGGTCCAAAAAGGCAACGTGTAGGGCATTCCCATGCCACAGAGTAGGGAAAGGAGTAGAATTCTTAGTTTCAGGTCCTCCTCTTCTATCCCCAACTACGATCTTTCCTTTTCCCATTTGTAGCCTCTCCATTACTACCCAGTAATCAGCTGCAGGTAAATGGGAGGAAGTGATAAAGAAGCTGAAACCTTCCCTGAGAATCTTGGTACAGGTCCAAGCACACAGGTCTTCTTTAGGACACCTACCCAAATGGCAGTGACATGAATCTAGGGTTCAACCTACAGATCAGGTATTGGAAGGAAGTGACAAAGGTATTATTTTCATTTACAACTTACAGTAGACCCTATGCATGTCAGACACACATAGACAATTTTCTCTGTAGAACATTGCTTCATTTTTTTTCTTTAAAAAGTACATTACTTAGTGCATTTGAGTTAAAGATATCTGGTTATAGGGTCTCCCTGGTGGCACAGCAGTTAAGCGCTGCGCTGTGGAGCTGCCAGCAGCGGCAACGTGAGCTTGATGCCCAGCCGGGCAGATTCCCACATGGCGCAGCAGACCTCTCCTGCCTTACCCGCTGCGCCTCTCAGCAGTGTGTTTCCGTCGATCTGCCTGTTCTGCTCCCCACTCTGTCTCTGGTGAACCCTCTCGCTGCCCCACACCTCTGGCCTGTACCCCAGCTTGCAAGCATAAATAAATAAAAAATCTTTAAAAAAGAGAAAAAAAGAAAAGAAAAAAAGGCCCTAATGTATATTAAAAAAAAAAAAGATATCTGGTTATATACACACATTTGCTTCCACTCTCTCCAGAAACTCTATTAAAGTGACAACTAAGGGATTAAACAAAACATACACAAAGAGGAAAAACAAAAACAACATTTTAAAAGCTGAAAAGTATTTGGGGGAGTGGTAATGATTTAGCAAATCCAAGAAAGTAGGAAGAGTTAAGAGGCAATCTGATTTACACATGGAATCCCTAAAAGGAGTTGGCAGTACCAATTACCTCTGGAAGTGGGGATAATGATGGGGCTAAAATCCAGAAAATTTAAACAATTAGACCCTGTATCTCCTCCACCACTCTGACAGAGGACTAGAGAATTATTCCTGGAAAGGACAGAACAAAGGATATGATAGACTGGGGAACAAATAAGAATATTTAAGATGGAAAAAGTATCCTGAAAATAGGGAGGGTTGCAATTAACTTCACTCTATCTTATCCTCTTAATTAGAAAAGACTTCTTCAGGTAATCTGACTGGTTTAAGAGAAAATACCCAGAGACTGACACTAGGGATTCACCCATGAAATGAGCTAGCCAGATCACCCCACTGTGAAGCTTAAGTTTGACAGGTGCTGCTTTGCATACAGAGCTGCCCATCAGCTCTGGGGCACCCTACACTCACAGGTGAACAGATAGCCAAGATTACCAACATTTGGGCCTCCCTGGTGGTGCAACAGGTTAAGTCTCAGCACTATGAAGCCATCCGCAGCCAGTGGCAGCACGAGTTCGATCCCTACCCAGGGAGCTAACCCACATGGTGTAGCAGACCTCTCCTGCCTCACCCACTGCTCCCCTCAGCAGTGTACTTCAGTAGATCCACCTGTTCTGCTCTCCACTCTGTCTTTGGTGAATCCTCTCACTGTCCCCCACACCTCTGGCCTACACTCCAGCCCTTGTATGCATAAATAAATAAATCTTTTTAAAAAAGCAAAAAAAGAAAGATTACCAACATTTAAGGAATATTTCTAGTAGGATATAACGAGGCCAAAACAGCAAACAACTTGGGAAAAAATAACACAGGGAGATGATACATTTTTAAAAATGCCTATTCCATACATGAGACAAGAATGAAAATATATGTACAGAGAAACAAAAATCAGAAGTAAAAATGAGACTCTCAATAGAGGGTTCAAAAGTAAAGTTAGGAAAATACCCTTGAGGATAAAACAAACAAGAAGAAGGAACAGAGAAAAAGAAATTTAGAGGACCAGCCCAGGACATCCATCTACTTACAAACAGTAATCCTAGAAAGGGAAAAAGAGAATAGATGGGAAGAGAGCATCAAATAGCTCACTAAAGTCACAGAGGTAAAGGCCTACCAGGTGCTAACCTCACTGGATTGAAAAAGATCCACACCCAGTCTCATTACTTTAGGAAAAAGAACCTAAAACCAAGTACAAATTAGAAAGAACTGGAATAGCATCTGACTTCTAAAGAGCAACACTGGAACGATGAGAACCAAAAATGTCTTCCATTCCTGGGGGGACATTATGTCTAACCTGGGAATTTTATACACAGCCGAGAAATTAATCTAAAGTGAAATAGCAGAATAAAAGTATTTTCAGAAATGCAATTCTTGAAATACCACCATCTGACCTTTCTCAGACAATCACTGGAAGATGTGTTCCACCGGAATGAGTCAATAAATCAAGAAAGAGGAAGTCAGGAGGCCTAGGAAACAGGAGTCCAACACTCGTCAGAGGCGAAGGGAAACCCCAAAATGACAGGGAAGGAAAATTCTGAGATAAACGATGTGTAACCAGCCTAGAGACCAAAACATGAAGATTGGAGCATCTCCGAAGACTGTTGGAGTGACTTCTGATATAACAGCTAGTCTGAACACAATGAGAGGAGATTTCCATAACTTGAAGAGAGTTTGGGGCTTATTTGGTGACAAATAAATAGAAAACCAAACAAAAGAAAAAGTAAGACAATTCTTAGAGCCAGAAAAAACAGGTAAGTTGTGGAGAAAAGGAAAAGCAATCATCGTATTCTACATAGCTCAGTGGTCAAGAGCATCTTAAGTGATCATAAAATGGGGACATATATATGGATCTAACTAAGCACACATAAAACTACTTGGGAACACAAAGTTGAAGGGTGATGGTTCATATGAACATGGGTGGTAGGAAAGTGTGAGAAAAAGTGTGAAATCCCTATCTTCCATTTCCGGAAGTCACTACATACTATTTAAAAGTGAGAATTCAAGAAGTAGCAATAAAAGCTTGTGATTTAGAGCTATGGATATAAATAGTAAGAAGATTCCTGGTTTTCACGCAAGCCTATGCAAGTCTTTGCTTATTTACATATGTGTACATGTACCTTTGGTAAAAGTAAAAACTAAATAAAAAAACAACATCACCATGAAACTTCTGCCTGGCACATTCTTGAAGATGAATTGACATTGAACACAGAACAACAGGTGCTGGTTTCGAAAAGCCTTGGTGGTCTCGCTGCATCCATTTGTTTTAGTTTGAGTGAGAAATGAGTGTGATTTTCATGATTCCTAATCCATCCTGACACTTCTCAGAACCCTCTGCAAGGTGAGACTAATTAGTGAGAAGTAGAGCTGGAAGTTACAGTGTTCCACCTCTTCTCAGAGTGAGAAGGAGTGAGCAAAACCAAGACCAGGCCGACTGAGGAGAAAAAGGAGGCAGCCACAAGGGCATCTGATAGAAGCACGACTTGAAAGACTATGGACTCTTTATTTGCCATGTCTTCTTATGGAAATTCTCAGATGCAGTCATCTTACACCCAGCACTGGCCTACCAAGTTGAGCTACTTATGACTTTTTCAAGCATTTTCAACCAATTTCAGCATTCCAAAATAGTTCACTCAAAAGAGCAGAGTCCCAATGAAGTTTTCCAGTTGAAGTTACAGGCAACACAATTCAGACATAAAACAGTCCAGATGACAACACGGCGAAGGCTCCAAGATGGACATTTGGAATTTGTTTCTGGTTCCCCTGTGAGGAGGCCACTGAAAAGCTGCCCCAAGGAAACAAGCCTTTTCAAGGAGGCGCAGAGAGACCCACGTGAACCTCCCAATTTAGGAGAAAGTGCCTGGAGTACACTGAGGGAGAGTGGTTGTTTTTTGTTTGTTTGTTTGTTTTCCTTTAAAAAAGGACAGTTTAGAGGGAAACCAGCAAAATGAGCCAGAAGAAAAGCTTCCCTTTTCTTTAAAAGATTCTTGAAGGGAAACTTCAGAGGCAAGCTTTACCCGTTTTCCTAACAAATCTGGATATCCTATAGTCTCCACAAAATCTTCCTGACACCAATTTCATGCAAGGCTTTGTGCTGATTGCTACAGGATTATAAAAAATTAATTAAAAAGGGGACTCACCTTAAGACTATTACCAGTTCTGAAACTCCTGTGACCGCCTATGTCTGAAAATGAATTTTCTCTCAATGCAGATTTTAGGTGACTTCTCTCTAACAGGAGTGTGTTCTTCACATGGACTTCTCCATCACTGCTGCCTTTGGGGGGACTGTAAATTCAGCCTGACACCATGAACATTTCAGTATGTTAGGTCTGAATGGCCTTTGTTGGATTTGGAAATGTTGAAGATGATTATAATGATGAAGAACAGTATTCCCACATGCACTACAGAAAAATTTAGTCATTATTCCTCAACTGCCCTTGTGATAGTCTGGAGCTGCTTAAACTGGTACCATTTTGCAGGATCACTTCTATAAAGCCGTTGCTAATTTCTCCCATTGTCCTTCTCAAGGTTACCATGTGCTGCTACCTACTCAAGATTATTTTAGATGATCATTTCTGTTTTAAATTTGAAGTCTCCTGAACTATTCTCTCTCATTAAAATGAATTGTCACAATCTTACTTTTAAATCAGGTGGTAAGTATAAGCCAGAGATGCATAAATAAACCTCAGATTTGCAGTTCTGCAGTTCACAGTCCAAACTCATCCTTTGTGCAGACTTGACACAGCATTATGCTACCTCAGGGTTTTGTTTACAAAGGCTAAGCCTATGACATGGGCCCAGAGTCTTCTGCATGTTTATCTTCCCAAGACATCTTGGACTTTGTGCCCCAAAGCACAGGCATCTCTAAGTGAAAGCATTTAGGTTCATTTATCTACTCATGGCAAGTGAAATCAAAAGCACACACTCTTCCTGGGACATTTCCAGTAAAAACTTACTAGTGCAGGGAAAAGGGAGGGTGGGAAGTGTTCCTTTGTACACTTACGGAGAAATGCTCGTTGTCAGCCTCCAGTGAGCGCTGTCAGGGAGGATGGCTCTCATCACCAGCCTGTCAGCACAGACTCCACGCCACCTTTGTGTCCAAATTTCAAATGTAATATTGCAAAACCAGAGGGGTTTGAACTCAGACTGAGACCCAGCTTCCAGGCCATGGTCAACATTTTAAATTATAAGACACCAGGGGAAATCTGTTCCATCCTCTTTATGTAAGGTTCAAATACAGGTCTTTTATTTTTTAATCTAGACAGAGTATTAGTCTGTATTTGTCAGACAAAGTCTGTCAAGTTATTTACATTTTGAATTCACACATTGAAAATTTGTACTGCAAATTATCAGAACTAGGAAAATGTGATAAAACAGCATCTATACTCGCTTACAAGTAATTCAGCACTCATTTACAATTTTAAGCTGTTTCTTTAAATCTCAAGTTTCTAACTCATTTTGTCCACTTGTCTGACTGCCAGAGCTGTTTCTGATGGACTAGAAGTGTTGTTTTAGCAGGGTTTCTCCCCAGGTGGCTGTGAAAGTGAACTAGGTTTGTACTCTCCCCAAAGTTGATGAGTTAGGAGGACTCACTTCTGCTTAGCAAGGAAGGCCTGTGTGGAATATTCTGCTGATGTGTCGTATAATCTGATGTTAAAGTTTAACAACTACCAGGAAAAAAAAAAGTTTTATTGAGTGTTAACAGCAGTGCTGTGGGGATGTACACTCAGAAAGGAATTTTTAAAAACACACAGTAGGAAGCTCACAGGAAGTTCTTCAACTGGATCCAGTAATGAAACAGACTGACTTGGACAGGAAACAGGCATGAAGTTCAGGCGGAGGCGTCGAGAACAGGGCTCCTAACTGTGCTCACAGCAACACAGGCTGCACAGGGCCCTCTGTCTCGATAGGAAAGCTCCTAAACAGCAGTAGTTAATATTTAAACCAACTGGTATTATTTGATGTTTGAAGTTCTTCGCAGAAGTGTTATTTCTCTTAGTGGCGCTCAACTCGAGACCTCCCAGACAAGCCAAGGAGTCAGTAAAGACCGGAGACCTTACTACTCCACTTCAAAGGCAAAACAAACCTATGCAAATTGGAGGCACCTCCAGGCCTGATCTCCAACCTGCCTTTCTCCATGGGCCTGCTTCATTTTTATGCCTGGTTCATTCATTGACCAAACACTTAGGTAGCATCTATTACAATCATAAGATACTGCTCTAAGTTTGGGCAGTCAGTGGTCATCAAAACAGGCGCAAACTCCTGTCCCTGTAACACACTCCATGGAATTAATTCAGAGAATGTCAGTGCTGCAGCCTATTTTCAGAAGTTACAAACTCAAATGACTTTAGGAGCCATACCAGGAATAAAAAGACATAGGTAAGAGGAAGAAGTGATAACTGTAACAAATTTGGAAGTGTATATCCCAAAAGCATTCAAATACAGTTTTTTGTTAGAATACTGTGCAATCTAAACAACATACCTTTGAGCATCAGACACCCCTCAGGGCTGCGATCCAACTCTCAAATGTCCTCAGACAGGAAAGGCCACACGCTTTGCGTGAGGTCATACAACAAGGCGGGCAAAGCCAAAGCTAGGATGCAGCTGTCCTGGCCCCAGCCCAGTGCTTTTTTACGTACTCAATTCCCTCTGGCCCTACAGTCCGGATCTTTGAGGCATCTCAGAAAGTTTCTAGTGTTTGACATGATCTTGAGGAACAACTCATACATTCTTACACATTACTTATAAAGATCTATCATATGCCAAATACCAAGGAGAGCTTGAGAGTACTGAATAAGACCAAAGTCAGAACTGGCCCTTAGCTTCCAGAGCTTAAGAATATATCGCATTAGCAATCTAGACGCATAATTAGTAAAAACAATAAATTCCTTTCTTCCCCTCTGAGTACTTCTGAGGGAACAGTTATGACTCCAGACCTACATACACACAAGCGCTCAACCTGGACAAGAAATGAATATAATGTTCTAGCATTTGTGTTAGGGCGAATATGTTAAGTGCTATGGGTTTCAAGGGTTAGTGTTTATGAATCCAAGATTAAGTTGGAAACTAATTTTTTGTTATCAGCTTCCTAGAATTATAAAATTTGGGGACAATAGCCAAAATTAAGTATTTTAGGTTAACACTTGAGTTTGTACCAGCTGCTACAGCTGCAAGGACAGATGTAAATGATGGCCAGAGGTAAAATCTACAGTTATTTTCTTTTTTTAAAGATTTATTTATTTATGCATACAAGCTGGGGTGTAGGACAGAGGTGTGGGGTAGTGAGAGGATTCACCAGAGACAGAGTGGGGAGCAGAACAGACAGATTGATTGAAGTACACTGCTGAGGGGAGCAGCCAGTGAGGCAGGAGAGGTCTGCTGCACCATGGGGGAATCTCCCTGGCCAGATATGGAACCCGTGCTACAGTGGCTCTGGACAGCGTCATAGTGCTGCGCTTAACCTGTTGCACCACCAGGGAGGCCCACAATCTGCAATTATTCATGGGCTGTGGCTAATGGTTTGGCTGGATGGTCAGGGACTTGGTAAGTACATGATGGAAAACTGGTGACAAGGAGGTCAGGAGAGCGATGTGGTTAGACTTTTCTAGATGGGCACAGAATGTGAAGATATTCGTGTTTCGTGTGAGTGCTCATGGAAAGGTGATTTATGGTGGTGAGGCTGGCCTATTCTGTGGCTGTCAGTCAGCACCTTCCACCCACTGCTGGCATTGCCCAATGGCTTCATGAACAAAGTGACCATGGTAGGAATGAAGGAATGAAGGTTACTTATGGGTTCAGCAATATGGATTTCTACTCTATGATCTCTTAGACTCACTGTTGAGTGCCCAATATGCTAAGCTCTTGAGTCACTAATATGTCTCAGTTCCCTTGGGGAATCAAAATGGACTACCTGGTGACAAGTTGGTTACAATGAACTATTTCCTTTAGGGAAGGGGCAGCACTGTGTTCTTACTGGCTTATTGTAGAATAAGGTTGTTTGTTCTTGCGTTCCTTGACTGCATGTTTTTTTCCTAAACTACTATGCGTGGACTTACAGAATGCTTTATCCACTGTCATGATATTCTGAACAACATTGTTTCTCACCAATTCATTTCATAGTGAATGAAGTTGCCATAATGGACTCATGCTCATGAAATTCACTGGTCTTACCATTCTTCCCATCATCTTAAAGCTGTCTGCTTAATGGAATAGTTGCATAGCCTTTTGAAAACTCAATTATGGTGCCAGCTAGGACTGCAATGGTGTCCTCCAGGATACAGGATGTGTTCTAACTTGATGTCCAATTATTGGTGACTTTTCCCCCAGGGTTAGGAATCATGGGCCTAGGGATCGAGGAGTAGAAATGGAGGTGGCTCTTCTCACAATTACCAATAACTCACTAGTGACAATTTTTGTTCCCATCCCTGAAATTAGACCCTGCTAGTTTAAGAGTTTAGCTTCAAAGAAATGAAAGGTGGAAAATGCTTTGACCAAGAAACACAATAATGATTTCTCCAAACTGGAAGCTGAGACTGCCATCTGAATACCAATAAAGCAGACAAGAAGGTTGCTGTACGGTACTAGCTGCCATGATTGATCCTGATAATCTTGAGAAATGGGGATTACTATACAATGGGGCTAAGGAATAATGTGTGTGAAATGCAGAAGATTCTCTGGGTGTACTTTTTACTATTCCTATCTTCCTAAGATTGACTTAATAGAAAACTAACAATAACCCAATTGAGGCAGGACAGCTAGTGATCCAAACCTTTCAGGAATGAAGGTTTAAGTCACATACCACCCTCCATACCTCTCCTCAGACAAGGAACTGGCCCAACTGAAGTCTAACTGGACCAAAGGGAGTGGATGGAAGAAAGCAGTGAGAAAAAATGGCAATGACCGTGTGGCCATTGCATAAACAAAGATTGTAATTTCAGGGTGTTTCTTCCTTATTTTGATGTTTAAATGTTTACACAGGACAAACATTTTTGCTTTCTTCCCCCTCATCTGTACATCACCTATCCTAAAATGTATTACATAATAATTAACTTCATATAAGAATATTTAAGTTATAGGGATTTTGAATCAGCTGGAAGAAGAATCAATATTACCCCAAAACCGATAAAGGGATGCTGTATCCTCCCCTGGGGGAAGGTTGCTGTTTTAAGGTGGTATATGTGATGGAGGCATCAGGTCAGGCTGGACTGTGACTCACTAAGGTTTTCCTTTGGAAATGAATTATGGCTGAAGGAGATATGTGTAGTGCAAGCTGACAAGGGTTGACTGTGGGGGCATGGTAATATGTCCACGTGGCTAGAATGAATTCCATTTCCCAGAATTTCACTTCCTGAATGTTTCCAGTTAGAGTGTGTCACAAAGGAAAGTCTTGTGTGATATTTAGAAGGCAGGAGAGAAGCGGCAGCCACTGTTGTTGACCTCCTGGCTCATCCCATTGGTGTGATGCAGCAGCCAGGTCGGTAACTGCTCCACCTTTTCCCTGATCCTCCTTCCGTTTCTTGGCCTTCTGGGCCAGGCTTGTGTGAGTCATCGCCTTCTCGCACAGACTCTCATACCATCAACATCAGAGCAGTCAATACTGCTAAGCTTGGGCTTGTGGATTCCATCTTATTCTTGCTTTGCTCTACTCTGACTTGCAAACACCTTCCCTCCCCTTCCCAAGTGCCTGCCCTGAAGACTTAGCTCTCTAGCATCAGCCACAAGGACAACAACAACAACACCTTACAAATTGCTCAGTCAGTTCCCACAATTGCTTATGATCAAACCTCCATAACAAACCCCTATCACATTTAGCTCCTTGAGCTCATGCTTCTCTAACTGAACCCAGACGGATAAACTGGTTTAAAGAGTAGGGGAGTTTTTTCCCCTAACATGTAACAGTGCAAAGGTGATCAATCTAGGTGGGCAGGACACCTCTACTCCTCATCAATATTCAGGCATCCAAGTTCCTTTCATTGTACTATACCACTATCCTACGGCACTGCCTTTGCCCACCTGGTCAGAGGTGAGTCTCTTTTTCCAAATTCCAGCCAGAAGGAAAAGACAAGAAGGTATGAAGGAAGCATCCTCAGCATCTAAGGCCTAGCCCTGGAAGTAGCACACATCACTTCTGCTTACACTGGGTAGGGAGAACTTCATCACACGATCTCACCTAGCTCCAAGATAGGAGGAGAAATCTATTGCAGTGAGATGGTCATAGGCCCAGAAAGAAAGGGAAAGGTATTTTGGTAAGCAACTAGCTGTGTCCACTATACATATATATACTAGCTTTAATACTGTAAAGTTAACTCTATGTAATATTTTATATATTACTATATAATTACTATATATACTAGAGTAATATGTAATAAAGTATATTATTGTGTATAATAAAATTATAAATTAACACACAGATATAATATACATAATCTGTGTAACATAACCTGTTAATAATATATACACAAATATATTAGTAGATAATATTATACATTGTGATTCTGACCCCAAAGTTACAAAAATAACATAAAAGAACTACTAGAAATGAACCAAGTAACTCTGCAAACCAAAGCCAGGAGCAGCCTAGTACAATGAAAAATTGAACTGAATGCTTCCAGATTTAAGATCTTTTGTGCCAATAAATAAATAAATAAAGTACTACTGTAACAACAAAACCCAGGAACTTCCCCAACTAAAAATCATAACTGATTACAAGCTGTTGCCTACAGTATTGAGTTACATTTTGTCTTAACAACTAAATGCCTCAGTAGTTAAAATGATTTTGTTTGAGATTCACATGGATTAAATAGTCTAGAACACATCTACCCTAGACTTAATCTAAGAGAGAGGAGATTTGGTTCAAATATTGCTTCTAAGCATGTCAGGAAATGTTTTCTTCAATTAAGTAATCTTATTTTAGAGTTAACTCTGTGCCAAGAAAATAAACAATATATCTTTCATGAACACATCCACTCTGCTGTATAAAAACTTTTATTTTCTGGGAGGCTGCTCTTGGAATTTGTACATATAATGAGATCAGAGCTGGAAAAATCCTGTTTTCTTTAGCATCTAATGGCTTTGGAAACTATAAGGGAGCCATGTGACACAGTATAATGACAGAGCTCTGTGAACAAGTAGATATCAAAGATCAACAGATAATCTATTTTCCCCAAAAGACACTAGAGTTTTACAGGAATATTGTATTAACTACAGTGGGATGTTTCCACTCAGTCTTGAGCGGCATAAAAATTAGTTGCAAGAGAATCTGGTGTCTATCACAGACCAAATGCTGTTATGCTTTCAACACATTTTAAGGGATTAGCTATTGCGGATCTGTACTTTCAAGATCAGGTCGCAATAATGAGAAGCCAGGCAAAATTCTTAGATCCAAATGCCTGGCTGTCTAAAGGCACAGCGAAGGTAAATGCTAGAGGATTCCTTCCTGAGGTCCCACCAACCCTCCCCTACCCCAGAGGATGGATCTGGATAGAGGCCTAGAGCAGGAGTTGTCTTCCGGTTACATCTCCCAATGTTGCCGGCACCCTCTGTCAGGCTCCAGAGGACTCCCAATTCCCCAGAGGTACAATGCTGTTTCTCTTCTCCACGCTTTGGATATGTTGATTGCCATCATGAAAACACCTTGTCCTCCTACAAGACCCAGCTCTAGCTTCACCTCTTCTGTGAAGCCTAGACAGTTCATTACTCACTTTCTCCTCCTAATTATTTTTCTTACTGTCTCCCCTGCTGATGAGCTTCTTAAAAGCAACAAGCCTTATTAATATTGTTTATCCTATATTCCCTTTGCCTAACACAAATCCAGACTCATGGCAGCAACATGATAGGTGTTCGTGAAGTAAACAAGTAAAGGTTAAATCTAAAAAGGTGGGAGAGGAAAATTTCCAATTAGCCAACTGAGACTCCCTTTCTGGAACATGTAAAGGTTCAGTCTAAGTTCACTGGGAAAGAAGGGGTAGAAATTCCTTTGATCTTTCACATTCTTGCCTCAATCTGTACCTGGGTCAACAGAGACCTGTAGTTATTTCCCAGTTGCCAAAAGACTCACATAGATTGTACTTCCCAGGCAGCCCCTGGAATACACCGGAGAACAATTGATAACACCAGTCAACAAATTTTTATAAAAGTCATGTTACTGAAATAAAATTACTCATTTCCTATCAATTTGTATGTGCTCAACACGAATATGACAGTCAAATTCTAATTTTGGCTCTAGTTTTTTTTTGTAATCTGCAATAAATCGATGTTTGCATCACGAAATGCATGTCAATAGTAATAGGCCTATGGTTAATACCTGTAAAAAATCAAGTCATAGACTACTTCTTAGATTTCTTCGCTTGTCTCTTGTACAGCTGTTTAGGAGCATCTCTGGGGAGTGTCTAGCAGTAGTCAGCCAGCATTGTAGTGGACCATTTCCCCTGGTATCTTTGTTCCATTGATGCAATATCTTGAGGAAAACATTTGCCATGTTCATCACTAACCATACCACAGTTTTCAGGGAAGAAATCCAGATGGGAATGCAGGAAGTGGATCTTTAGAGACATATTGCAGCCAAGTTTCAGATACTGCACCAGCATGTCTTCTACTAGTTCCTTGTAGTTTTCTGCCCTAACATTCCCAAGAAAGCTTGTAGACACTAGGCGAAAAGCATTCCATGCTTGTTTCACATCACCCTGCAACAAGTTGTTGAACCGGTCATCTTTGAAGACCTCTCAAATCTGAGGACCCACAAAAACTCCCTCTTTAATCTTCGCTTCGCTGAGTCGAGGAAATTTTTCACGCAGGTATCGGAAAGCCGGCGAGGTCCGGTCCATGGCTTTCACGAAATTCTTCATCACACCTAGTTTGATGTGAAGGGGTGGGTAGCAGGATTTTGTGAGCCTCGACCAGAGCTGGGTGCTGGATATTCTTCTCTCCAACTGCTACATTTTGTCTGTGAGTCCATTTCTTCCACAAGTAGTGGACTTCACTTGCTCAGCTATCCCACTCACATAAGAAACACATGTATTTTGTATATCCCTGCTGCAGTGCCATTAAAAGGGCAACTAGCTTCAAATCAACACAGATGTGCCAGCTGTACTTGTTACACTCAATGGAATTCAGTAGCTGCTTTAAGATACCGTATGACTCTTTTATGTGGACAGCATGTGCTACTTGAATAGATGGAAAACAGTTTTCATTGTGCAGAAGCACAGCCTTAAGACCCAGTTTCGAAGAGTCTAGAAATAGTCTCCATTCTTGTGGGTCATGAGTGATTTCTAAGACATTCATGAGGTCCTCAATATTGGAACAGAATAGCAAAGTACTTTCCTTTCTGAAGAAAGGCTCCAACTGCTGGTGGTGCTTTGGATATAAAGTTATTGCGACATATTCTTCTAGAAGATTCCACTGTTGGAGTCTTAAGCCTAGCAATTTTGCCTTGTTCTTGGATAAGTCCAAATCACGAACCAGGTCATTTAGTTCTTCCTGTGTTAGTCTGTGTGGGGTTGATGATGCACCACAGTGAAAATCTGGATCACTGCATGCTAGTGGAACAGGAGAAGAACAGGTAGGCTCACCCTTGTCCTCATCAGATGAATCAAGAGAATATTCTCCTGGAGGTTCTGGAATAGGAAGTCCCTCACCATGTGGAACTGGTCTCAATGCAGATGGAATGTTTGGGTAGACTATTCTCGACTTCTTTTGCTTTGTTATTCCACCAGAAAGAGAAGGAACCAAGTACAAGTAACAGTCTTTTATGTGGTTGCTTGGCTCTCTCCACACCATGAGAACTGCAAACAGCATTGATGGTCTTTTGCCATTTAACCACTATGAACGCTGCTGTACATGTAACGCAGCATATATGCAGGATCCAAGGCTTGTCTTGGTCACCAACCTTGTGTCTGAAGTAAAGATGATAAGCCGCCTTCACTTGAGAAGTGATACTTTTCTTCCGGATGGCAAATGTCACTTCCCCACAAATATGGCAGAAATTGTCCACACTATTAACGCACTTTCGAGGCATTACTGTTCTGCATTGTGCCTAAATGGATAAAATAATAAAAGTTCTATGGAATAGTAGCTTAAACTGTCTTGCACAAAGTCTGAAATATTTTCAATGCTCAACCTTCCCAACAGGGCTTTCTATAGTTCACTGCTGACGTCAGCTTACTTCAGCAGCTGCCTGGCAGTCGTATTGCATTGCATCAGAAAATGATGCAATCAACTCTGGATGATGTGTGCAAGTCAGTAATGATCTCAATGTTGACCAGTGTAATAGAAACCATGTGTCACACCCTGTCTTTAGAACCATAACAGCACCTCCCCTTTGGGAACAGGTATCAGGGCAAGCACTAGATAAAGTAGCAGCAGAGGAAATTGCTCTCCCAGACCTGCATGGAGAAGCTTGACTCTTCAGAACTAAGAGACTCCTGCTCCCCCAGGGCAAATGCTAGGGAAACCTGCTCTCCCCAGGTTTCGTGAATATAGAGTTTAGATAGGAAATTAGGACAGAGCATGGGGGTCCAGCCATAATACAACCCCCAGACTCATTTGTGATGCTCCATCACTCCCAACAACTGCTCCGGGGGCCTTTCCAAGAGTTAGTGACCAAGATGAAAAACAGAGTCCTGGATGGGAATCAGAAGTACTGCGTCTAAGTTCCGGCCTGGCCACTCTTTGTACAGTCTTCTGACACCCTCTGAAAGCCTTGGGCCTCAGGTTCTCACCTTTCAATCAGGGCTACAATAACCATCCAACACATAACCACAAGGTGCTAAACTTTGAAAAGTTCCCACAAAATCTTTAAAAAACTTGAAAGTGCCGACACACCTAGCTCCACTGCCCTGGTGAGTGTTCTACCTGACAGGCGGCCTAGATGGCTCACTCATCCACAAACACAGTGCGTGGCCCACTTATCTGTGCAGCAACTTTTCCCATTAAAAGGCTCCTTCTTGGTATGTTCTAGCCACACTGTGGAATGCTATTTGACCACAGGAAAGATGAAGTGCAGCCATTTACAGCAAAATGGAGAGACTTCAACAGAACTATGTATAGCAAAGCAAGTCAGAATGATAAAAATAAATACTGAACATTTACATAACAGATGACTTGGCAAAGTAAAAATACTTACAAAAGCTAGCCGACATTTTAAAAAATGCAGTGGGTGGGGGGGAATGCAGTGAGGGCTCTGATGTTAAGGGGGGAAGGAGAAGGAAATATAAGGAAAAGATAGGGGAGAAAAAAGAAACACAAATGTGTGGAAATAATTCACTGGTGGAACATGGACAAGACTCACAGTAGAAATGAAAGCACCTTTCAGGCAGAGAATGATAGGAGTTCTTGGTTAACAGCCCATAATGTCATGTGGATGTAAGGTACCCCTGAAAAAGAGGAAACTTCTGTGAGATGCTTCTCCCTAAAACCCATAACTCTAGTCTAACCATGAAAAAAAGTCAGAGCTAGGCTGGGGTACATTGTACAGGGTACTAGCCAGTATTCCTCAAAACTGCCAAGGTTGGGAAACATGCACAGACTGAGCAACTGTCAGAAACCAGAGAAGACCGAGGAGCGTGGCAAGGAAATGCATGGTTCCCTGAACTGGGTCCTGAAACAGAAAGAGGACATGAATGGAAAACATTGGTGACAGCCCCAAAAGTATGGAGTGTAGTTCACAACAATGTCCCAATGTTGGTTTCCTGGTTTTAATAAATGTATTTGGAAATGTAAGATGGTAAGAATGGAGGAAACTACGTGAGAGATGTGTGGAAACCTCCTACTAAGTTTGCAAATTTCTGTATGCCTAAACTTATTCCAAAATAAAAGAGGCGCCTTGTGTAGCCTTAGTGACTTGCCACTTAACTATCATCTTTCCTTCTTCTAACCGCTAGCACTTTGCTCCCTCCTTAAATGGTGTTCTACATATTGTCATTATTTGTATATAATTACACACACACACACACACAAATTTGAAAGTCATTTTTTCTTTAATTACAGGGCCTAGCAGAGTTTTGACACATGATAAATATCTATGAATGTCTCTGAACGGGAGGATGGATGAATCGCAGCAGGTGTGTTGTCAAAGTGTAGGCAATGTCTCTTATTGACGGCGTTGTCATATTTGCAAAATACCTTCCATTCTAGACTTTTAAAGAAATTTAAAAAACAGGACTTATTAATCTCACATGAAATGCTTCTGGCATACCAAACTGTGCATACCACAGGAGATTTGAAAAGTGCCTAATTAAAGATACAATGCTATGCTCACCTTATCCTGGGTTTAAATCCACTGAAATTCATGTGCATTTGGACGCAGAGGCAGAAGAATTGAAGTATTTTTATAGATGTGGATTTGAAAGTATTTAGGGCATCAGTACATGAGGCTTGAATGAGAAAAACAGCCTAAAAATCAGGAATAAATACGATGGAAGCTAAACAGGATATCAGAATTAAGAAAGAAAATTGGAAAATTGGAGAGTATTACGCTGAACTGCTAAATCAAGGATATGAGAGAGGCCAGCAGGGGAGAGTGGGGGGAAGGTGAAAAATATAGAAAGTATCTTAGCCTAATTTCCTCCTTTCTGCTTGGAAATGCTTTACTTTCAGAAGTGAACTCAACTAACAAGAGTGGGGAACTGGGAAGCATGGGCCTGGTTGGTTCATGTTCTCATTGTGGAGAGAATTAAATTCTGAATATAACCTGTAGTAACTAGAATGCACACGATTATGACAACTTGCTATTAGATTTATGTTAATAGTACAGTTAATGGGGCCTGCCTGATGGCGAAAGGGGTTAATTCTCAGCACTATGGAGCTACTGGCAGCCACTGTAGCATGAGTTTGATCCCCAGCCAGGGAGCTTCCCACATGGCACAGCAGACCTCTCCTGCCTCGTCCACTGCTCCCCTCAGCAGTCTATTCAGTGGATCCACCTGTTCCGCTCCCCACTCTGACTTGGTAAATCCTCTCACCCCCCCACCCCACACCTCTGGACTACACCCAGCTCTTGTATGCATAAATAAATCTTTTTTTTTAAAAGTACAGTTAATGGTAGTTTAGCTATATTTTGGATTTTTAGGGACAAATTCAAAGGCAAACTGAAGAGGTATGAAAAATCCAATGACAAGGAGTAGATCGTAAGCTATCCTAACCAATAAACACTTCCAGGTTACTACGTACTGTTTTTTTAAGAATATTTTTAAAAGATTTATTTATTTATGCATACAAGTACTGGGGTTCAACAGAGACAGAGTGGGGAGCAGAACAGGCAGACTGACTGAAATACACTGCTAAGGGGAGCAGCAGGAAGAGACAGGAGAGGTCTGCTGCACCATGTGGGAAGCTCCCTGACCCTTTATTGAACTGGTGCTGCAGTGGCTGCGGATTGCTTCATAGTGCTGAGATTTAACCCGTTGTGCCACCAGGGAGGCCCCTACTATGTACTATTTTATGTATCTATCTACCAGCCAGGTCCAAAAGCAGTAGTATTTTTATAACCAGCATCATTACTTTCATTTCTAAACCAACTAAATGAAAGCACAACACTTGGGAAAACACCAATTACTGCTACTACTGTTAGCTGGAGGGGATTTATTTGTCTGACTCTATCCTCTTACGTCACAATGCTTGCTCTGTGACAGCTACCTTGCAAAAGCTGATCCCACACAGATACAACATTAACAGTTGCTTGATTAGGTATGCTTCAATCTTTTCCTCTGAGCTACTCATCTAAACATGCTCAGATTATGGGGTCTGAGGGTTCTGAAGTTAAAAACAACTCCAGCTATCAGAAGCAACTCTTCAGAGAAAACCAGTCTGGCCCTCTGTTAGCATCACTGTGACTGCTACTGTTTCCACGGTGTGAGGACCCAGACTTTCAAAGTGGCTTATGACCATTGGCTTGGTAGCTTGCACGGCTCTCGCTCTCTCATGCACGTGCTCGCGCTCTCTCGTGCTCTCTCTCTCTCTCTCTCTCTCTCTCTCCTTTTTTGCCAATTTTCACATAGCACTTATTTTCATTGTATTTTAAGTCAAAAGTAGTGTTCAGCATTTTAAGGGAGAACATTTTACCTTGGGGGCTCTTTTTATTTCTTCCCCCTTTGCTGTCTGCCATTGTGGTCATGTCATGGAGTGATTTGAGAAGGCTCTCTGAATGAGTCCTCTGTAGCTGCTGCAGCAGTCACAACCCAAGCCTGCAGCCTCAAGATCTGCTCTTGGGGTCACAGCACTAGGAATTAATGCTGCTGTGCCTCAACATTTCACCAGGCTCCGCGTCCTCCCCTCAGCATCTTCCCACACTCAGAGGTTAGCCAGGCTGCACATTTTGTGAAAGACTGCCCTTGGAGGTTATGACCCGGCTATTTCTGAGTAATCTCAGGTAGTTCAATCTCCCCAGACCTAAGTCTCCTCAGCTATAAAATGTAAGTGGAGGACTAGAGGGTCTTTCATTTCCAAATGTTATGATGTAAAAGTCTTGCCAAGACAAATCTCTTGTTTGCTTTCTTGTATTTTCCACACCGCCCTTCTCTACACTTGACCTACACATGGAAAGTATCTGATGCCTCACCCTTCCACTCCCTTACCAGACACTTCAGAAAATCCTGAATTTTTTTGTTTTTTACGAAAGAGCTTGAGCCATGTTTTCCACACATTTGGTTTGCCCTTTGCCAGCAAAATCCCTACCATATTTTCAAATCATAGAGAGTAAGCAGTGCATCAGAAAGACGGATTCTCATCAGGTCTCTTCAGTCTTCTCTCAAATTCAGTAGTTTCAGACAACTTTTTCTGGGTGGATCAGATGAGGGATGCAAATTTATGCATCTCTGATTTACACTGAGGGAATGTGAAGTAGGATGTTTCTCATGGGGAAAAAAATGTTTTTTGAGAATTCCTTTGCCTGTTCTGATCCAACAGAATTCCAGCTGACAACTGGTGGGCAGAATTGCAATCCTACATTTTTATTTCCATCAACGTTGTTTATCAGCAAAAGTCAGTTGGTGCATGGTAGTTCAAAATAGCTCTTTTATTCCAATCTTAAAAGAAAACCAAAAAAATTAATTACTTAACATCTCTTTATTCATGCAGAATCCACCCAAATTATGAATTCTAAGAGTCATACAGAACATCACAATTAATGGAGGACAAAAATTTAGTGAGAAGGCTCCCTAATCTGATTTCCTCAAGTTTGGTGCCCTGTGGAAGCCAGGGGCAGTGGCCACTACTTCACGTGCTCAATTCTGATGTGCAGTATTGCATGGTTTGGTGCCTGGATGGGATAAACCGAAGGCAAGTGCACTGTTACTAAAGTGAATCCGTTTTCACTGGTACAGCATTGGTATGCAATAAAGATGCTTAAGCAGAACAGGGCAGTCAGTTCTCGAGGGCATAAAAGCGCAGATGTTGCTTAGACTTACTGACCACCTGGCACTTAGGGTACGAAGACAGTACGTGCAGGCCAGGATCCCCTCAGTTTAGAGGCTCTATAGGGCTGGTGCTGGGATGAGGAAAACTAATATGGCAGGCAATATTTTTTCAGAAGTGAATTGAAAAACCAGAGTGATATGTACCTTATTTGTTTCTCAATCATGTCCAGAATATTCTTCCTTTTCGAACCCTTAACTTTTTGTTTATTTCGTTAACGATGCATGAAGAAGCTTCTTTTCACTATGAATTTGAAAGGTATTTTTCCTTGTTTAATCCCTTTGGATATGAATTCATTGTGCAGTTTTGATCCAGAAAATCTGGGTACTATTCCTGGGTCCACCAGACAAGTCAGTTACCCTCTTTGGACCTGATTTTCTCATTAAAAAACAAAAACACAACAATGAGGATTTTAAAATAGACTTTTGCAAAACTGGTTGTATTATTTGCAGTGAAAATGAAAATACAGAGCTTAAAATTTAAAGTTATTTCAAGAGGTCGACAACAGAATATTAAACTGAGTAATGGGCGCTTCTATGTCGGGGCCCCATGAGGCACAAGCCTCATTCAAAAACAAAATAACAACAACAAAAAAAACTTGAGTGGAATTTTTGCTTCAAGTTGATCTCACTTTTATTTTGCATGTTCCTTTGAGCATAAGTTGTACCTCAGCCCTTCCTGACTTCACTTTATTCTTCAAGATGAATTTTCTTCTTTCCTGTCTAAACCATCCCAATGACCTTTGCTTTGGACTTTTTCTAAATCACCATATGTTAATTGTGCCCAAAGGAATTACTTCCAGAGTGGCCTAAACACAAAAGAAAAACACACAGCCAACTTTTTCTCTAGAGCAGTGCAAACATTTCCTTAAACCTAAGTGTCTCAAGAGGAAAATTAACAGAATAAAGCTTTTCACCCTGCAAGTCCACTCTGGGTTGAGCTAGTACTGAATCCTTCTCTTTGCACTTTTACATCCCTGATTTATCTACTGTTTTGCCAATAAAAGCAGTCATTTCTTTGATTTAAGTTTTTTTTACAATGGAAAAGTGGCCAGAAAAGATGACTCAGTTGAGTGTTTTATTGGCGGAAAGAACTGATATGCCAGCAACAATCCCAGTTCTTTGCCCTTCTCTATCATGTTACACCGTAATATAGCACAGCTTTAAAAAGTAGGAGAATACAAGTTAAATGCTAGAAAATCAATGACTGTTAGATATTAGGTTCACTAAAGTACCAACCAAAAAAAAATTTTAAAATAAGGAGCCTTCAGCAATGAGAAATGAAATCTATTCTTGAGTATGTAATTCAACAATTACAAATAACTACAAAAAAGGAGGCAATTCTCTTACTATATCTTATGAGGAAATAAATTTGATTTCTTGAGTGAGTTTTTCTGTCAGGGTCAATTGCTGAAGTCTCATTCAATAAACTCCCTGTACACAATTTTACCATCACTACAAATTAATGAAAAACCAGACTTATTCTTAAAGTAAATTTATAGAATTTTATGAGGAAAAAGTGACCACATCTATTCATGACTGATAACTCAACCTCAAAACAAATTTATTTTCTCTTATGAAAGTTTGGAGTATTTATTACTAAAAATAATACATTTACAATTTTTTTTTTTAGTCATGAGAAATCAAAAGCCCATTTGTCTCAAATATTCAATACCATGTATGTTCTGTTTTAGGGACACTGCAAGGCAAGGATGTTATAAAAACTGGTAAACCATTGTATATTTTATGACAATTCCAAATATTTGAATACCAATATCCTTCTAAATATGAGCAAACAAGTCTATAAAACAGTAAGTGCCTATGTTGAGAGCGCATCTACTATTCCTAGTGGCAGGATTATATCTAAATCTCTGTATCGGTTTCCTAGAGCTGCCACAGCAAAGAACCACAAACTGGTTGGCCTCAAATAATAGAAATTTATTTTCTCACAGTTCTAGAGGCTAGAAGTCCAAGATTCAAGGTGTCAATGGGCCGTGCTCTTGGGAGGCTCTAGGGGAGGAGCCCTCTTTGCCTCTTCCTAGCTCTGATGGTTACTGCCAGTCCTTGCCGCTATTTTATTTGTAGCTGCATCACTCCAGTCTCTATTGCCACTATTACAATGGGTTGTCCCTGTGTCTCTCCTCCTTTTCTTATGAAGACCAGATTCATTAATCTACCCAGGCTGCTATCACAAAATATGATGTTTGGGTGGCTTAAACAACGAACACTTTTTCTCATGAATCAAGTCCTGGAAGCTAAAGTCTGAGATTAAAGTGCCAGCTGATTTTGAAGGACATGAATATATAGGGGAGACCTATTCAACCTAGCACACCTCCCCCCCCAAAATGATAATCTTGTCTATGCTTAAGTGAAATAAAACAAAAACATCTTTATGAGGTGCTCCATAGAAGAAAAGCCCAAAGAATCCCCTAAGAATTCATTCCATTCAGCTATCCACTCATTAGTTGTCAAAATGTGATCTAAGAACCAGTTGTCCCAACTGAATGTTGGGAGAATACAGATTCTTAGGCTCTACCACAGATCCACCAAATCTGTGTAGAAGCCAAGAACCTGCATTTAACAAGATGCCAGAGCTTTTGACTCAATAAAATTTGAGAACCACCTATCTATGGTGTCAGAAAAGTCTGCCTTATATTCTCCCTGGTGCTTCTTAAGTCATTCCATCCCCTGCTTTTCATTTAAAATGCCGTTCTTCCATGAAAAATACATTAAGCTTCACAACTTTCCATTTCTAAGACCTATCATATATGACTACCAAGTTAATACAGTGAATTCTCAATTACTCAGGGATTGACCCATCAGCTTGTACATTTGCCAGGTTCCTGAATTTTCCTTCTTTCTCCATATTACAGTTTTGTGGTCACATCAGTATTCACTAGCAACTCTATCAAGATAAAGAAACTAAAGAAAATCTGACCAGAAAATCCAATAGTTTTAAAGACTTATTCAAAATCCCATAAGGGGTTTAACTCCAAGGTATATAAAGAATTCCTCCAACTTACAAACAACGATAAAATAACCCAACTTAAAAATGGGCCGATCTGAATAGACACTTTTCCCAAGAGGATATATGGATATATGAAAAATGGTTATCATCACTATTAAGAAATGCAAATCAAAACCACAATAAACTGTCATCTCACACCTGTATGACTTAACATCAAGAAGACTACTAACAAGTGTTGGCGAGAAAGTGGAACGCGAGGAACCCTTCTACACTATTGGTGAGAATGTAAATTAATGAAACCATTTTGGAAGGCAGTATGGACCTTTCCCATAAAGCTAAAATTAGAACTACCATGTGATCCAGTAGTCCCATGTCTGGGTCCATCTGAAGAATATGAAATCAACTCAAAGAGTATATGCACCACAGTATTTACTGCAGCTAAGATACTGAAGTAACCTGAATGCCCACTGATAGAATTATTGGATAAAGTAAAAAAGATGTGATATAGATACACAATGAATTACTACTCAGCTATAAGGAAATATGGAATTTGCCATTCACAACAAAATGGAAGGAATGTGAAGGGCTTTTGGGAAGGAAAATTAGTCAGAAAGATAAAGACAAACACTGAATGATCATATCTATACGTGCAACATAATGATAAATGCAATATAAAAATAAACTAGTGGATATAGAAAATTAAAAGGAGGTTACCAGATATGAAGAGGGTGGGGTGGGGGCAAATTGTGGAGGGGTTTTAATCCCCCTTTGTTTAATCCCTTTGGATATGAATTCATTGTGCAGTTTTGATCCAGAAAATCTGGGTACTATTCCTGGGTCCACCAGACAAGTCAGTCACCCTCTTTGGACCTGATTTTCTCATTAAAAAACAAAAACACAACAATGAGGAGTTTAGAATAGACTTTTGCAAAACTGGTTTTATTATTTGCAGTGAAAATGAAAATACAGAGTTTAAAATTTAGTTATTTCAAGAGGTTGACAACAGAATATTAAATTGAGTAATGGGCGCTTCTATGTGGGGGCCCCATGAGGCACAAGCCTGACTCGAAAAATGGATGGTGGTGAGTGTTCTATTTTGTTTGTTTCTTCCTTTTAAAATAAAAATTAAGGCTTATTCAAGTTAGAAAACATTTCTTACACACCCATTTGTGACTACAACTTCTTTTAACCAAGAATTGCTTAAGAAGTTAGAAAACACAGTAAACCCATTAGGATTTTACAGTTTCTTTGTGAAATACAAGATCTGCATTATTAGAGAATGCTATAGGAATTCCAATTAAGGACTGGGTTTCCTATAAAGTATGATTGATCAGAGGAGCCCTAGTGAGGAAGACAGTATAGAACTGAATCCTGAAAGACATAGAGAGTGGTATTGATAAGAAGAGGAAAAACTTACTAGAAGGCGAAAACAACACAAGCAAAGACAAAGCAAGGAGGATCAAGGTATGATCAAAGTTAAGGAATCCGGACAGGCTGGATAAAGAAATCATTTGGTAGAAGTGAACTGTAAATCAAAGGAGCACTCAAGAAGCATAATGCTTTGAAGACCAGCCTAAATATCAATATTAAACTGCCACTTTTGTATGTCAATACAGTCAATTTCTGTGAATGTCATACAGTTCAATTGGAAATAAGGAGTTTCTGAAAAGACAAAATGAAGAAACTGACATTTGGGGAAAATTTATCTTCTGAATAGGCTGGTATGTAACTCTACTACATGCTGGTAGTGAATTAGGAAGTGTTCTAGTATCCTGGGCATAAAGTGGTCAGAACATGGACTCAGAAATGGAAAGAAGAGTCAAATTACAAAGGTATAATGAAGGAAAAATGTGACCAAGGCTTGATGATTAAATGGATGTGGGCAAAGAAGAAAAGAGAGGATGAATACATTACTTTAAGTTTAAGGGACTAGAATGAGAGCAATGTCTTTGAAAATAAAAATGCAATTTAATTTATTTTGTATTAAATATAAAACTATGTACAGCACATTTTATACACCATGTCATGACTTAAATACACTAAGAAAACTTGCCGCATTTGTTAAAACATAGGCTTGCTGCTTTAATAAATATCAAGTAAGTGGTTTACATAAAATAGGTTAGTCTTTCATGTGTAAGTTTGAGCTGATAGGAAATACATAAGAGCAGGGTGGCACTGCTATAGAGACTCAAGTTTCTTTTTGCTCTGTCATTTCTTATGATGTTGCCTTCATCTTCAAGGTCAAAATTGACTCACTACTACCTGTCCTTGTTAAACAACTTCTCTTTAAGGATAGAACACCTATCCTCAGGTGTTCACATCACTTCCACTCATATTCTCTTGGCCAAGTCTTGGTCGCATGGCCACATCCAGCTACAAGGGAGTCTGGGAAGTGTAGTCTCCAGGGGTAGCCATGTGTCCAGTTAAAACTCAGAGGGGAATGTGGTTATACTAAGAAGAAGAAAAGGAAAGCAAATATTGTACGGCAATTAACAGACTCTGCCATAGTTACAGTTAAGTGGTAAATATTTTATACAACGAAAAGTTGTAAAAAACAGTAATTAAGGGAAAATCCAAATTTCAAATATGAGGTTTTCTGGGACTGCCATGTATCTATAAAAGGAAAGAGAGGAAGAAAACAATATTCTCTTTAATCAAACTATGCTCCAATTTCTGGGATTTTGAACCTATCAATGAGTCAGGGAGGCATCAAAGAGTTGTGTGAGCAGACTAGCTGTGAAATTGTAGAATTGGAAGGGAGCTTGTAAGAGTATTGCTAACTGGATCCAACTTCAATATGTATTGGGGAGGAGGGGGGACTTCCCCATATCTCCCATAAGCAATGCTCCAAACCCACCTAGGTATCATACAATTTAATTCAGCTCTGACTCTACCTACCCAGAGATAACATCACCCCCACAGGTTAAGGGGTCAGCCCCATAAGACTGCCCTCCCTGTTCCCTTCAGGCCCCAATGGCAAATGCAAGTTATCACCTGTGCATCTAACTGATGAGCTATAGATTGGGGATCCAAGAACCCACTCTCTTTGGACTTAAGAACAGTCAAAAGCCCAAATAGTTGCCTGTACTTCTAATGAACTGACTGCCAATCAGAGGTCTCCATGATTTAATCTTTGGTTTCAACTAATTTGCGAGGACAGTTCACAGAACTTAGGAAACATTTTCTTCCACTAGATCACTGGATTACAGTGACAGGGTAGAACTCAGGAGCAGTGAGACAGAAGAGGTACATAGGACAAGGTATGAGAAGGGGCATAGATATTCCATGCCCTCGCTACATATGCCGCACCATCCCCGCTCCCCAGCACCTCTACATATTTACCAACTTGGAAACTCTCTAAACCCCACACTCTTGGATTTTTGTGGCGGCCCATTACATAGGTATGGTCATGGTCACGGCCATGGTCCTTACATCACTGGTCATTGGCAACTGGCTCGACCCTCAGTCCCTCTGCCTTTTCCAGAGGTCTAGGGGTAGGACTGGAAGTTCCAGCCCTCTAACCACAGGAATGGTTCTCCTGGCAACCAGCCCCCAAGCCTTAGATTGGGACCCCAAAGTCACCTCATTCACATAATAAAAGACACCTTTCTCACTTTCACAACTTAGGGTTTTAGGAGTGCTGAGCCAGAAATGGGGAAAAAATCAAATCTCTATATATCTCCATATAAATATATTTCTTATTAACGATTGCATGTCTTATTAAACACAGTATGAACTGAAATCTTCTCTGGAAGATTTCTCCACATGAAAGAAAAGATTGTCCAAGTGAACCTTCATTTCCATCTCTGTCACCGAACCAGAGACATTTCCAGGGCTGCATTTTCTCCTGGAAGTACCATACTTTGAATCCAACTGTCTTCCATACCTGGCTCCCTGGAGTACCTAGTTGCAACTTTAAAATTCAGCTTGGGCAAAATTAAAACCCTTTCTTTAGTTTCTTTTCATGATGCTGAGACAAGGTGGCATTCCACAATGACTAGGTTAATTATTATGAGAAACCCCAAAGAAAATAAAAGCAACATAACCATAGCTGTGTTTTTAAGATATAGAGAGAATCCTGAGTCAATGTTGGCAACAGAGGAAGGACTAGTGCGATGTTAGGACAACTTCCTTCCGAGCTCTCTGCCAACCTTTGCCAATCAGGTGGCTCGGGCTGTAGCTTGTCTCCTAGTCTGCAGAAGCCTGACCCAGCCAGTTCTGCTCCTGAATAAACTCATGACCTTTCCCTACCAAATTGGGGCTTCTAAAGACTAACCAAATAGACTAATGCCTAGGTCAGGGGGAGGGGGTGAAAAGTAGTTTCCTTGAGCACTCACCATGAGCAAAGATTAGGGTCTATTCTTCCTTGTTGCCCCCACATCCAACACAGTTTCTGCCATGTGTTGGGGCCAATGTACTATATTTTGTTTGGCAATTCAAACTTTTTTCTCAAACAAATGATCAGTGTAACCCAAAGTCTTTCCACTTACTTCCAATATTAGATCTGAGGGCAACCTTACTTTGCTCAAATATCAATAGTTGACACTGTGATAATGGGTACTCTGATTAGGCAAAGTTTCATGATTTAGGTTGTCTGCCCCACCCACTTCTGGAGCACTTTAGGACCTTTCTCCCTGGAAAAGCTCCTATTTCACACACTGAGCAATCTGCTTATCAGAGCTCTTCAACCACCTGTCACCCATACATAAAGCAGGAGTCCTCACGCACTCCAAAACAGGAACTGACTCACATACCTGATCTGAGATCAGCAGACCAACCTCTTCATTTTGGAACAAGGAAGCTAAGGCCCAGAGAAGTATTAGTCACTTCCCCGGGCTCACACAATCTCCTGTAGGGATGCCCCTGAGACCCACACCACCGAACACCCAGGTCTGTTTGTTTCGCCTCACCGCCCCTCATTGCTTTGCTCCTCTGCTTGTTTTCACTGAACTGTGACCTTAGAGAAGCTTTAGAGGCTGCTCTCACCTGGGGCCCACAGGTGGTCCCCACTCACCCTCTCCTGCCCTTGGAGTCTGATGAGCCTCCTGTTAGATCCAAGATGCTGCCCCTCCACCTTTTGTGCTCACCCCCCACAACCCTTGCAGTGTAAGATGTCAGTACAGGTACTGATCAAGCCCAGATTCACCTGTGGGGGTCTCCAGGCATTTGAAAAAGGTAAAGGTGTTTTCTCCCAGGCCACAGAATGGGTCCTAAATGCTAGAAAGCACTTGTTGAAAATAACACTTCCCTATTCTTTATATTTTTTCGTTTTATTTTTAGCTGTTTTTCTGTTTTGTTTTTTATTCCATTGGCCCAGCTCTACCTTCCTGAATAAACTATAGGCAGCTTCTCTGAATGCCTGATCCCTTGGTTTTAAGCAGATAAACCCAAAAAGCCTTGGGGTCACCTTTGCTGAGTATGGGCCCTGTTGAACTGAAATGAGCTCTCACCTCAAAGGAATAACCTTGTTAATACTCATCTGACCCTAAAAATAACAAATGCTTCTTGGACCAACAATCAGAGGATTGTGGGGCTAAAGAAAAAGAGAAATAAAAAAAATTAAAATCTATCTATCTATCTTTCTATCTATATAATGTTATCAACACTGTTAATGTTTTGGGTATATTTCTTATCCCTTTTTTTCCCTCAAAAAGCACATACACAGGCCTCCCCAGTGGCGCAGCGGTTAGGCACTTGTCTGTGGAGCTGTCGGCAGC